>VXAC01002974.1:221927-234300 GCA_013399225.1 Rhipidura dahli | reverse complement strand
AAAAAATTTAAAAAAAAAAAATCCCAATCCAAATCTATTTTGAGTCAAACAAAACATTGGGAGATATTTTTCAACTACAGCCACGTACGTCTAAATGAAGTGTAAAAACATTGCATTTAGAAGAGATTTCAATGAAAACTTGCAGTTTTTCAGGAGTTTGGGCAACTGTTGTGACCAAACACTTTTTTGGTATTGATAAAAATTCACAAAATCCTTTGTTCAACACAGTTTTGCTTTTTTTGGAGAGGAGAGAAAAACCATCTTTCCTGGCTATACCCTTGAGACTTTGCAATGCTGTCAAACTAAGTTGTCTAATCTGATTCCAAACTAGGAGGGTTTCTCCTCTGTCCAACTCTCCATACTGATTTTGAAACAAAAGGCCTCGTACAAGAAGTTAAATGGAGTTTACAAAATCTTTTGCACAGGATGCCATGAAGCATGATGGGAAATATTGTCACGGTTTAAGAGATGTTTCTCAAATAAGTGCTAATTAGGGTGACAGTCAGCTAATATGGCAGAAAATTTATGAACAACACAAACATCCAAAGGCAGGTACATGAACAACAACAAAGAAAACAAGAATGATCTAAAAATGTTGGGAAAGGGGTTATGTCTGTTATACAGCAGAAAAAAAGCACTTGACTGCTACACAGCTAAAAATGTCTAATGTTTTGAAGAGGACATGGTTAAGGCAGGGTTCAAAATACTGGTTATGTTGGTCAAAAAGACACTGAATAGTCAAAAAAGACTTTCTTTTTCCAGCATGGCGACTGCTAGAAAGAATTTTGCAAAACAAGTATCATCTCAGAGAGATCCCCATTTGAGATTCGTAAAGTAAACAGTCTGGCACCAATCATGCAAAAAGCCTTGTGGTGCCTGTGTTCATAATGACAAAAATCCACTCCAAACCAAGGGCTTGGGCCTGACCCCTCAGCAGAGGACACGAGCCATTAGCTCATGGGTGTCTCTCCATGCAGCATCACTGATTTGTTTCAGATGGGGAGGAAATTTCAACCGTGACGCTTTCCAAAGCTTTTATTTTTTTTTTTTTTTTTTTACTGCTTATTTTCACTTGTGGAAAATACATTGTTTATACACAAGACACCAAAAGAAAAATTGACATAACCACTCATTCCTCTCAAGGAATGTCCAAGATTGTGGGCACAAGAGTGACAAAAGCCAGGACCTAATGGCATTAAGGACAGTGTCCTGTTCAGGGAAGAGGTTGGTGCTGTTTGGGAAGGGGCTGGAGCTGGAAATGCCATTAGGCAGGTGCAGAGAGGTGGGAGCAGTATTTCGAACCCTGTAAACATCAGACTACACAGCGACCAGTGTATGTACATTGCTTTCCAGAGCATTAAGTAAGTGTGTGTTAATGTCATCAGGAAAAGAGTCATCCATCAGAGCTAAGGACCAGGACTTTTCAGAGAGAATATCTGACGTCAGAGACAGAGCCTCCATCTCAGCTAGAGGGATCTAAAGGGAGAGATGATTAAACATAAGAAACCAGGACACAAATCTTTTTGGAAAAGAAAATTAACAAAAGAAAAAAAAAAGTATCATAATCTAAATACTTCCAGACACTAAAGCAATATCCCTGCAGTGGGAGAAGCTACATCATGCACATCATTACTGGGGACAGAACATCAAAGAAATTAAATATAACAAAGAAATTAAAAAAGGCGTGGGACATTCATACTTTAGTGCTTACCAGGGATCTGGGAGGGGGTTTAAAACCATACACTAATGCTAGCATTGTATTTTGCTGTTCTCTTGTCTACATGAAGAAGCAAAAGTAACATTACTTTCATACTAGAGAGATTTATTCTCCTGGCTGTGATCAAATACAAGAGGCTCCAAGATCTGATTTCTCTGAAGTTGTTCCCCCCTAATAACCATGCTGGTTTCTAACCTAAACTTGTTGAGTCTGCAAAGATTCCCCAAAAACAAAACCATTTTTCCAGATGGGGTATGGAGTGTGCCTTTTCCTGTGCCCCAGGAAAACCCCCCCTCAAGAGGCAGGTGGGACCATAATTCACTTCCTCATGGCTAAAAGGGCACAGGGAGAACCTTGAAGCTTGATTTTGGTCAGCAAGCACCTTCCTAGTGCTTTCAGCTGATTTTGGCTGGCTGAAGAGCCTCCAGAGACACCAATAACTGCATTACTAAAACAGCCAACTGCATTTTTCAGCCCCCAAATGCCCCTCAGGCCTGGCCTCAGCTGCCTCCTCTGGCATTTTGAGAAATCTTGAGCTGGGAATTGGCTCTACACAGCTGCACTCCCTCTGTTTCCATGCATCTCACACAAATGGATCCCCACTGAAGGCATTCAAACAATCAATAAAGGTCCTTATCAAATAATTGATGAAGCTCTCTCCCTAGACACAGAGGTGTTTTTATAAGAAATGTGAAAATGTCACTTCAGATTTTAGAGGGAAAAGAGGGGGGAAAGGGGACTGTGGCATCTCCCCCAGAGCAGCATCTCTGCTGCCAGGCACTGTAAGAGGGGGTGTGTGCTCTGCAGCAGGCTCAGTTCCTCCCAGATGCCCTCCCTGGACACAGTGCTCATGGCACCAGCAATGGCATTTCACCAGGTCATCTCCAGCCCTGGCTCACGCTCGCAGGGGCTGCCTGCTCTGGGCAAGTCCCAGGTGCTTCCTCTTCATTTCTCACTGTGCTTTTTTTTTTTTTGCCATCCTCTATGCTTGTAAAGTCTTTCAGCAGCAATAAACCTTCCAAGAGAAAACACAGAGGCCCAGATCTCTTGCATTGAAGTTGTCAAAGGACTGGGTTTTCTCACTCTTAGAAATGGCAGCCACAGGGTGGAACAAATCCAGCGATGAGTGAGCCTGGAGAGGCTCAAAATTCAGCTGAGGTAAGTGAGAGGGTCAGGCTCCTCTCATCTAACCTTGGCTTTGATATCTCCTCCAGCACAGTCATCCGCTGGCAACAGATGAGAGAGATGATTTGGAGCCCCTGATTTCATATAAGGCTCCCCAAAAAAGCATCACTGCAAAGGCTGAGGACAGGAATCCCTGAGCACCCAGAGGCAGGAAAAAGCTGAGCAGGGGTGTGGTGGGCACCAGCAGCTCCTGCCCGCTGCAGCTGCCCTGCTGGGAGCTGCTGTTAATAATCAGGTTGCTTTCAGGAAGTCCCAGCACTGCTCTAAATTCCTGACTTGCCTGAGAACATGACAAATGGTGTGAACAGAAAAGCCAAAATGTAAACAAAACATCACCCCCCCTCTTCAGCCTTCCCAAACCCGACATTGAGTTTGAAGCCGTCAAAACATTTTGTTGGAAATATCCAACTGATTTAGACCAGTTTTAATTACAGAGAGGGAAAAAAAAAAAAAGCTTAAATTTTACAAGAAAAAGCCATTGCAAATTGGAATGCTATATTTTTTCATTACAGAAATGTCAAAACAAACCCATTTTTTTTTTGCTGCTGCAGCACTTTCCGGTGAAAAATGTTGTGACAAAAAATTTTCAACCAGCTCTCACTGAGTTTCCTACTGACCCTCTGCCTTCCCTGCCAAAGCTACTGTCTCTATTCCTCTGGCAATTATTAGAGGCAACCACTTCCTATAGCTTAACAGAGTCTGGGATGCAATATGGAGCAATCAGAGGGAGACATGTTATCCTGCTATATAAAGACCTGCAGCAGGATTTCATTTTACCTAAGCTTGTTCCTTTCCTCTAATGAACCATTGAAAGCTGGGTAATTTAGAGTGTCAGTGAGCTCATAAATAAGCACACAGATTTAACAAGAAAACTTCTGCTATTTTTAGCCAGAAAGGGGGGGAAAATAGATCAAGAAATATGGAATTTGCACAATTCTAACCGCAGGAAAAAATAGGTGTGCTTGAATTATTATTATGGTCACTGCTGTGTTTTAGGGAAAACATTTGCTCTAAAGAATAACGCACTTTAAAAAGTAGGTGTTTTATTCTAGGACATAATTTTAAACAAGTACTGCCTGCTCAAGAAAGCACTGGAGTACACGGTTACTTTTGTGCATCATTAAGGGCTGCCTCCCCTCCTAAATTCACTAGATCAGAGATTAGGATCCAGTTTAGTGACCCATCTGTGAGAAGCCTCTTTAGGAAAACCCTTCAAAACTGGATTTTCACGCAGTGCAAGTAGGTACAGAACACAGAGATCATTTGATGATTCCCAGCAGCTCAGGCTCTGCTCTGGGGAAACCTCACGCTGTGCTGCATGCTCTGCAGACGTGCCCTGACATGGACTGCTGTGGAGCCCTGCTTAGGAGCAGGAAGCCAAATACAAGAATCCCACTGAAGGATGGAGTTGGAATTTTGTGCATTTCCCCTCCAACACCCATGAACTGTAAATCCCAATGAAAAACTCCTTACTGTGTTGACGAGGGAAACTCCGAGCCTGTTCTCCTCCTCTTGCATTGATACACAACATCATCAACTCCCACAGAAAAAGCCAAACTGACTTATGCTTCAAAATCCCTGCGACTGCATTACATAAAGAACTTTAACTTGCTATTAAAGACCTCAGTCAAACTGAGGAGACTTTGCAGGAAATTAGGAATATTAACCTGGTTCTCAGAGTTGTAATATTCGGGAGCTGGGAGGGCATAATGATGGCACACAGAGCCTGACAGGTTGTCCATCAGCTTCAGCTCTCCTTCCAGAGATTCCTGGATCAGCAGTGATATGGTATCAAACAAGTGCCTTTCCTAGGAGGGGTGGTGTGTAGCATGCAGAGAGAGAGAGAGAGAGAGAGAGCAAGCCAAAAAGGGAAGAGGAAAAAGGCGAGGGACAGAGACAGAGAGAAAAAAAGGACAGCTTATCAAATCCAACGAACAAAATGAGGGAAAAAAAATAGAAGGGGGAAAAAAGGTGGAAACGTTCAGGGAGAACAGCAGTAACAGGAACAATGGGACAGGAGAAGAGGAGAGAGAACAGTGCAGTAATATCACAGTGAGCAGAGACAGCTTTCCCAGACATCACAAAAGACAGGGCCACGGTGGCTGCCCCACGACCACGGCTGCTCCCGCCCGGGGCCCTCCTCGGGGACAATCAGGAGACACAGCCGGTCACTCCTGGGGGCTGAGCAGCATCTTCCCACCAGTGCTGCCAACTTCTACAGGACACTACTCGCTGCAAGGCTTCTACACACACGGTCCACACTTTTGAGCTGCAGGACCTAACGCTTGACACCTAAATCCATATCCAGAGGGCACAGAAATGAAAATAACCTGACGGGAGAGAAGCTGAGAGTTCTGCTTGTGGAAGCTGCAGCTGAATAGGATGGACACGTGTCAGGTCACTAATCCACGTGCCAGACACGAGCTGAGGTGCCCCCAGTGTTCTGGCCAATGTCAAACCAGCTGGCCACAGCACTGGGGTTGTACAGAGCAGGGTCTGGCTTTTGCAGGCAGCAGGGGAGCGATTTCAGGGTGCACCTTCCAGGTAGGGAATGCCCAGTGCATACAATGAAATGAGGACCGGCGCTACAGTCAAACAGCACACGGTGCAAAAATCCCAGGGAAGGGGCAAGCACAAGAGCATGCTGTCCTTGCAGGGTCGTGTCCTGGGAATTGTATTCCTCTGCTGTCGTGCTCAAGCATCACATATGTCCTGAAGATTTTAGCTGGGAAAATAAATAGTCAAAATAGGGTCTCCTGGAGGTTTTTGAGGTTTCTGTTTGACAGAAAGAGCAAGAAACACACTCTGGAGGTCATGACTGGAGTAAACCCTTTCCCAGGCCACCTCCAGAGAGGGCAGGTTTAGCAAACTGCAGAGTGAGGGTATCATTCCAACTGATTTGTCTCACAGTTTTGCAATTTCTCTTTTTTGCCAGTGTCAGTCCTGGTGCAGGACCACAGGGCTGAGGACAGTTTGCCAGCACTCTGCACAACACGTACAACAACAGTTGAGATGTGTTGTTTCTTCCTAGAGGACGTAGTAAATCTGGATTTCCCCATAGTACCCTGAACTTTTTCCTGAGCCAAAGAGCAGCTTTGGACTCCATCTCAGACATCAGAGACTCTAATAGCACCAGAAATTTCCAGTAGCTTAGGAACTGAAACAAAGCTTAAGCAGGGATTTACTCTCTTTCACCCTTGGACTAAAGATCATAAATGAGTTTTTCATGCATTAGAATACTCATTAGTCCACCCCAGGCTGAGGCCAAAATATGCTGTTGTGAAATCATGATGTAATAAAAGTTAATGAGGTCTGCGTAGAGTTTAACCCAATTTGCAATCAGCTAAGACTAAAAAAGGCTGTATTTCTTGAGTAATTTCAGTTCAGTGACCTCCCAAAGAACTTGTCTGGGGCTTGACCTCACGTCTCATTCCTCAAACTGAATCTTCATCCAAAAACTGTGCTTTAGGGAGATGTGGTGCAGCTTGTAGCAGCTCCCACATCACAGCCATGCTCCTGCTGGTGGGAGTTCTGCCACTAGCTCTGGTGAGCTCAGGTTTGAGTCTCCTCTGGATTATTCTGTTGTTAAAAGAATCTTTTCTTACAAGCCTGACTGTGGGGATGGATTTTAAATTGAAGTTACATAAAAAAAATTTAATACTCAAGCAAAGATTAGCCAAGTTTTATTCTTCTTTTATGTTGTGGTTCATGGTCTGTATTAGAAAAGCAAACACATTACACTCATGATTTTGCTATCACAAAGGACCAGTCAAAACTCTGAATTACAGTAAATTTGGAGCTAACTCTGAAATATGTGGCTTGAGCTGACGTCCAGAGTAAATTGCAAAACTCTCTACCTCCAAACAGATGCATCAAGGTGGTCTGGAGACCTGTCTGGGGTCTCTTCCCTGCAGCACTGGCTTCCAAACCACACCAGAGTCAGAGCAGACAGCGGGGAGCACAAGCCCAGGACATCTGATACACGCCCCTTTCATTACCAACTCGTGCAAGTCTTCCCCCAGCAAAAATGCAGGTCAAGCCCTCCTCACCCTCCAACTGAGATCCTCACCATATGATAAGCGAGTGAGAGCTGAGAATCCACCTTGATTTGCATGGGATTGGTAAATCCATGGGGGCTCTCAGGTCTCTCTCCACCAGTGGTGCCTCTCCACGCAAAGATGTCCGAGGGGCTGTGCTGGCTGGGGCTGATGGTTTTCATCTCCATCTCCAGTTCTGCTTCGAGCTCTGCCTCCTCCTTTGCCTCCTTGTTGCTCTCCTCCAAGTGCTTCATGAGCACTGCGATCACCACGTTCACCAGGACAAACTGGGCTGTCAGCACAAAGGAGACGAAGTAGATGGGGGAAATGACGGTGTTGTAACAGGTGGACTCCTGGTCACAGTCACGCAGAGTGTCCTGGAAACAGGGGGGGAATCAAACTGAATCAACCAGGCTGGAAAAGACTTTGGAGATCGTCAAGTCCAATCTTTGACCTAACACCAAGTTATCAACTAAAGCATGGCACTAAGAGGTGGAGCCATGTGAAGAGATTCCAGCAGGAACTTCAGTCTGCAATGAGTTCTCCTTTCATGAAGAAAACTGGGAAGATTTGGCAATTTTCACATCTAGAATTGCAATGCACTTGCTGACAAAACCTTAACGTTTACCTTCATTATCCCATTCCAGTTGTCTCCTGTGGATACTCGGAAGAGAGTCAGGAAGGCCATACCAAAGTTCCTGAAGGTGGCATGCCGTCCCAGCCCCTCGCAGGGGTGTGTGTCATCACACTCTGTGGGACCAAGCACAGTGGTGAGACCCCCACTCCCACAGCACTCCCACCCCTCCCACCAGCACAAGAAGACTCACCGAGATCTCCAAACAGCTCCACTCCAAGAGCTGCAAATATGAAAAACAACAACATGAAGAGAAGACCCAGATTCCCCACCTGAAAAGAGAAAAAGAAATGGGGGGAAAAAACACAAAAAAAGAACATTCATTGATTTTTTTGTTCCAGACCTGTTTCTTGCTGTATTCTTTAATCCAAAACTTAAACTGCTTCGGGGCAAAAATGACCTCAATGTGAGGACTGTATCTCAGTGCTTCAGGAGGAAAATGTGATTCTCTAATGACAGCAAAGATAAAATGATTAGCATTCCTCTGCAATAGGAATTGAGCTGTGGGCCAGAGGAGCTCTGGTTTGATGTGGCAGTGGGTTACCTGTGGCAGAGCTTGCATCACAGTGTCCAGGAGGGCCCTCATCCCCACGGCCATCTTCAGCAACTTCAGCACTGCAGGAGACACGTTTGCAGCATGGTAACGGCAGCGTTAGCACAGAGGCACAAACTCAGTCCCTCTCCCACGAGCACAGATTATAGGAAGAGAAATGTGAAATCATGTCAAGTGTTCTCCATTAGCTGCTACAGTCCCTGGCCTTTTTACATCCCTCCTCGTTGCCTGGATACTATCAAAATTCTGTGAATAGCAGCATCACCTACCCTGAGACTTGGAGAAAGCGTTATCACTCTGCCTGGCTCTTCCTTCCCCACATTATCTGTGTTGGACTCATCTCCTTCCTCTGGTTATCATGAACAGTTCCTTTCCCAGCCCTGGGGCTACTTTTCCACTTCCATAGGCTACCCACTTTCATACATGATTCACTGAGGAATGATTTACACATCTCTTCCAGAAGGTTGCATTTCCAATTGGAAGCTGCATGTATTTTTAATTCTGAAAGGGATGAAATGCACAGAAAACCCACTTCCCCCCCTCTTGAGACACAGGAGCATTTAATTTCTCCTCCAGCTCCTTCTCTGCTTAGATGAGGTCTGTAATCAAAACAATTATTCCTTGGAGCACAATACCCTTCAGGAGGGCCTGGCAGTGCTTCATTAAGGGCCTGAGCACTCACATTTTACATCTTCATCATTTGGCCCTGACACCTCCCTGTTCTGAAAAATCAGGCCCTGAAGAAGCTGGCTCCCTGACTTGGGAACATGTCTGAGGGGACAGATGGATACAGAGTGACGAGGCATGCTTTGTCAACAAGTGGTGTGATGTAAAGCCTCATGGGAATTTAAATTTATTAGATGCTCATCTTTTAAAGCCAACATACTCGAGCTTGTGTTTTCTAATCCCTGTTAGAGATGACTTTGATTTGACTGGAGCAATTTTCCCAGGTACATCTCCTGGAGTTACTGCCATAGCTACTTCTCCTTGATTTCTAAGCTCTCACAGCCTTCAAGTCCTCTTAAGGCAGAAACACATGGTCAGCTGGCTCAGCTTTTTGGCTCCTTGCAAGTATTTTCCCCATTGTTCTTTTATTTGTTTACAGCCTGCTGATGCCAGAACTATGCACATCTTGATGGGGATGTGCCCCAGGACTGTTTCCCAATGCCTAACTCTCCTGGTGTGGACTGTGTACCTCAGCCACGAGTCAGTTCTGCTTTATCCCTCTCACCTCGAGCGATTCTGAGAACCCTCATGATCCGGATGATCGTGGGGTTAATTGGTAGCGAGGCGTTCACCTCGATCTCTTCCAAAGTGATGCCCATGATCGACAGCAGCACGATTGCCAGATCTAATTGGTTCCATCTGGAGACAACACAAAGTGAAGTTTAGCATCTACTAAGAAGCTGGCAATGGGAGGCAGCTTGTTTCACACGAATTCCAGTCATTTCAATGGTTTGAGCACTCAAATGAATCTGCAGTATTTTTCTGAGGGTATTATTATACAAAAGCAGTGATGTTATGAAATCATTATAACGAATGCATCTCATTAGAAAACCAGCCAATTCCAAAGATATCCTTGACGGAGGGGAAAGAGAAACAAAAGCTGGGCAGTTTTCAACCCAAAGGCTGCAAACGTCAGGAGAGACACTTTGATGTCTGTCCAGCCACTTCTAGACATGACACTCATGGACCTCAGTGTGAGATCTGCCCCAGAGAGAACAGCACCCCATGTCCAGTCCTTGCAAAAAATTGTCTTGGGTGAAGCAAAGACCCCAAGGATTTGTGCCAGGCTGGAGAGAGTGGTAATACCAGCACAGACACACAAAATATGGGGACAGGGATGGAACCATCCACTGGATGCTGAAGGGCTCATGTGAAGGCCTGCTTAATGCCCTGTTCTTGGTATGAACATTGAAGAAGGCAAAAATGGGAGAAAGATCCACCAAGGACATAAAATTTGTGTTTGTGAGGTAAGAGAGTGAAAATCTAGATAAAGGCACAATGCCATCCACTGCTCCTCATCTGCATAAAAGAGAGGTCCCTTCTTTCTTTCACATTCACTCAGGGCTAGGTTCTTTCTCTTGACATAAATTTTGTCACTTCAGCATGTTCTCTTGATTATACAGACACGCAACTGGTGTGAGATCTGTCCCTGTTTCATCTTTTCCCAAGAGCCAAAAAGGTGCCATCCCATTTCTTGGCATGCACAATCCATTCTCCAGCTCACATCTCCAGCCTCCACCTACCCAGCCTTCAACCAGTCACACCAAAAAGCCTTCATACATATCAGACTCACAGCATGGGGCAGAGCAGGGGCATTCAGGACATGGAATGTGGGCAGCTCTCTGCAGAGCCTGCTGCCTGCCCCGTGGTCACAAAGGAGCTTTTGTTACCTGTCTTGGAAGAAGCGGCGAAACCCGAAGGCAATAAGCTTGAAAACAGATTCCAGGACAAAGATAACAGTGAAGATGTAATTGCAAATCTTCAGGGCTTCATCGAGAACCTGGGATGTGGACACAGGACAGGGGTTAGATGTTAGCTCTGCAGAGGGGCTTTGCTGCCTCCAAACCTGACTCTTGTGTCATCACTTACCCAATACAATTAAAAGTCTTAAAACATGGGCTCTCTCTGATGAAAAATGTCCCAGGGATTCAGGGAGTGTGCTTGTTGCCTGATGATAAAATCCCAGGAGGGGCTGACACAGGCCCAAGGCACAGCTCACCCCCCTGGCAGCAGCACAGCCCCAGCTGGGATCGCTGGGGTGAGTAGAAAGAGCTGCTGCATTTGCTGGTCTCAGCAGCACAAGACCTCTTGTGCTTTCATCAGAGAGCTGAATTTCATCCCACTTGTTCGTTTGTGCAAGTGCTGGCCAAATGGCTCCTTGGTGACAGCCTCCCATTACTCCTCACCTTGAGCTTTTGGCAAGGAGCAGGACAGAGGAATGGCATGCCAGGAGAAGCAAGTGCCTTGCATTTTCCTCTGCCCCCCTTCCCTCTGCAGAAGTCAGTCTGGTCTTTAATCCAAGTGCATCCTGGCTGGGACAACTCTTGCACAGTCAGGCATTAAGCTACATCAGAGGTGATTTAATCCCCAAAAGCCTTGCTCATGAAGGAACACTGTGGTAGCAGCATCCTTCGTGGCCTCTTAAGTAACGTGGATTCAATTTCTCCCTGCTGGCACATAGGATGGTAATAACAATGTCCAGGGCACTGTTAGGGAACAGGGGAGATGTGCCCACAGACCAAAACCAACATTCACTGATCCCTGAGTGGGAGAAATCATAGCAGAAGGAGTTTAACTCATGCACTCTGCCTTTGTGCTACAGTTTAACTTCAAGCATCCATGGACAAAAATCACCTCATCTGACCGAGAAGCACGAGCCTGGCTGCCAAAGGAAGCCAAGGCTTTGAGCAAGCCTCCCTGCCATACTGCAGGGCACTTGGGCTCTGCAGCAAATGATCACATTTAGCTGGCTGAAGCACATTTTGCCCAGCAGCTCTTTACTCAAAGCACCTCTCTGCACACTGCAGCATTCCCGCCTCTCCAGGAGCTGCAGCATCTCCATCTGGGGTCTCATCCCCAGGGCATCCTGGTATACCCCACAACCAACCCCTTTCAACAAGAAATCACTAGTTTGGATATAAATCTCTTTGGTACATTTAGTCTTCAAATATCTTCAGGATCCCAGCCATCCATCACCCAGACCAGAGGGATTTCCAGGCCCTGATTCAGCAGGACTCAAGCAGTGCATGGCTCTGACCAGGCTGTCATCCCAGCACAGCCCAAGCTTGGACTTACTACCCAGATGCAGCATACCAGAGGCTTAGAGACAAAATGTTATTTTCCTAAAGAAAATGAAAAAAAACAAAAGCCTGCCCAACATTTTCATAATACAAGAGAAAATGTAGCTGCAAGGCGACTGCGGTAGACGCACGCTCTGAGCGACTCCAGCCCAGGCTCCTTCGCCAACAGCCTTTTTCATCACCAAATGACTGAATCATGCAATGAGCCTTCCAGGGTATTTAAAGGTGACCTGGACAGAGAAAACAAATTGGGCTTGTTCCCTTTCACTTTTGGCTTATGATAGACTGGAGATTATCCCCCCATCCTCCACCCCCTGTTGTTTGCATGTTTTAGTTGTTTGGGGGTTTTTTATATTTTCAAGTCCTGTCTAATTTTAAAGAATATTTCCTCCTATTGTGTGTTATATTTGTTCATTCTGAAAGTGGCTAATAAAAATAAGT
>VXAC01002974.1:186504-221806 GCA_013399225.1 Rhipidura dahli | reverse complement strand
TGTGAAATGTAAGTAAAATGGAAGATACCAATGATGATCTAAGCAAGCAAAGCAAGCAAACCTGCTCCTGTTTTCATTTTCAAAGCAGTCAGTTTGCACTTAACCAGAAGGGAGAGGTGCAATGGGATCCTTGGGATCCATGTACCAAAAGCCCTGGATTGAGCTAGGAGCCAAGGATGGCTGCACTCCACTGGCAAAGGTGGAGGTCTGAGAGCACACCTGGCCTTAACCCTGCCCAGCAGAGCTCTGCATGTCCCCCCCAGCTGTCCCAGTACCTTTGGCTGCTGGTAGTGCTCCATGGCCATGGTGATGACGTTGAGGCCGATGACGCCGGTGATGAACNATTTTCCTAAAGAAAATGAAAAAAAACAAAAGCCTGCCCAACATTTTCATAATACAAGAGAAAATGTAGCTGCAAGGCGACTGCGGTAGACGCACGCTCTGAGCGACTCCAGCCCAGGCTCCTTCGCCAACAGCCTTTTTCATCACCAAATGACTGAATCATGCAATGAGCCTTCCAGGGTATTTAAAGGTGACCTGGACAGAGAAAACAAATTGGGCTTGTTCCCTTTCACTTTTGGCTTATGATAGACTGGAGATTATCCCCCCATCCTCCACCCCCTGTTGTTTGCATGTTTTAGTTGTTTGGGGGTTTTTTATATTTTCAAGTCCTGTCTAATTTTAAAGAATATTTCCTCCTATTGTGTGTTATATTTGTTCATTCTGAAAGTGGCTAATAAAAATAAGTACAAGTTATATGGCAAAGGCAGCTATTTCCATTTCATTCTTATGCACAAAAGACTTGACATCCCAGGACAGGCTGTTTTAATTTTCACAGTATGACAAAGACCCAGGAAGTTAAGCACAACATATTAAAATGCATTTTAAAGACCAGCATGGTATCCAATTCCTGGGAAAACTGGGGATTTAGAAGAAAGTTTTCAAAAAAAACCCAGTTCACAAATTCTTCCATTATTTTTCCTTTTTCTTCTTTTTTNTTAACCCTGCCCAGCAGAGCTCTGCATGTCCCCCCCAGCTGTCCCAGTACCTTTGGCTGCTGGTAGTGCTCCATGGCCATGGTGATGACGTTGAGGCCGATGACGCCGGTGATGAACAGGTCCAGGTAGTGGCTGGTGCACATCTGGTGAATCAGGAGGCGGAAACGGGAGTAATCCGAGTAGTAGGGCTTACACTGAGCTTCTGCAGCGGGGAGGAGGAGAGCGAGAGGCAAATCAAGGGATTTCTCTGCGTCTTTCTCAAGTCAACGCACCCTCACTCTCCAGCTCCAGGGGTGATAAATTCTAGACCAATCACAGCAACATGCTGTCTTTTTTATTTCCTTGTTTTTTTGCTGGCATGTTACCATTTTTAATACACAGCAGGGCTCCCGTCATCTTACACCCATTTAATATCTTCAGTGGGACATGCTCTATACTCAGCCTTGTGGCATCAGGGATGAGGTGAACTGGGACTAGTGTGCTGCTAAAGATAATTTTTCTCTGTAGGGGAATTTAAGTTAAATTTAAATTAAAACAACAATTTTTGCTTCTGCTCATCTTAAAAGTCCCCAAAGCATCTGAAAACCCAATTAACAGTCAGATGCTGGGGACAGATTTTACTAACAATTGCCTAAAAACACAGGCCGTTGAGTTTGTGGTAGTCTTTGAAAGAGTTCAGGCATATTATGTTCTTTGCAATAAGCTGTACAGAGAACAGAATTCAGCACTCTGGCTGTCAGAAAAACGGTCCATAAAAATCCCAAGGAAAGCTGATCAATGAGCCCTAGTGATCAGAAAGTAACAACCCTCCATTTAGACAAGATTATCAAAGCGTAGATTTCACTGTCCAGCCCAGCCCCGCATTCGGCTGCCTCGGGGATGACACATGGTCTTTAGACCCCAAATGTTCCTAGAGATAAACTCATTTACTCACCTAATCTCTAATGAGGAAATGCCAAGGCTGAGTATATAATTCAGTACAATTTTCCAGGAGGCATTATAATGCAGATTGAAGTGGAAAGGGCTGTCTTGAAGATGTCAGAGTATAATATTACCCTCATAATTAGATGATCAACTGGTTATGAAAATTATTGAGCTGTAAGAATTGCATGGTTGATATTTAGTGCTCCAGAGCAAATGTACAGTTTGACACATCAGTCCAAGAAAAAGAGGTGGGCAAGAATGATGCCAGGAAGCACAGGTTTGGGTTGCTCTAGGGGAAAACTAATTTTAGAAGATTATATTTTGCCTGGAAATAGAATTCACTTTGTCAATAGCCAATGACATTGCAATCAAACCCCATAGATTTGATGGTTTCATGTGCTCCCTGCTTCATAACAGGATCCTGAAAAATCAGGTTTTTTTTTTTTCCATAGAGACAGACCTTTCCTTTCCAGCTTAGGGACCAAAGGGAAAAAACAGTCAGCAGTTTTATTCTGTAGGGGTTGGAAGGCCCAAAATTCTGTTTCAGTGTCATCAAATGAAAGGCAGTACTAATATTCACTTTCTGATCTGCAGTGGGCTTTAGGTGATCTGCACCTGAGTGCACAGTATTGATGAAAAGGTCTATAAAATTAATTTTCATGCTGAATCTATTGAGTACTTATGAAAAAAAGCAGACTAGTAGTTGCTGACTCACTCATAAGACTTTGTCAGATATCTCAGAATCTGCATAAATCTCCATAAAGTCAAGATATCTCGATCACATTATGCTAAATTATGAGCAGCAAATTAACTAAAATGTTTGAATACAATTAGGTTAGGAATAGGACCTATTTTTATGAACCAACTTATCATCTTGGAAAGAAACACCATCGTAATTGGATCACTTACTTCTTCTACATTTATGTATAATTCACAGTCAAAAAGAAAAATGTCAATGTTTCTACCTTTTCCTGCAATGGATTTACTTATGAATAATTACACTGGAATTCAATTTTTTTGCTCAGCTCTGACTGACAGTTAATTCCAAATCCTACAGAATAGCACTGATGCTGTTAAACAGAGAGAGGATTTAGAGAGAGGTTGTAAATATTCCCCTGTGCAGGGCTCCTGCACCTGGATTAGCCAGTGCATGACTTTATAAGCAGGGTTGCTAATTGTCCAGATATCTGCAAAGGCTTTTCCCCTCTGCACCCCCCTCTCCCAGACCTCCTGTTCACCTTTCCCAGCACCCAGGTTTCCACAGCCAAACCTCTCTGGATGCTGCTCTCACAGCTGCCCTTGCAGCCTTTGAAAATTCCCAATGATAAACGTTCCATCCTTGCCCGTTAACTTCTTTCAGAGGGGATTTGGCAACCCCTGCTTACAAACCATGCCACTACTCCCTGCCCCGCTGTCCCCATGCTGGCCATGCATCTTGGT
The DNA here is from genome assembly GCA_013399225.1 of Rhipidura dahli. Lineage (NCBI taxonomy): Eukaryota > Metazoa > Chordata > Aves > Passeriformes > Rhipiduridae > Rhipidura > Rhipidura dahli. The sequence continues at coordinate 218,444 of VXAC01002974.1, read as the reverse complement.
GCCGTACGGATGCTCCCGTGGGATGACCCCACACAGGCCAACGTGCTGCCTGAGGGCCAGGGATAAATCCCCACTGTGCCTAGGTGGGCATGGACCTTTCTGAACAGATCAACTGGTTCTTTTTACCGTCGTGACAATACCATCTCTTTAACTGGGCCCCACAGAGCTCTGCAGAGAATTTGGGGATAGCTCTGGTATAATTCCCCCTGTGCAAAGCCCATGCCCCCTAGTACACAGTGCCATTTGTAATTATTGCAATAAAGAGCTTAACAATACCAACATCTTGGGAAATACAGACATCTGTTAAACTCCGGGTGGTGAACTTCACAACTAACACAACACCACATTACTGTACTGTTACAATACACTGTGTCAAGAACAACAAGAGCTCTGGGTTAGTCTTGGTTATTACTGGAAAGGTTAATGTGGCTTCCAGGCACACATGGTGTTAAAGAAAGGAGGAGGAGAGCAAACCAAGAAAGAAGAACTGGCAGAATGAGAAAAGATGAGGAAATACAGCAAAAGCCCACTACGAGACATCAGGCTGGTAAACAGGGTGTAAATCAAGCTGCTTCACCAGGGCTGGAGGCCAAGTGGAGGGAGAAGTGGGTCAAATCTGGAGATCATTACACAGGATAAACGTGGCTCAGACAGTGGATCCTGAGAAATCTCCTCCTAACCCAGGTAGGAAGGGGATGTTGCAGCCAGCTGGGAGGTGGTCTGAGCAAGTCCCATCTGCCCCCTCATCCTGGGGGATGGTGGTCCAAGGGGACCCACTGTGCTGGCCAGGGGAGCAGTACCTGGACCAGGGTGCACTTGGCTTTAGTTCATCACTTCTATGGACTCCCAACTCAGGCTGTATCTGAAGCCTGACTACTCAACTCTTGGCATTAAGATGTGAGATTGTAATTGATCCACTTGACAAGGGCCGGGAACTTACCACTGTTCTCTCCTGTTTGGACTGGAAAGGAAATGACCATTGCTGTTGCAGAATAACCATTTCCCATTCCTAATCCCTGTCTGCCATTTCCCAGGCCAGATGCCCTTGGGGTTCAGTGATCCCAGACTGGGTTTGGGGTACTAAACACTGTACTGCATTTCTCTGATGGCTGTGGGACGTCACCTGTGAAACAACACCAGTGCCCAGCAGAGCAGCACTGGGGTACCCCTGTTTCTGCTGGGCAGTGCCACTTCCAGCTCCCAGAGTCTCCCAGGGCACAGCAGGGAGTGGGACTGGGGCCACTTTCTTCCCATTAACTGCATTTTTGGGGGGGGAATCAGGCCGGGCATGCAGCTCCAAAATATCTCTGAGGAGCATCTGCCTCTGAATATAGTCCTGTCAAGAGAGAAATTGCCACTTTCCCCAAGGTGACTTCGAGCTGAAGGTGTGTGGGCATGGGAAATTGGAATTCACAAGAGTGGGACAATTCCATTACTGTCTCCTTCAGCTTCTTCCTTCTCGTGTAATAAGGGAATTAACTCCTTTGCAAGTTTGAGTATATCAGCAGCAAACCAGTGAGCAATGAGCCCATGACGCAGCTGGATTTACAAACTGTATCAAGAATATTATTAGGTTAAAAAGTAGTTTGCACTGAAGGAACTTGTTTTATTTAAACACAGAGTTTTACTTGGCTTTTATTGTACTGAATGGATTTATTTAAAAAAAAAAAAAAGTGAAATGGAAAATGATAAATTATTTCCACTGCGAAGATTCCAGTTGTGATAGAATGTAGACTTGGAGAAGAAAAAAAAGGAAAAAAACTAAAATTATAAAATATCTCACTAAGCACCAGGCAGCAGCACACACACACACACACACACACACACACACACACACAATTCCACTTTGTCTTCACAGAAAGAGAAAAGAAGCCCTCTGAAAGTGCAGGGATGTGGGCGAGCTTTGGGTCACCACTCCAGATTCCTCACTGAACCACAGAAGGTTCGTCTACAGCACGTGGACCAATTCCTTAAATTCCCAACAGTCAGGTTCAGAAATAAAACCTTTCTATTTCCTCATGCTGGTGCCTGAAGAGCAGCATGGCACATTCACTACCACTGGATCCAAAGAAAAGACAACAAAAGGGAACACAAAGCACAGACCTGACAATTGTACACGTTTTAAGGGCAAACGCTAAGAGACTTTCTGAGCCTGCATGGGATAAAGGAGGGGTTTGGAATGAGTTCAGTGCCTTAAAAATAACATAAAATAAGACAGCCTTGATGCAACTCTGTAGGAACAGGAAAGGAGTCGCAATCAAGCCAAAAGAAGAAACAATAACCAGATCACCAAACTCAGTGAGAAGCTCTCCCTCATGCTGCCCCCAATTCACAGGAGAGGCCAGGAGGCCCAGCAAGAGCAGCAAGAAAGACAGAAAAGAAATATAAATATCAGGAATGGCAATGGGAGGGAGGATTTATTAAAGCATGTTGTGACAACTTCCAACAAGGCCTTAGAAATATAAGGTAGAACCTCTGTCTCCTTGAGTTATCTCTGCAGTGAAAGCCAATTTTTATTTAATCAAAACTCCCTGCAATCTAAGAGAGATGGATGGAGCCCTGCTCCCACTCAAGCAGTGGGAGCCTGTGCACAGGTGAGAGTTTTAATGGCACAATTTTCGTAGTGTATTATTTTTGTCCAAAAATTACAGCTGTTCTTGTTTCTATGTTGGTGCCTCTTTAATTATTCAGGCTAATATTCTTAAGTTATGAATTAAACAAAATGCTTTCCAGATCAAAGCTTCTCCTAAAAATAAAAAGAGCAAGGGACAGATTTGCATCCCTGAACATCATCCTGAGAAAGGGGGCTGGGAAAGGGAGGAGTGAGCAAGCTGTGGGTTGAAAGGGACAGCTCAGACCCCATCAGTGTCGAGTCCAGCTGGTCCATCCCCACCAGGACCTGGAAAGGTTTTGAGGTGGTATCTTTATTTCTTTTAATTTACAAGATGCTTCATGGATTGAGCAACTCTTAATCAAGTCGATTGAGCAACTCTTAATTCAAACAATTTACATGCTGGGCAGCACAATGACTAAAGCCCATGTCCACAGTGGTGGCTGGTGTGGGGTTGAGCTCCCTGTTGAAGCACTGAGGCTCTGCCCTATAGTGAATTTTATCCTGCTGAGAAATCTACTCCCTGGAGCACAGTATTTGTGGAGCAATAACAAAGGGCTGAAGAAATAGTGAAATATCCTCCCTAAGCCTTCCAAAGACACACCTGCAAATTATTCAGACTCCTAAGCTGGTGGTTGAAAAGCTAAAGTCAACAGTAGAGGACCCATTTCACAGTCCAGTCATAATTCTCTTCAGAAAAAAAAAGCTAAAACAACCCAAAAAAAAGGGAGAAAAAAAAAAAAAGGCATGGAAAGTCTGACAGTGTCTTAATGAAAACCAGAGGGCAAAAAAAAAAAAAAAAAAGAAAAAAATGCCGACTAACGTAAGATGACCAAGGGAGTAAATTAAGGGTTTGCAAGTGTCAGTGCTGGGGCAGGTCTGCAGACCTGCAGCTCAGGATGAGATGCGTGTGCCATGAAGGAAGCAAACGAGCTTTGCACCACACACAGGGTTTAGTGGGCCGCCTCTGGCGCGGTGGCCAAGCGTTAGTGACACAGCACTGCCATTCAGGGGACGAGACGTGCCGGCTTCCCAGTACCTTGCACTGCACCGCCTGAGCTCTCCATTAACCCATCATCCAGCATTAGATCTAAAAGAACGAAACGGCATTAATCACCCGGCAGGACACACGGCAGGACTCCCCAGCCCCTCTGCAGCTCCCTGGGGCTCTCCGTGGCCTCTCTGGGGAGGGTTTCCTTGTGGGATCCTCGTGCCTCATGGAGGGTGGGCTCAGGCTCACATGAAAAAGAAAGGGCTCTTGTGCTTCTCCCACAGGCACAGGTGGAAGCCCAGGAGATCCCCAAGAACCCCCTCGGTCGATGATGAAGATGATGGCTCTGCTGAAGGACAATCTGGGACAGCAACACCTCACAGTGACCACTCCTGCACCTGCCCACGTCTCAGATCTCACACGCTTCCCTGGTGTTCAGAGCCTGACTGGATAAATGCATTGGAAGAGTTTACAACCAAAAACAACCATGCCACCAGTCAGATTTCCATGTCTGTCTGTCTCTGACATCCCTAAGTTGGTTTGGGCACCTGGGGTCACTCAGGAAGCCCAGCTGAAAGGAACCCCCATGCAGCTGCTGGCACAATCCCAGCCCTAGTCTTGGTTTCATCTGCAAGTTCCCACTGTGCAGAACAAAGTTAAGCAATGACATCTGTTGCCTCAGAGGGCAAAGCTGGACATGGTCAATTAAAACCAATGTTTTGCTGAGCGTGGATTGGGAAAACTGTTCTGAAGTGATTTGGAGGACTTCATACTTTGCTCTTGAAAGGTTTTTATGGCAATTGAATACTCAGCAATATTTGATCCTCAGTAAAATAGCTGTTTATTGCCTCTTTAATTAGGCATTTCATAGCACTGAATGAATAACTGTATCTCCAAGGATAGTCTGTGATTCCTTCCCGCTGGGAAATTGCCCAGACTTACATCTTTTCTTCATCTGGTTCCTCTGGCATTATAAATAAGGTAATTAATAATAACTAAACATCTATTTTTCTTCTACAGAAATGTCTGCATTCCAAAACTGCAGCTTTAAATAGCGATCTTTCTATCCAGCCTTTAAAATGCTTTTCTAACTCATCAGCCTGAAACTGTGCTCGGGAACTTGGACTAAGCAAAAGAGCTTTCTAGGCATTTTCTTGAGGGGGAAAAAAACCCAAAAAAAACCCAACAACAAAAAAAAGACTCTTTCCATCTGTATCCCACTTAACTGAGAACAGTCTAACGTGTCCTCCAGCGCTCTTGAGGGAAGCCTCCATCTTTCCACTGGCCAGTGAGGGAGCCAGGCTCTCGGCATAAACCCAAGTTTGATGTCCAGAGGCTGGTGTGACACATCCTAGTGGTTACAAAACCTGTGAAGCTCATGGGACTGAAAGATGCGACCAAAGGAAATGGTTGGGTAAGTGCTGAACTGAGAGAGGCCGAGGCAGCGCTGTGGTAACGTGGTTCTGTGATTAAGCCTGTCACAGCTATTAAACACCTCTGAGGCTATTAAAAAATAAAACAGACTTAATAGCACCAGCTTTGGGAACAAGTATCTGATCAGACAGCCTCTTAAACAGTCCTGAAGTCTGTCAAAGATAGAGGAGTGAAAGGGGACAGGGAGAGAACAGCAGGCAGACTGACCAGGGAGGGAAAGTGCAAGGCCATGGACAGGAAGGGCAATGGAGAAAGTTCAGTCAGAAGAGAGAGCATGCAAGAAGAAGAGCACCTCTGACCTGTGGCCTCTGGCTAACTTATTGCTGTCTTATTCAACTACATTAAAATGAAGAGACTAAGAGACAAATGTCAGGTTGGAGACTTTTGGCAGAGTGGGGTCTTTCCTTGTTTCACCTGTAGGGCCTCCTCTAGGCAGGGCTGCACACTTGCACATCCATTTGGGAGTTGGGTTCAATTTACACCAGCACTATTTTGTCTAGTTAGTTATTCTCCTTGTCTGTTTTTTTTTTTTTCTAATCTGTATTTCTCAAGCAAATGCATTGATGTGTTTCTCTAAGGAGTTTTAAAGCGTTACTAGAATGAGATGGCTCCATTATTTTATTACATTCTTGAATAGCAGTGGTGCTACTGTGCCAATAAATAAACCTGCTTGATAAATGGGACAGGTAACATCACTGTGGCATTACAAGACTGTAATAAACCAAATAGTGAATCTGGTTATCAGCAGCAGTGCTCATGACTCAGATTTATGATGCCATCCAGCACTGCTGATCTTTGCAATTGTCACTATTTGTGTAACACTGAGCTCTGCTATCCAAGAAGCTCCGGGTCTTATTATTTTTATTTTTTAATTTAAATAACCTCCAATGGAAAGGTCATTGCAAATCATGCAGCCATTAAGAAGGCTTCCTTGGCTCCTTGCTCAGCCTAAAATGATACTATTTCCTTCATGCAAATTTTATAGCTGGACATGCTTTTGGGAGAAGAATTATCAGCAGACACGAGGCAGGGAGGGGAGGGAGGAGGGGTTTGTGTGGAAGGTCAAGCAGGACTCAGAAAGATGTGGAAAGACTACCGACCAGCCATCTGTTTCTCCTTACTCCTTCTCTTTTTCTCCAGCCGGCGGAGCCTCTTCTCCTCCCGCCTCTTGGCTTCTTCCTCCTCCTGGTGCTGCCGACACTTGTGGAAATTCTCCACCACCACTCCCACAAACATGTTGAGGACAAAGAAGGCCACGATCAGCAAGAATGAAATGAAGTAGAGGAGCATCCATGGGTTGTAGTTCATGACTGGCTGCAAAGCAGAGGAAGGCAAACATCAACTGAACCTCAAAAAAAAAAGAATGGGAGCAAACTGATAGAGCTGTGCCATTCACAGAACTCGTGGCCCTTTCAGGGAGCTCAGGCTGCCCTGCTCTTCCCAAAAATTAGAGCTTTCTGAGACATTTTAACTGAATGCTCCTGAAGTGTGTGTTGAGGACAGAAGCACCATCTCTTTTGTGCCAAAAGGACAGCAGCATCCTTTGCAGCTACTGTAAGTCTCTCACAGAAAAGTTCTACCTACACAAAGCACTTCTTTTCTCCTGAACTGACCAAACTGCTTAAAAAGTCAAACCATCCTTTGAGAGGTGCACTTCTCCTAATGTGAGTTACACCAGTCATGTTGCAAAATCTGTAGGGAAAATTTTGAGTACAAGATCCAGACTTTTTACTGAACTCCTCGTCACATCCCACAACTTGGATTAAACGCCACCCTGGATCCTAACCCCATAATGCCATTTGACTGTGGAAGCCCAGAGTACTTTGCAAAACAAGAGCTAAAATGTGTGACCTTTGACAAGTCATTTGTTACAGCTCTGCTGCAGCTTGTACCTGCTGGTCAACTCCCACAGCATCCAAGCCATCGTACATGATGTCCACCCACCCGTCCTTGGAGGCCAGGACAAAGAGAGACATCAGGGCCTAGAAACACAGGGGAAAAAAGTTAGGCACAGTTGCACTAAAGCTCTTTTATTTGTAACATCTTACTCCTCTTTGCCCTTTCCTGCCTGAGGAATGTCATTACCTGTCTGATAATGGGACACTTTGATGACCAAGATTTCTCTTGGCAGCAAAACCCATCAATGCCAATGCCCGGTTCAGCAATGAGCAGTAATTCGGAAACCACAGTGCTGAAGACAAAAGCGGCTTCATTTCCTCCCTCCGGGTCTCTATTGCTCCCAACTAATTAGTTCTTACCACCCTGCTAAAATAAGTCTGCCTTGCAGAGATGGCTGAAAATGTCCAGCTCTATTAGACAAGCCCTTCTGCAAGATATATTTGGTTTGTTATGTAGCAGTGAAGCAATTAAGTGCTCCACGAAGCCACATGTGCTTGTTCTGTTCCAAAAAGAAGCGTGTGCCTGCTTGGAAACACTGCCTTTGGGATTTACAGAGACAGAATGCTGTGTATGTGAACTGAATATTTACTGCGGCTGGCGGTGCCCTGTAAGAAAATCCCATGGGATAATAATGCACAGGTTTTAAGTCAAGGAGGTAAAGGAGCAAAGAAGCAGATTACCATTCTATTAATACCTGGCCGAGATTATCAAAATTATACTTGTGCCGGACCCATTTGTAGCTTGCTTCTGTACAATCCGATTTATTTGTGATGTTTCTGGTGTCCTCCCCCTGACAGACAAAAAACTTGCCTTTGAATAGCTGCAAAACATGCAAAGAAGAGAGAAGTGTCAGGGTTCAGTCCACACAGGTGATAGGCATTTCTCCAGGGTTCTCTGCACAGCCCACACCAACCAGAGCTGTTGAGGGAACTGACCTCATTTGTGGAGGTTATTAAGAGTGAGCAACCTTTGTAATATGAACTTAATGAGCAAATGCATGATTTCACATCGTTTAGGACACCCACCTCATGCAATAAGCTGTCTGCTTCAGTGATCTAAGACTTGTCTAAAGGCCTTTGCTCCTGGGTTGGCAGCTCAAGTGTAGCCCCAGCCAACAGCCCAGACCAACTAACAGCTTCTTACCACACGTGGAACAACTCTGGTGACTCTCAGCCCAGTTAACAACAAATGAAGTGTAACAGGGGCCCTCTGTCAGCAGAGAAAAGGTGGCAGCAAAGAGGCCCAGTGATGGACTAATCTCTGCTCACAGAGGTCACAAGGGGACACTTCAGAGGGGAGGTGAGCCCCTGGGAGTGATGTTCGTGTTGAATCAAGATTGCTGTCAGTCCCTCTCTGCTCTCTGGTCCTGGGTGCTGTGCCCCAGCTGTCATAAAGCTCTGCAGTCTGTGCAGGGTCACTGAAAATATTCCCTGTGCACAGTTTAAGAAGCCAAGCCCAGCTGGCACTTGGTACCTGCTCCTGAGCTTATTTTCTTTGGTTTAAGCCTGGGGAGATGCAACTCCTGGAGAGTCAGCTCCTGATTTATACCTGCACGAGGAACAGGAGCTTCCACGTGCTGAATTCTACACCTGGTGCTTCCCACACATGGAACAGAGAGTGGCAGGGGATGATTACTGCTTCAGACAGGGTGATTGATGCTAGCAGGATGGATGGTATCAAAGCCCAGGAGACAGCCAACAAATCTAGTTTTATTGGCTGACAGAAGCTATTGACATTACTGTTGGGAAGGGAGGGAAATGGCAACCTGCTCTCCAGGCTCCTTAAAACACCACCTGGGTATACAGAAAAGAGACACTGATGGGGTTTGATCTGTTGTTCTAGACAAATATCAGTAGAAATAATAGTGAACAAGATAAACCCACACATTACTCCATGGGTTTCCCTCAGAAATCAACAGCAGGAAGATGGTCTCTAGGCATGCAAAATTCATCACTGCTCAACGCAATCATAGAATTTTTGGATGCAAGAAGTATTCCCTGATCTTTCCATGGAGAAACACTATCTATGGTAAGGCAGACTGGGGAGATATAGTCTTCACAGAGAACAGTTTTAATTAAGCAGGAAGGTAAATAACTGGGTTTAGTATATTGTCTGTAAATATAACTTCTCCAGGAGCTGGACTGGGAGCAGTAACAGGGTTCCTGACAGGGTTTGGAAACACAAAGTACAATTTGCAAAAACACTGATCCCTGTCAGTGCTTCACTGCTTGGTACTTGTGAAAGGAAAAGACCCAGTGTTTCCTACTGGACTTGTTTTATCCACCTCTTTCCTGTATCTTATTAATGGCTATTCACACATGGGCAGCTCTACAACCAAAACAGTTTGGTAAGAGGACACGCTGTTAGAAACTTCAATGTCTGGATTTTAATAGCATTAAAAACCTCTAGTTTGATCCCCAGCTTATATTTAAATGGAAAAAAACTAACTGTAAATTTGAGAGACCGTCTTTTTATAGTAAACAGCTCCAGCCTCATCCTACACCTAATTAGACATAAATATTAACTGAGAATTTTGCATCCTAAATACAGGATCAGTCTTGCTTGTATCTACCACTGAATCACGTCAACAGCCATGACAATTTAACATGAGGCTGAAAGTCACCAGGGAAAGCATTGCAATTAGCAGGAATGAAATTCAAAGAGCATACTGCAAGTTTTGTTGTCTGGCATAAATTTTCCCATGTCTGAGTGTTAGATTTGTTTTAGGGGATATGCTTAGTTTTATGAATCCGTTTAATATAATGGATGGGTGCTGTTATGCTGTAATGCTAAACCAATCTAGCTGCTGAGGTGGTTATGGATGGCATGATTTTCTTCCCTGTTTATTTTCAATGCTGTATTTATTATTTAGGCAGTATGTTAGAGTAAAACATTGTATAAGACACCTTTCCAAAAGAAAGCCAAATAGAGTTTTCCAAAAGATGGCTGTGACAGATCAGATAAAGTTCAGAAAGAAGCAAGCATTATGTCAGAATATTTGTATGAAGCAATCTCTTCTTCCCAGGTAATGAGAAAACAAGTGCATTGGAAACTGCCACTTTTCCCCTGGGTTCCTGCACTCCTGGGACTGAGGATATTGCCAGGAGAGCCAGCAGGAAACAGACTCAGAAACCTTTGTTTCTGCAAGCTTTCAGTTACACAAACTGTCAGAATCTGAATGAATCTCCAGGTCAAGGTCTCTCTGGAGTTTACAAGCCAATGATTTCAGCTTTGAGTTTCTATTTCCCCATCAGTTTGTAACCAGAAAACAGACAGAGGGGAGATCATAGACTCACTCACTGAATGGGTTGGATTGAAAGGGACTTTTGTAGGTCACCCAGTCCAACTCCCTGCAGTGAGCAGGGACACCCCATCCATGCTGACACCAGTTTGAGATCAGAAAGGCTTACACTGTGCCATGTGCACAGATACCCAGACATGGTGCAGTCTGAGGCTTGTTACACTTCCAGATTAAGTGCTGAGGCTTACAAGGACTCACCTGAACTCCCAAGATCCCAAAGATTATGAAAAAGGCACAGCAGATGACCACAATGTTCCCAATGGGCTTCAAGGATGACATGAGAGTCTCCACCACCAGCTTCAGTCCTTGGGCTCGACTAATGACTCTGTAGGGGCAAGAAAGCACAAAAGCTGTTAGTCCTGTTCCTGCCCAGCTTTGCCTCCTATCAAGATAGAGGACATGAAGAACATAGCATTAGAAAAATTTTTGGACTGACAAGTAACTCAGTAATCATGATGGAAAAAGCACTTCTGGAAGACTGACCTGTGAAGTTATGGAGGTCTTGGAGGGAAGGGTCTCTGCCCAATATACACAACTTTGCATAAATAAAGGGAAGGAAGAGAAAACATACAAGGAGGCAGGCCAGAAAATTCAGCTGCTTTGCTTGGGCCATCCACAGACAGATTTTCATGCCTGTAGCCTGTTCAGGACTGAAAAGAGAGGGCCTCCCACTGTCCCTTCCTATACAGATTTTGGCAAGACACCTGATTTCCCTGTCTCAGCCATGAAATGGAGCTGCCACTCTTACACATCTGCCTGCACATCATGCCAGCAATTACAGAATCACAGAATGGTTTGGGCTGGAAGGGACCTTTAAAGGTCATCAAATCCAACCCCCTGCAATGAGCAGGGACATCTCCTACCAGATCAGGTTGCTCAGGGCCCCTGGTATTTCCAGGGATGGGGGCATCTATCACCTCTCTGGGCAACCTGTGCCAGTTTTTTCACCACTCCTATCTTAAAAAATAATCTGTAGTGTCCTTATAGTGCTGATGTGTACAGAGACCTGAGTTACCCCTCAAGACCATCACGATTTCTGCTTTATACCCACTGTATAGCCTCAGTTCTAGTACAGTGCTGTCCTTCAGGTGAAACTTCACTGGCAGGACCAGAAGCATCTAACCTAATTTCTGTAGCTCCTCTCTGTCTGGTATCACACAGAATTTCATAACAGGAGATTAGATCATATCAGAAAGTTGAAGAAGAATAATGAGGACTTCATGACTGAAGAAAAAAAGAAAAAAAAGAAGTAGAAACTATACTATACTCTCAAGGTTAATGTTGCAAAGAAAGGACAAGTCTTGTGTGATTTAGAGAAGCCATCTCACCATGCTGGGAAAGATGAACGAGGTACTGAGCCTCACTGACCTGAAGGTGGGGACCAAGAAAGGCATCTGAAGAGGTTACCTGCCTCCCTCCTCTTGATGCCAACCAGAATTAAGCATTTCACCAGTGCTGTAAATCAGTTTGTACTGATGCCACAGAAACTGTGCTTGCCCAAGTCAGAAGCAGTTAAATGCTGTGAAAGTCAGAGGAGGGGAGTGCCTGTGTCTTTCTGGGTGCTGCTGGTGACTCCTTTGAACACTTGGCTCTTGAATGTGCCCCAAACTTCCCCACCTTCAAGCTTCTTCCTGGGTCTCTCTTTTGCCATGTGAGTCCTCTCACCACCTCTCCCATTTCTCCCCAAGTCTGGCTCCACCACCTGAAGCACTGTTGCAGTTTTGCTGCCTGGACAGGGTCCAAACTCTCCTCCTCTCCCTCTCCCGGGCATGGTGCTCCCAGCAGAGGTCCCCAGGGACACATTCACACTCCCACCATGCATGGCCTCAGCTGGGACCACGGCCAACCTGCACCATCCCTCTCCTGCCCCACAGCCTGCAGGTTGAGTAACCTGCAGTGCTCAGTGCACAGCCACCAGCTCTTACCAAAACTGTTGGCTTTAAACTATATCCTGAAAAGCTAAAGCTTATTTCCTTTCTTTCCTGGTTAAATATTTACTCAAAATGTCAAGGGTAACTCATCAGTTATCACTTTCAGAAAGAAACAGATGGTGGTATTTTTATCCAGTCTCTTACCAGTGAAGTACAAAGAGCAGATGCTGCTATTCCTCACGCTGGACATCTCTGCCAGGTAGGTGCTGTGGCTCCCTATTTCAGACACTGCAGCTTTCCTGGTGCTCAGATCTGGGTGTTTCAGGGAAGGAGCAGGAGGGTGAGATGGCTGAGGGAGCAGAAGGCTGCACACCCCATGAGCAGCGTGAGGACTGGTCAGTGTGGGCTGCCAAAGCTGCCCAGAGGGATTAGCCCAGGCTGGGGAGCTCCCTGCTGCCCCAGGGCTGAGAGCTGAGCCCAGGTCAGCAAACAGGGGCTGGAGAGCAGCTCAGAGTGCCTGACTCAATGAGCTGGGTAATGCAGCCTAACAGGCTGTGTCTGAGTGCACAGAGCGAGCCTTGGGCTGGACAGACTGAGGCTGAACATCTCTCCCAGCTCCTCAGATGGACTAAAGACCTCTACACCCCTCACCAGGACCCTCACACGGTCCTGGGTGAAATGCTACACCTGCCAAACTACAGCTGGGAAACTGAGGCACGGTAGGAGGGTGAGAAACGTTCTCAGAGGTAGGGAGGCAACTCAGTTCCATTTACTTCAGTGAAGTTAGGTCCTTTGGTGCCTTTAGGGATCCTGAATTTAGGAATCCTGCCTTTAGGGATCATGGACTTCTGCCCACTGTCATGCAGGAGGGAACCAAAGTCAAGTCTTCTAAAATGAAGGTCTATGGTCTGAACTATTGAAGCATCCTTAAATTTTGGGGAACAAGGAAGGAATTTAGCCTCCAGAGTTTAAAGTTGATAATTTTCTCCAACAGTTATTAAGAAATGCTGTTTTAGAAATAATAAAGTGATTTCCCCAGTGAGGTACTACTTGGTATCCAGATGAGAGGGAAAATAGGAGGTTGCTTGTCTGACTTTGCAAAGTCGTGTGTGCTGAGGAAAAAAAGGGCTGAAAAACTGCAGTGTTTGGCTCCTTTAACTGTTTTGATCAACCAGGGAATTCCTCAAATTAGAATGCATTGGGGTAAAAGCTGCCACTAGTTTAGCTCCATGCCAGTGCTGTTTTCAGCACTACAGGGAGAAAAGACTTTGAAAAAATTGTGAAAAATAACAGTTCTTACTAATGGAAACCTTTCGACTTTGGAGCTGGCTCAGACTAAGGGCCTGATCCAACACTGAGGAAAGTCTGTGTGAAGATTCCGGATATTCTCCAAAGAGCCTGACAATTCCCTTAAGGTGTCAGTGAAATTCTCAGCTTTCCCAGATTATTAGTATCACCTCCAGTATGGCAACATACAGCATCCCCACACCTCATCCATATTGCCAAGGTCCTGCTGCCATCAGGCTTGTAAAATCTTATTATCTGACCCATACCCCTGCAATTCATGGCTGAAGGATGGGGCTGATTTGGAGCCCTGCAGAGCTTCCATTCAGCACAATTCCAGTCTGCATTAGGCATATAACAAACAGGGAAATTTAAATGAGACATTCTTTCTTTTTTTTTCAGTGTGAAGAAAGGTTAATCCCTGTAATTCCCCCTGGTTCTTCTGGTCTGAGCATTCCCAAGGCTGTTAAACCCCTGGTGTGAGATGCTCCAAACCCACTGCCAACCTCATCCCAGTTAGATCCATTACCAACATTAAGCCTTCCTGATGAGAGCTCTCAGAGCAAGCAGTAGTACTTAGATGAAGCAACAGATCAACATTAATGAAGATCTTCCTTCACAGATTAAAAAAAATTAGCAAAGGTGATGATAGATATGATAGATAGAAGAGAGTTATGAAATTACTATTAGACCATGATGGTATAAAAGTGAATAATTCATCTGTGTGCTTTAGAAGTCAAAGCCTGAGCTCTGCAGAGAGTAAAACAGCCCTGAAGTCCACCCACATTAAATGTGAATACATTTTCAATTTTGATTTCTCTTGTATCTTACTCTACAACACTTGATCCCAACAACTGCAGGTTGAATGCATTAGGAAGGAATGTTATTTTACAAGCAATCTCTTTACTGGCTGAAACATCAGAGGGTCACGGAAACATCTTTAAATGTCACTCCTTTGTGAATTTAGTTTTGGAATTCTGGTCATAAAGCTGGGATTGAATCTTCATGGATTCAAACTGGAGGCTGATAATCAATCATGCAATCAAAACTCCATGACTGGCATACAGGTCAGGTTTTTTTAATGCCTGGGCAGAAGGCAGAAGCGTGTGGGGGTTTGTGTGCTGCATAAAGCAATGGGGTGGTTTCTACAGGAGAAAATCAGAGACAGAATGAGGGAGATCTTTTGCAAGAACCCCCCTTCCAGGCCATCCAGTGGGAAAGCCAACACACAGATGACAAGGGTTGTCTCTGCTCTGGAACTGAGTGTGACACAGGCAGCTGTGCCTTGGCTTCTCACTGAGGGTGTCCTCCTGCAAGCCCTGTCCTGGAGTGTCCCCAGAAAGGGAGGACAGGAGGAGTCAGGTTTGTTCCTCTGTGGTGGGAGTGGTGCCTTTACTTTGGTCTCTGCCTGATGCCTTCCCAGAAAAGAGAAACTGGCTCATCCCCCATGGGAGACTTCACCCAGGCACGGGGGCTGGAGCCACGGTGTGCACAGAGCTCAGGTCACCTGTCCCAGCTGTCACCCTGCGTTGATGCAGCTGCACATCCCAGGCTGTGCAGCGAGGATGTGACCCCGGAGCCCGCAGCAAGGGCAGAGCGGGCAGCTGTGGGCAGAGGCTGCTCAGGGCAGCCCAGATGTGCAGCGTGGAGCCAGATGGGCTTCCACAGGCACAGATTTATGACTCACTGCAAAGCCCCCAGTTTGATGGCTGCTTTTTCATTTCCTACAAATCTAATTACGGAAGAACAGAACTGATTCTGAACATATTTAGGGAATGGGCTTGTTGCTGTCTTTTTTTTATGTTTCCTTTGTAGTAGAAAGCAGCATGTTGGCTGAAAACATTCGCATACTCTCTCAAGAAAACAAATCAAACACCAACAGGAATGCAATAGCAATGGAAGAGCCTAATCCCACACGTGCTTCAGATGGCAGGTCTTCCTCCAGCCTGCAGTTACTGAGTGGGTTATAGCCCATAACTGCAGATTATCCATGCACATAGGTGACTACAGAGAAAGGCTCCAGTTAAAAAAGACCCAGACAGCCCCACAGATCTACAAAGAATCATACAGGGCTTTGACCAGGTCAGACAGGTGACTCCAGCAGAGATCAGCACAACCCAAATGTCTCCCTTTAAATCTGATTTAACGATGGAACATCAAAAGAGAAACTTCCATTCCACAGTTCAGAGAAGATAAATCAATCCTTCTTTTACTCTGAGCCATCTAGATTATTTTATAGGTTTTCTTAACATGGGTCAAAAATCAGCAGAAACAGAGGAGCAGAGCAAATCTACCCAACCAAAAACCGGGCAGAAACTACCCCAGAAACTGCAGCTGATGTGAGATACCAGGGGCCACACAAAGAGAGAAGACTCTGAATCGGAGTCACGCAGGAATACAATCCACTTACATGGGGAGTGAGCTGAACTACCCCAATGGTGCCAGCTGTCCAGATAAAAATGATTAAAAGCAGCTCACGTCCTAAAACTCACCAGGCACAACACACACATACCAATTGAACCACATAGACCAATTGAACAGAATGTCCTTTATAGCTGTTGAGAATATTTGAAAGATATATGTATAGGGATGGCCATTGTTATTTAGACTTATTATTCACACAGGGGTAGTAAAACAACATCTATCAGAAGCAGGGCCCTATTTTTCTGTTCTGAAAGAGAAAAATCTTGACTCAAAGCGAACCTTTTTATGGAGGAAGCAGCAGTAAGATATGGCAGGCACACAAAGATGCTTTGAGCATGAAGGTTTATTAGCTGCTGCATAACAGGAGCAGCAACAATGGTATTAAAGAGGAACTGCATTTAGCATGAAGAGAAACCTTCTTGCCTTGGGGTGCAGGTCACAAACAGATGCCTGTTTAGAAGAGGTTGGTCCTTGGGCAGGTTCTTATCAGAGTGGATACCGCCTGCTGGCAGAGTTGGGGGGCCAAGTTAGCAGGACAATTGTTTTCATCTTGTCTGGGTCATTTTCAAAGTAAATGTCTCTCTAAAACTAATGGGGAGCTGGGGAAAAAAGCTTCCTTGCATTCTAGGTTAAGCAACAGTTGAGCCTCTGCTTCCTTAAAAAAATGATCTGCCACCTGCTACTAATTTCCTTCTTTGTTAGGAAAGCCACTGACTGCCTGAAGGAAAGGGGGAGAAGAAGCTGTTAAGCTGCACTTTACACAGAGCAAATGAGAACACAAATAGCAGGGGATGTGTGTTTTAATGAGCAAAAGAGGCATTGATCAGTTTCCCACTGCACTTGGGGCTGGCCCTAACACACAGCGAGGGCCCAGAGCTCTTGTGCCTCGGAGGAGCTGCGGGAGGCCGGGATGACACCGGTGACAGACGCTGTGCCCTCGTCCCATCTGCCCATTCCCTGCACGAATGCTCAGCCCCACCTTTGGCAGGCACATCCCACATCCCTGAGATCCTCCCCTGCCCCTCCTTACCTCAAGGGCCGCAGCGTCCTCAGCAGCCTCAGGACCCTCAGCATCCCCAGGATTTTCGTGCCGCTGTCGGACACCATGGAGACCAGGATGTCGATGACGGAGATGAGCACCAGCACCCCATCCAGCACGTTCCAGCTGCTCTTCAAGTAGGCTTTCTCCCCAAAACACAAGCCCAGTGCCACCACCTGCCCGGACACCAAGTTGCAACAAATTACCACTGTGATGAGTTTGCTTCAATTAGCAACCTGCTGGGAAGGTGTTATTGACAGACACCAGTCTGTGAGTCCCTTTGCTTCCCAGCACTGAAGCCTCATTAGACAAACCAGAAAAGTGTTCTGTTGAAAGAATTATGAAAATACCACTGCAGAAGCATCCCAGGCTGTCCCTTGCAGCTGACGTACTTTTACTGCAGATAAACCTACCTGCACAAAGCTGTCCCTAACATGTTTAACTCTGGCATTAAAAAAAAATTAGATCATATTTTATACCTATAGACTGCAGGAGAGAAGGTGCAGAGTGGCTGACCCAAAGCAATAATGTACAAGCTTTGCAGATAAAGAAACTAGGAAAACTTTCCAAAGAAAGAGCAATTGTTCAGTGAGATGATTATGAATTACACAAGAGAGATTTACAGCCATGGGTTTCTGAGCCTCCTGCCTCAAATCCAGCAAAGTGTTTCAACGTGCTTAAGTCTCTCGGTCCTCAGGAAAGCACACAGCAGCTTAGGTTGTTGAGGACAACTGGTTGTTGAAGACAATGGGACTTACATGCATGGTTGAAGTTAAGCATGTGCTCAAGAGCTTTGCTGAATAGGGCAGGATTGCTGAATTCAAGGATCCCATTGCTCCTATAATGGTGTAAATCAAGAGCAGCTTCAGTGAAATTGTTCTGATGTAAAACGTGCTCAGAATAAGGCATGTGCTGGGCATCTGAGTATGATTCAGAAGAGGAAAATATACACCTCACTTGCAGCTGGCAGACCTAAGGGTTTTGTGAGTCCACGGTAATAAAAAACAACTGATATCATACAGGCACACTTATCCTCCACCTGCATTTACCTTAACTGTCATCTCAGCCAGGAAGATGACTGTAAAGATGTAGTTGGAGAGTGTTAGGAAAATCCGTTCCTACGAAAAAGAAAATGAGAGACAATGTTTTATAGCCTGCTCTCTGCAGCTGTGCCTCCCCCCATGCATATTTGGGTGGTTGACATCTTTTCTCCAGTTCTGTGCTGAAACAAGCCTTGGACTGTTTGCTCGCAAAGAGGAGAAAATCCAAATATTTAGACAATAACACTGCATGGTTCAGCCCTGCCAGTACCAGGCTCTGTGTCAGCACCATGGACAGGGGCAGCAGCCGGCACCTGCCCCATAAACCCTCCCATTTGCTTCCAAATCCTCCCTAATTTCCCCCAGATCACCCTCCCCCGCACCGAGCAGAAACAGGGAGATGTGCACTCCTTGAAACGTGCTTGACAAATCGTTACCTGCCCCTCACCTGCAGACATCACTGCATCGTGTAAATATCACTGAGCTCCCACTTCTCCTAGAAATTAAGTCAATATTAGAGTGACAGAGCTGTGAGGCAGCAGGACCCGTGGGATGCTGAAACGCAGCTGGCATGAGTTATCACAGCTCCAGCGAAGCCAGCAAAGCTCTGGGGGTTTATGCCAGCTGAGACCTGCCCCCAAAAGGTCAATTCTGTTGCCCAAAGCCATGGGCTAGACCTGGTGCGAAGCCCAACAGCCTCATTTCCCAGTCCCCTGCACTATCCACCAGACTGTGCCCTCCTCAGTGCCACCACCCAGCAAGAGCAGCTAGTGATGACAGATGAGCCCATGGACTGGTTCCCTATCTATGGTTAGCAGAAACCTTTCTTTTTAGTGACGATTATTAAATAAATTTCACTTTTCCCTAATCCCTTGACAGCTTCTGATTCCCTGCACCGAGAAATGGACAGCAGAAGGCAGAGGCTGGAGGAACGATGATGTGTGTGCACGTATATATGAGCACATACAATTGGCCCCAGTCCTGCTTTTAGCAATTTTGGATTTATTTCTGCCTCTCCCTACAGAGCAGTCCCTTAAGAGATGCAGATCTCTTGCTCAAAATGAGATGCAATTTAAACAAGACAAAACACCTTGGCAACTCTCTGGCTTGCCAGATCATGATTTACTGTTAGTGACTCAGGAACCACACAGCAGCTTGTTTCCATACCGGGTCCATAATTAATTAGGTCCTAGACCTGTGCTGTGATTGCATGAGATGAGATAGGAAACATCTCCGTTGTTAGCTGGCTGCCACACAAAAGGCTGCTGCAGGGGGGCAGGCACTGGGCAGGAGGGAGGGGATAGGGACCTGCTTGTGCAGCTGGAGATAAAACAGCAATAGCACGGAGGTGAGACTGAGGATATTGCATTCTTGCCTGGCAAGCATGTGGCTATTTTGAAGGATAATCTCCCCAGCCCATGTCGTGCACTCTGCAGTGGGGAGCACACGCTGGCTCGCAACAGCAGCCCCTGTTCTGATAAGCCAGCTGAAAGTGGGACAGGGACAGAGAACTCGCTTGAAGCAGTTAGAAAATCCACAGCTCAGGGAGAAGCAGAGAACGATTATTTTAAACAACTCAATCTAAACTAACTCTCTCGGTTTCCAGGTGAGAGCTCCACTGGCACAGGCAGGGCCCATGCACTCCTCCTGGCTCCCCTGCCCCAGAGCTCAGCATTCCCCTGCTCTGCAGCTCCCAGGCCATGGTCTAGCTCCCTTGGTTATAGCCTGATGGTGACAAACCAGCCCCTGTCTCCTCTTCTCTCAGCACTCTCCCAGTGCCAGGGGACACCACAGCTCCCCCTCTCCTATAGGAAATACTGGGTTTGTGTGCTACAGCTCTTTGCTGTGGACTCCTCCAACTCACACAGGTCCCCCCATTTTCCCTCATCTCTGTGTTACTGCAGCTCCTTTCGGAGTCAGTATTGTGGGGTGGTAACTCTCAGAGGACCTAGCAAGGGGCTCAGAGGAAGCATTTAGGGTTTTAAATGGAGGTTCTCAGGGTGCCCCATTTGGAGATAGGAAGGGTGATCTCCTCCTGCTAGATCAGCTGGCAGGGAGCCCTGTTCTCTTCTTGCAGCTGCGAATTGGTGCACGACTACATGGGAACTGAAAAAAAAAATGGATTTAGGGGAAGGACTGCTGGGCAAACTGTTAAAGTAAGGAGGACTACTAGGGAATGCTTAAAATAGGCACAGAGCAGCCTAGACTCCAGTTTTAAGGTCTTACATTGAAAAGCCACAAAAATGAACAGCCTGACACGCCTACATCAACAAAACAGGATTCTATATGATTGTGATATGAGCAGTCTTGGGTGATAAATCAGCAAGAGCCCGGCGCATCTCAGCCCCAATCTATGCCAAAACAAAAGAGCAATAGGATGATCCTGCCCCTCTGATTGCTGGATGCTGGTGCTGTGAGGGTCTAGTTTGAGGAACCCTTACACAGCGTATTAGAACAAAGTGGTTCCGAGATCTGGCACTGCAGTGCCTGCACCAATTCCCTTTTTCTGGTGTCACAACAAAGCTGATACACAAAGGGCAGAGAAGAGTATGAAATGAACAGTTTCCCCCATTCCGTTTGCACCACACATACGTGCCTGTGGGGAACAGATGGAAGAAGTGAACATTGTGTTGAGAGAGAAGAAGTGTTTGAAGGTTTCTCAGAGAAGGAAACTGAGACAGATGTCATGCTATGTCATGTGTTAAAACCTTGATCGTACTTCCAGAAGTGGGATATTGGATATATTGCAGGCCACCATCTCTGCTCTTGTGCTTTGAAAGGAGGCTGGGTAGGGGCCAGGAGAGTTGCTGCACCTAAATCAAAGGATACTCAGGGGGTGTTGGCGCCTTCCCATTTTAAAAAGAGAAAGAAAACAAGACTGAGTGCACAGCAGTGGGGTCCGAGCCATGGGTGTTTGCTCCACAAGGAGCACAGGAAAACCTCAGAAACTCACAGCGCTGTGAGGCTCAATTTTGGGCCGTTCCATGGCAATGGTAATGCAGTTCAGGAAAATGATCACCAAGACGACGTGATCAAACATCTTGTGAGTGATGATTTTATTGCACATCAGACGGAATCTGTCGAGAGAGAGGAGAAAAAAAAATAAGAGTAGACTCAGAGTAGCTATTAATGCTCGACTGGCTGGGGAGACACGCAGCAGCTCGACACATAGCAGGGGAATCGAGCGCTCTGCTTGCAAAGCAGATGAGCTCCAATCTCCCAATCCCCTCCCTGGCAGAGCTGCATGCTGAGGGCAGATTGGGGTATGGACAGAAAGGGATCTGAGCTATGGAACCGAGCCACAAATTTCAAGCCCTGGGAATGTTCATAGCGGGTTTTGGTCACTTGGAGCGGGGCAGCTGCTTCCATTACTCGGACACACAGCCAGGTTTGGATCTGCCCCCCTACCTGGCTCCTGGTGCTCAGGTTTAGCTTGAGTAAAGGACAAAATACTCCCAGTGAGCCCATAAGGGCTGAGCACACAAGGAATAAAGGGATAGAAGCTATTTATTGTGACAGATGGCTGTACACTGACCCAGGATTTATAATACCGTATTACATTTCCCAAAGTCTGTTTCTGAAAGTCTCTCTAATCTTTGTATGAATGAACCTGAATGCTGTCCAGGGCCCTCGGCTCCAACACGGGAAAGCCTCGGGCGCGTGGGTTCGGAGGAACGCGTCGAGCAGCACGGAGCTCAGCTGGCTCCACACAGCCAGGCTCTGGCAAGGGCAGAGCTGGGGGCTTTCAACGAGGAGAGGGTGCTCTCTGAGAGAAAGGGAAGGGAAGGGAGAAGCAGGCTGAGGAGGTCAGGGAGTCCTTTGCCATGCTGTAAGCGTGCAGTGGGGCAAATCCATATTTTCCTGCTTGATGCTGCACCTCTCCCAATTGCTCCAAGTTCATCAAACTCCACCAAATGATAAACTTGCAGAGCACTGGCATCACTGCCAAAGTAAATGAGGAACCTGATGAAGCTGCAGCCATTCCCTGGGCTATGGGTCTTCACTGGACACTCCTGTGCTCTCTGCAGCCAGCACCTGTTTGCTGTTTGACCCTGATGTCACGCTGGGGCAGTGGAAGGGCCGGGAGGTTTGTGGGCTGACACTGACATACAGAGACGCCTCTGGGATAAACAGGTTTATGGTTACCATCCATCCTCTCACACCACCACTGCCCGAGTGCCCTGCCTTACCTGGAGTGAGGGGCAAAGATGTAGATGGACCAGGAGTCCCTCTCCTTGCAGCAGGTGGGGAGCCGTGCCCGTACCCAGGCCTTCATGCGGTCCCTTTTGCTCTGGGGGGAAAATGAGTGGGAGGAAAACACAGAACCATTAAAACAATGGATCCCCAGAACTCCCACGTGAAGGACTTGGCTCAGCTTTTCACTCAACACTTATGTTCAAGTGCTCAGAGAAACTGAAATAAAATGATGTCCCCCAAAAAGACCCTGCTGGGCAGGGGAAGGAGCTGTGCCAGCCAGGTGAGCTCACGGGACTTGGTCTTGCTTCTTTCTCAGCATGGCAACTGCATCTGGCACACAGTCATCCAAGAGGACAAAAGTGACAGATAAAACCCTTGCCCAAAGGCATGATAACCCACTCAGTCCCTCCAAATACTCATCAGCTGCTCTGCTTGAATTTTCTAAGGTATTTTGGGGAATTTTTGTGGGGTATTTATGTTCGGTTTTTTTAAACAATATAGAATGCTTGTGTCAGAGGTTATAAAAGGAGCAGAGGGGGACATTCCTGTTGCTTGCTGGGACAAGCCCTGTGTCCATGCACCACTGGAAAGATGAAGAAAACATTTGAGGCCCAAGTTTTGGTCCAGGAACACAATGGTGATCGTCTGCCCCTCATTCAGCATGAACAGATTAGATGGGAGATTATAAAGCCAGAAGGGAACACTGTGGTCAGCCTGACCTGCATGAACATGGGCCATCCAATTCCTGCAAATTAATTCCTACTTGAAACCACAGCACATCCTCAGCCATGTGTACTTGTGTTATAGATTGTCTGCAAGGTTATTTCAGGTCAGGAGGGCAGACTGCAAAAGCCTGAGCCAACAAGCCAACCAAAGACACCAAAAATTGGATGCCGAGGGGAAGCCTCATCCTGGCTGCAACAGCTTCTGCCTGAAGTTTATCACTTTCTCATCCATAGACCTCCAAGGGACAGTCAAGACCTTTAATCCCACTGGCAAGGCAATGTTAGCACCCAGTGCATGGACAACCATTAAAAGCTAGGCCAACATCCTGCCCACCACACCAGGGCTTCCCCAGCCCTTCCACATGGAAGCACCAGAAGATAAATGCACAGACCAGTGTGTGCTCTGTCACCAGAGTGATTTGCAGATAAATAAAAACCAATTCATGCTCTTTCATCACCCTTATTTCTCTGCTACCACCTGGGCTGGAAATGTGACTGCGTGAGCACTTTGAAGCTTCTTCTAGAGATTTCAGGGCTGTGAGGACATTGAGAGGTGTGAAGGACAGTGCAGGAACCACCCTCACACCCCAGGAGCACCTGCGCTCCAGGGCTTTTATTTATTTCATCTTGAAAAGAGGGAGGGAGGATTCATTTTGAGGCAAACTCTTAGCACTTGGAGTACTCTGGACTGTAAAAATGGGATTTGTTAGGGTAATTGAGTGGAGTGGAGGAAGTGCTTTCTCCTTCTATAGACACCCAGCCTGGAACCTCATCAGTGATGGGGAATAATTGGTGTAGTGCTTGTTTTAATGAAAGCCCTGGTGACAACCTGAACCCTTCAGAAAATGAAAATCACCTTGGGCAAATAAGAAAACTCTGAATTACAAAAAGAAAAGTTAGAGCCTTCTACCCTACTCCTTCAGCCATCCATCCTTCCCTCAACTTCTACCCACACAGACCATGCACTGCACACCAGTCGAGTTTAGGCTGTATTGGATGTTCTCACATCCCTTTTCCAGCTTCAGGCAAGGAGTCAGAACTGCTCCCTTCTCTCTAAACCGTATTTAATAGAGCATGCATCCTTGGGGTTGTGTTATCCTTCAAGCAGCCTAGTTAGTCTAATTATCCATAGATTTAACAAAGGTAAATAAATGGATAAAAATCGGGTGTCTGCCCAAAGCTGTGGTGAGAGCAGTGATTGCTACCCCAGCCTCTGGACATGGAGTAATAGCTACAACTCAGTCCAGTTCATTTTGTGAGCTGGAAGGTTTCCAGAAGTTTCTATTATTCAAAGCAGTTCTGGTATTTATCAAGGGGATTTGTAGTGAATGGTAATGCGTCAGCAGCACAGAATGCTTCTTTATATTCCTTTTGTCCAATTTTAATGCCAAAGATATTTTGGGGTTTGGCTAATTGTTGCAGCTTGCAGTTCACGGGCTAAATCAGATAACAAAGGCAAAAAGTGATCTTCCATCATGTCTCTCTGCTCAGTGGGTTACAGTCAAGGTGAGCACCAGGGCTCAGTTGGGGCTTCAGCCCAGCTGCTCTGAGCAGGGCCAAGAACATCCCCAGAAACCTAAACTCAGAGGAATTACTCCATATTTCCACCAGTGGAACAGCACAGTTCAGTTAATTTGAGCCAAATGTAAGGTATTTGTGAAATAAACCCCGAGTGTTCCCAGCCTCAGACCCATCCAAGGCTTTCCCAGCGAGGTCCAGGCAGGCTCTGAGTGCTGACAATGGGGCTGATTGCTGCTCAAGCCTGCATTGTGTTCAAAGTGAGACATCAATTATGTGGCTTAAATCACATCTATTTGTTCATAAACCACACCTGGACAGGATGAATAAAGATGTGGGGGGAGAAGAAAACTACTCTTTAATTCAATTGCCAGTGACTTGGACAAAATCTCCCTGGGTGAGCCCATCCAAAGCCCTCACCAGATGCAGCAGGAGCCAGGACATGGGAAGATGCTGGGTGCTAACAGGCAGCAGTGGGAATGGAGCCCCTCAGTCCCACAGCAATGAGAGCTGCTGATAAATAGCTGCTTTTTTTTTTTTTTTTTTAAGTAATTTCAGATATTAATGCACTTCTGAGGGTAAGATGAAAGGCAGTTGGCAATAAAAGATGACTGATGCACTCCTCAGAGTAAGGGTGAGGCTTAGATTTATAAAAGATTTATTATAAGGACGGGGGAACTGCTGAAAAACGCTCTGTGAGCGGCAGAGGACCTCCAGGCAAGCTGGAAGCTGCACAGAGGCGCTTGGGACCTGATTATTTAATTTTAATATGCAACAGGGACAGGCTGAGAGGGTTTGGGAGTGGCTGGACCGCATGCCACGGAGAAAAAGTGGAATAGGCAAAGGGAAAGGAGCTGCAATAGCAAAATGCAGTGAGGTTTTGGGGAGGAGGGGTCACATTGGTTGCATATTCAGTATTTCCCTTATTTTCTGCTCTGAGTACTCAGCAATTTGGGTAGAAAGCACCCAAAAGGGTCTAGAACCCAGCAGCTAGAAACAACAAAGACCTGGCAGCAGATTCCTGATCCCAATCACAGCCACATGAACCCAAGAAGGCTGCGGATCCCTCTCTCTGTGAGAGACTCCTTGTCTGCAGTGATGCAACAAAGAACAGATTTCAGCCCCCTGGTTTCCTGCTTCTGGGGAGAGAAGCTGTCAGGGGCTCGACTCTGGCCCCTCAGAGGAATGGAAATTCAGAATAAACTCATCGAAAGCAGCAGAGCAGCACTAATATAGGGGGAGCCTGGGAAATCCATATGAAGCCTTTGCTCTTCCTTTAATTTCTGCACAGAGACAATCAAACCCAGGCAGCAAGGAGGGATGCAAAGCTTTGATGCAGAAGGGCATATTTAGGATTACTTTGATCTGAGTAACAGTCAAGTTCTTCTCGTCTTTTGTTGATGGGGAGTTCTGTATTTCATTTTTCCCTTTTAAAATGAGATTTTATTTCCCCTCTTGACTTTGTCAAGGCTAATTTAGGAGCAAAGTTTCCCCCCAAATGTCAGGAGGGAATCCCAAAGGGAAGCTCTGCAACTTGGGGACTCATTTTGCTAATCTAAGCAATATTTTCTGATCCATCTGGTTTGGTGATTTGCAGTGAAGATGAATTTCAGAGCATGAGGAAAGGGACCAGTCAGCTGCAAGTGTTCCAGTTGTAGCTATCCCATGGGCTGGGACACCGTTTATTTCCCCCATTCTCTCAATTATTCCCCTTTTCATTTGCTTCTGGCCATTCCATGGGAGGGTATTGAGGTCATCCCACCCTCCATGGCCAGACCTCAGTATACAGAGGATGATGTTTGGTTTATGCTAAAAGCAGATAATAAAAATTAAAAATCTTATTCAACAGTTGATTGTCTGCACTGGCTGGAGGCTGGAAGAGGAGGGACACATCTCATCACACTACACCCAGCACAAAGGGACTGCTGCTTTTGATTCTGGGGGGGGAAAAAAGGAAGGGACCAGTGGGATGATTGGACCAGGTGAGCTGGAAAAGCAGCAGATGCTGGAGCATGAGAAAAAAATCCCCAGCTAGCAATAAAGAGAATGGTCTCTTTATTAGAGACACTTTTAATAGTGGGGGTTTTTTTCCAAAAATAATTACTGCTCCTTTTCTTACAAATTCAATTTATTTTATGGGAGTTAAAAAGCAGGTTAAGACAATCAGTAAAAATCCCAGGCTGAGGATCCATGCTGGAGATGTAATGGGATAATGGCTTTCTGCAAAGGCGGTTATGGCTGAGTGACTCCATTCTGCCAGCACGAACTCCCCTTCTCCTGCCGTAAGGAACAGAGGACTCTGGAGTCAACACTGCCTCTCACATCCCTTCTTATGATCCCAATTCCATTTTTATTCAATAAACTCAGTGAAAAAGAGTAAAATCATGTCCACAACCTGCAGCTTTCCTGTTCTCGGAACAGCCCCCGCTACCACCACGTCTCCACCCAAACCCTATCTGCTCCTCCAACAGAAACAGAGGCACCCCTGGGGATGACACATCAGACCATCACATTTTTAAGAACAAGGAACAATCAAACAAAGAGGTAACCTGGGAAGAGCAGGAAACAGTCCAAAACTGGCCCCAAAGCACACGTGACAGCCGGAACTGCGACACCCTTGCACCCAACTCAAGCCCCACTCTGCCAGTCATGCAAAGAGCTTTGGAAAAGCAGCCAGATTCCCTTTATTTCCCCTTAAGATACAAACATCCATGTGAAAAAAAAAGGATCAGAAACCCGCATCCCTTCTCTGCACTTGCAGTCATTTCAGCTAATATTTCCTAAGTGACACTTTTTGGACCTGTGAAAGAAACACTCATGGGTGAAATGCCTCTTCAGATGGAAATTAATGCAGAGCCTCTGAAATCACCACCATCTCCATGGGACTAATGCTGCCATGGGAATGGGAGACCAAGCCTTGCCCTTTCTTTGCCTGTAGAAATTTTCTGCTGCTGGTGTGGGAGCAGAAGACTGAATAATAGCCACAAAGCAGGGAGAGTTACTTGTTTTGTTAAAAAAAAAAAAAAAGGAAAAATGAACACAGAAAAGCATGTGTATCAAACAGATAGCTTTCACTCTGCATGATTTAGTGGAACCTGGGCAGTTTTGCCCTGATGTCTCCATCATGAGCCATCTGACACTGCTCTGTAACACTGAATAGGACAGCAACCCCATTTCTGAGAGCATCCACTGCCCAAAGACCTTCTGGGTGACTCTGGTCTGGTCTGGTGGTGACGGTGAGACCTAATCCCTTTTGCACCCACTTGCACACTCCTGAGACAGGGACAAGCTTTGCTTTGACAAGTCAAAAAGCCCAAAATGAGCACGTGGCACTTCCTTACCATGTTGCCTTCATCGTCGCCATCATCATCCTGGTGGGGCTCATCCAGGTGGAGCTGGTGCAGCAGCAGACCCGGAGAGGTCCTCCCGTTGCAGTCCTGGTGCTCGGAGGCGGAGGTTCTGGTGCTGTGCATGCTGCTGGTCCGGTACAGGGAAGGCACCTGCAGAGTATCCTGGAGGTCGAAGGACCCTTTTGTTTCCAGCGACTCCATACGGTGAGGCAAAGAGCCATTGAAGCTGCCGGCCCGGCTGGAGCGCTCCTCATCCGAGCTGTCCCCTTCCTCCGAGCTCTCCTTGCCCTCCCCGGACAGCAGCGACCTGCGCTCGCCGCTCTGCCCCCTGCGCTTGAGGCTGGGGGCCCGGCCGATGCTGTTCCAGCTGGAGCGGCGGCTGTTCCAGGAGCTGCTGGCCCGCCAGGGACTGTGCGGGGAGCTGCGGGCGCTGGGCTGCGGGAAGGACAGCGACAGGGAGCGCATCAGCCCCGTGCCACCCGCCCCAGGCCGGCGGGGGCGGCTGCGTGGACGGACAGCCCCACGGACGCACTGAACATCCGCAGGAGGAGGTGATGAGAGTACCGGAGACTTGAGCTCGTAGGCGGCCACGGGGTCCGTGGAGACGCCGCTGGCCCGGCGGGACTCGTGGCCCTGCGCAGCGTCCCCGAACACGGCGCTCTTGGGCATGGGCATGGGCGTGGCGGCCGTGTGGATGATCAGCGGCGGGGTCAGGCTCTTCTTCAGCTCCGGGTGGTCGCTCAGGGCCATCACTGGAAGATGAGAGCAGGTTTTAGGTGTCAAACCTCAAGGGGGAACACCTACAGCCTGTTCGTGGGGAGGCAAAGCTGCTGCATAGATGTTCTGCTCTGAGCATCAGGGGGATGTGGGCCTTCTGGAGATTTGGGTCGTTTAGCCCAGCAGGGGGATGTCAAACAGGAATGGGATCGGGAGTCAAAGGGATAAGGTTTCAAAACCCAAAACATCACCTGCTGCCCCTCAACCTCCAATCAAACACCCACCAGCTCCAACCCCGGGAACTTCCCACCCGCTCCCTCCATCCTCCTTCTCCAAACTCCTCCAGCAGAGACACCCCCCAAGCCCAGACCTCTGGCTTGGTGGGGAAATTACAGTTTGAATGCAATCATGTCTCTCCCTGCCTGCATCCCACAATCCCACCCCAAGCGTGCTGCAAAGTCAAGCGTGACACAATGGGGACCTACAGCGTCCCCTCTAGGAGGGGTTTTTCCTTTTGAACACACTTTTCACAGCAAAGCAAGGTTTCTGTGGAAGGGCCTGTCCTCCCGGGGTTATTACTCACAGGCTGGATTTGACAAGTTTTTCTTAAGTCCTCCCTCCTCTTCCAGGCTGCGGGGGAAGAGATCCCCCTCGGAATCGGACTTGGAAGCATCACCCTGGAGCAAAACAGAAGGCTTCAGCAAGGAGGCTGAGAGGCCACAGTACATGGACAGCCGTCTGCAAAAATGGATTCCCGTGTCCAACACCACACCTATGGATCCACTGAACTTGGTACCACGATGCAACATCACCTTCCACAAAATGAGGCATGCACAGGTTTATACCACAGACTAATTAACCTCCTACCAGGAAGACGGATTGCCTCTGGCTCCAAACACGGTCCCAGAAAGGGATCAGAGAAAACCAAACTATTGTTTAATTTCTGCTGTTGAAATTGCATATGTGGCAGATGTTAGGGAAGGACAGATATCAATGAGCAATCTGAGGACAAAAGGTGATCCTACTGATCTCTCTGAATTTATACACCTAAAACTCCCTGGGTG
The DNA here is from genome assembly GCA_013399225.1 of Rhipidura dahli. Taxonomy (NCBI): domain Eukaryota; kingdom Metazoa; phylum Chordata; class Aves; order Passeriformes; family Rhipiduridae; genus Rhipidura; species Rhipidura dahli. Next base: position 188,979 of record VXAC01002974.1, on the reverse strand, counting down.
TGGCTCTTTCTAGTGATGCTTTGATGAAGCAATCCAGGGTTCAGGAGGGGCACAACAGACCCTGAATTTCCAACGTGACAAACGTGCACGTGTCCATGGATGCCCCATCAGCACAGAGAGGATCCAGGTGGCAGTACCCAACATCGACTGCCACAAGGGGCCCTTTCCCTCCCAGCTGCCACACGCAAGAGGAGCTGGATTTTTGGGGATTTACTCTCGATCATTTGGGGGGGTTTAAATTCTGCTGCATCATTTCAAACATCGGTGGTTGAGTGAGACCTGCCTGCTCTGACAGGTGCCCATCCTCAGGCAGAGGAAGATGATGTTGACCATTGCTCTCAGCGTGGTGCCTGGGCTCTTGCTCAGCCTTGTGGCACAGACCCTGATTCTGTCCATTGGCACTGCAGAAAGGCACTTAGGGTGTGGTATAGTCAGGATACACCTAAGAGGGGCAGAGGTGCTCGCCAGAATGACTGATACCCATCCAAAAAGAGGAGGATTCATGGCTGAAACCACTGCTCTGGCAAAGGGCACCAAGCCCTGTCACAATGGAGGACAGGTGGGAAGGGGGAGAAGATGCTGGGATGGGAGAAGCCAAGCAGACCCCCACTTTAGCAGTGAGAGCCCAGGAGCCCCAGAAAACCCCACCAAGGCTAAGCTGCATCCCCAGGAGCCCCAGCCAGCACTGCTGAGGTTTGGTGCTCGGGTACCTGTTGATTGTAAAAACTCAGAAGGACCCCAGCATGAGACAGGAGGAAGAGATGAATCCAACACAGGTCAGTGCCCTGCACCCCATTGTTAAGCAAAACCCCAGAGGGATGAGCCCCAATACTCCTCCCCTATTTAGTGTGGGGTCACTAAACTGTTAAAGATATTTTTTCCAGGCACGCTGGACACTCAGAGATATTTTCAAGGCAAAAGAGAGTGTGACGTGAAGTGTTGGCTCAAAATTTCCTCTCCTGAGGATCCAGGACTTCTGTGCTTTTCAGGGAAGCTCCTCCTGCAGGACGCAGCCTGAGAAGGTCAGGAATGCACCTTGCAAGGGGGAGCAGTAAAGTCAGGCTGGCCTGAGCTTTGCTGGAGTCAGATCCAGGAGGATCCAGCTGGCTCCAGGTATGCTCCCCACGGAGGCTCCCAGCTCAGCCTGTCAGCAGGCCTGCCAGGAATTACTCATTCTCTCTAATGGGTTTTTAAAAAGAAATAAATAATGGGAAGAATTTTACGTGATTTGTATTCCTGGAGTGCTCTTCAACAGCCCTAAGGAAAGTTTTAAGGGGCCACAATGAGACGTGTGCAGAGAGGGAAAATCAGAGCTACGTGGGGACTTCCCACCCCCTTCCCCAGCACCAAACCCCACGTCTGGAGGGCAGTGAGCATCCCCTCCCAAACACCACGTGCCAGACTCAGGACGGTGCAGGCAAACATCTCGCAGCTGGTGCTGCTGCCCGTTACCTGTTCTTGCACTCCCAGTTTGCCTTTCTGGATAGAAAAGGGGTTATGAGAGAACAGGGAGTTAAAATCCTTTTGGGAAAGGAGTGTATGTCAGGCTGGACCAGGCAGTACAATGGCTAAACCAGCCTGTACCAAAAGGCACCGACACACTGGGATACGAGGGGAAAGGGCTTTTGGGCCGAGGGAAAAGCCAGGCTTCTTGGAACAGACAGAAAGGGAAGGGAGTGGTAAAGAGAGAGATGAGGTTGGCAGGAGGGTGAGGTTTTGGGGTGTGCTGTGCTTCGGAGATCCACGGCTTCCTCGGACCTGAAGGGGACCATTTCCCATCCTGTAACGTGGCATCCCAGCACTCCCACCAGCCTTTCTGGGACACGCCACAGCGCAGCTGCTGCCATCCTACCCTGTCCTGCAGAGCACAGGGCTCCCACACACACGTCAACACACACACACCTATCAAAACAGGTTTGATTCCAGGTCCCTTCACTCCTGGGCATCCTCCCCCGCCTGTGTGAGGGAGCCTTGGCAGGCATGCCCAGCAATCAGCATCACCATCCACATCCCCAGGGAAGTCCCCAGGATGTGACTGTGCCATGGAGAGGCTGTGACAGCCCCTTGGGGAGTCTTCCAGACAGGGGTCAGCAAGAGCTGTTGGCTGGAGCCACATCAGCCACTTCAAAGCACCCTCCTCAATTTACCTGGCTCCCTCAAAGAAGGAAGGGACTTAAAATCAGGGCTGACTTGACAGTGAGGGTGACAACAAGGAAAGAAAAACCAAAAAAAAAAAAAAAAAACCACTTCCAAAACACCCAAATAAACCCCAAAAGAATGACAGCTACTACAATGAGAACAGCACCACGGTGTGTGACAAGGCACCATGAGAGAGACAAGCACAGTGGCGGTGGGATGTGCTGTACGTACCCCCGACGAGTCGACAGGCAGCTGAATACAGCTTAACTGCCCACTCGCTTCTTCTCGCTTGGAGATCTCCTGAAGGAGAAACGGGGGGAGGGAGGGGGGGAGGAA
>VXAC01002974.1:137139-186469 GCA_013399225.1 Rhipidura dahli | reverse complement strand
GAAGGGGAAGGTGGGGTTCAATTTTCACAGTTTCAACAGCAAGACTGAGTGGGGAATCAAAAAAACACACAAGGAGAGGGTGGGAAGGAGAGGGAGAGGGGGAGGAGGGCAGTGTGTGGCCACGATGGAGAGCCAGGCACTGGATCCGTTCTGCTCAGCACAGGGAGAGAGTGGGAGATCTCGGGTAGAGAGAAGCCCTTTGAAGGGACCAGCCTTACACCCTTTAAATTAAGTGTTTCAAACAGAGCTTGCTTCAGCTCCTAAGTGATAATTGTGCTAATGAAACACCAGCTAATTATTGAAAACATGATTTTGTTTTGCAGCTGTATAATAGCATCTTTATTTATTACGCCTTCATTAAGCAGCAATGGAGGCTTTTAATGAATGTTTGATTAACACAATATCAGTGCTCTTGCAGGTGAAGTACCTAATTTAGGGAGAGACAAAGTCTGCTGTGAGTTCAGATCCCTCCTCAGCCCTGTTAGTGGAGACATCCATTTAAACCAGCAGTTTAAACCAGGGGTCTGCAGCCAGAGGGGCACCGCCCCATCCTGGGAAATTTTGCCACACCCATGACCCCAACATCATTTCACAGCACCAGAAGTCAGCCTTTCCCTGCCCACTTGGAACCCACACATAACTTTCCACTTGGTTGTGTTTCCCCTTGCTCAGGTGGCTCTCCCCATATTCTTCAGCACTTCCCAGCAGTGTGGTAGTGCCTGGTCCTGTCCCATGGGGTGGGAGGAGGTTCCGTGCTGCAGCAGGCAGGCACAGATTGTCCTGCCAGCTGAATTTCTTGCCTACAGGGCAATGGATCTTTCCTCTGGTTGCTAAATGGTTACAAAACTCATCCCAGCCTAGGCTGGGATGAAGAGTTTAAGGATTTGCCAGCAATGTGAGGGACACTTAACTTAAAGTCTTTGCTTGTAACAGAGAGAGACATGGAAAAGCCATTGAAAGGGAAAAGATGGAAACTTTTCCTTTCACAAGGAAAATCCCACTGAAGCCAATAGAAATGCAATAGGCAAGGGATGCAAGAACACCACCCAAAATCTCGCTGCAGAGGAGGGACTGTTGTCTCTGGTGAAAGCACAGAAGTTGAACATCCATATTTCCCCAAGGAAGCTACTGCCAGAGAGCAGGTAATGCCCTGCAGAGAAAAAGATGGAGAGGCTGGAGGACCTGGGGTGCCAGGGAGGGAGCAGGGCACAAAGGAGGGGAAGGATCAAACCTACGAGTGAACAGATGGGGACAACAGGACACAAACTGGGAGGATTACCAATGGAAGAATACGCCTTGGAGATAATACTATTAGGAATTCCCTTGGGAGAGGAGCTTTGTGCCTGACTAAGAGGAGTAATTCCTTCCTTTAGGGAGAAGTCTCCGAGGCAGGGACCTGAGTGGTCAGGCAGCAATTTCCAGTTAGCAGCTTGATCAAACAGAATCCCCTGCTCACCTTCCCCTCACCAACACCAGGGTCCAGTTCAATCAGGGAACGTGCAGTCAAAAAGAACCACGTGGTAAAAAGTCCTACCTGTGCCTCTTGCATGAGAGAAGCTGGTTACCAAATTAAAGGAAAAAAAGGGGGAAAAAAAAACCCACCTCAATCCTGCAAAATATATTGCTCCTTATTTAAAGTTTGGAAAAGGCCCTTTTAGTTTTTCAGCTGCTTATAGTCATCTGCTGCCTGGCAACTGGGGCTGCAAAGCCATGCACTAAAATTAACGAGGTGCTTGTGGATTGAGGAAAGGCACTCAAGGACCAGGGAGATAAAGGCAGCAGCACCAGGATTGTGTTTCAGCCCAGAAATCTGAAGGAGAATGGAAAAAAAAAAAATCCAACAAACTCAACTCAGAAGAGTCAAGTGCAGTCACGGGTGGGAGACGCCGGGGTTTGTTTACAGTGAGAGATGATCTCTCTATTAATTCTGCTTAGGAGAGGATCCTCTCTGTGCTGGCTTGCAAAAACCAGAACGTGATCTGTTCACAAGCTACACCAGCAAAGCTGAATAAACATAAACCAGCAAGGCCAGACCTGGGGCCTGACCTCCAGAGACATTTGCTCCCTGTCTGCTACAGGAAACCTGGGTTGAGCCGAGGGATCTCTTGGTGTCATTGCACTTTATTGGAAGAATGTTGAGAACTCAGAAAAACGAGGATGTGGAAGGAAGATTATTATTCAAAAGCTATCATCAAAGCCTGAGATATAAAATAGCAGTGTGATCAGAGTCACAAATTATACAAATTTGCTGTGAGTTTGTTAAAATTGCCATTGCTGGGCAGGACTGGCAAACTGGGTTTGGTCTTCAGGGGCTGCTCTGGTTCCTGGTCCCTGTGCCCACCTCAATACTGGCCTGAGCATCACTGGCTTCAGTGCTGTCCGAAATCAGAGGTTCCTCCCTGATGTAAAGAGCCCTAAAAGCACATTTCAGTTTACACAGATATCCTGGAGCTGGCTGGGACCAGCCCAGCACTGCCCTGGCAGAGGAGAGGCGGCTGCAGGAAATAATCCAGAGCAAATCTGAGGAGGCTGCAGGTACTTCCCTGACTCCAGAGCAGCCATACTCTCAAGGACATCATTACTGGAATAAAACCACAACACATTAAGCCAGGACATGACTTTACAGGGAGTTGCACCGTGGCACAGCAGGCCACAAGGCAATTTGCTGCCCAGGAAGGGGCAGTGGGGGAGCAGGAACATGCTCCCACATGGGAAAGCAGGCTGAGCCAAGGAGCAGAGGAGCCAGCCTCCCTCGAGGGCCAGGGGCTGGCAGAGGGGCTGCTGCATTTACAGGCTGTATCCTTTCCTCTGCACAGTGGGTGCACCAGGTGTGCATCTCCTGTGCTGGTGACCTTCAAAGATCAGTTTGCCAGACTGAACAAAGGTTGGGTTTCGAGGCTGTCACCAGGAGCAGACAAGGAGCTTTGTACCTCTTTGCACTCAGGCACGGGAACATTTTTGCTATTTGAGAGAACTGGGCAAGGGAACATTTTGCTCTTCTAGAGAACCCAGCAGTGATTGTCCCTTTGGCTGAATGGTGGGGGGCATTTACAGACAGAAACAGCTACAACAATAACAATTAAAAAAGAAAAGCACCAGCATGGAGACAGACGATATAAAAAAAAAAATAATATTTCTTCTTGCTATGTCCTGGTATGACTCCATTAATTTAACTCCAAACTTCAAAAATAGTAATGATAATAGAAACTGTTCTGTTTATAGGGTGGCAGGATATTATAATACACATGCAACAAATCTTAAATAATATTTATTCACCCCAGAATGCATTTAAAAATCAGAGATAGTGTGTAGAAGCACAGCCCATACAAGCAGACCTCAGTGAGAAGTTTTAGGTTATATTTACCTCTCCAACCAACCCCCTGGGCAGGGTGTAAGGGTCCCCTCCCCTGATGGGTGTTCTTCAACAGCTGGAAAATTTTTGCAGGGAGAGGGTGTGCATCACAGGTCCCCCCACTCTGAGGGGGACTAGGTGACATGCACACCCACTCCAAGCTGGACAGTTGGATTGGCAGTAGCATGGGAAAAAAGGTTGAGCTCAAGCCTCCGTGCCCCTCAAAGCCTCCAGAAACCCAGGATGTCTAATGGAAGCTCCCATTGCGAGGAAGCAGATGGCAGAGACCAGAAATCATGTACTTTAAAATATGCAGAGCATTGCAGGGCTGGAAACTGGAAGAGCTCCATGAATGCATACCATGAAAAAAGATAATCGTGTCACTAATCTCTTACCAGCCTGTGTAAGTTTTCAGGAGGGGCCTTTAATCTGGATGACAAACACGGTGAAAACTGTTTCAAAGAGACTGTCATAGCAGCAATCCCATCCGCAGTGCCTGACTCACCCCTCAATTCCCACTCCTGCATTAATGCTAACAATGCTTTTCATTTAAGCCCTTCATTTAGAGGGTTTGCTGTATTAAATTGCACCATGGCTACAGAAATGAAAAAAGAAGGAAAAAAATTAAAAAGACGACCTAATATTTTACCCCACTTTTTTCCCATACCACTTCTGTCAAGGTATTGCTGGCCACCTCAGAAATCAGATTCCAGGACCTGGAGGCCCTGAAACTTGAGAAGAAAGCAAAGGCACGAGCATCAGGACATTACCTCTGTCTGGAAACCCTCTACCAGGATGGCCACCAGCAGGTTAAAGAGAACGTAATTCCCAAACGTCATGAGAGCGATGAAGTAGAGAGCAGCCCAAGAGGAGGTGGAGGCCATGCCATTGTAAAGGACCTTGTTCCAGTCTTCCTGGGTCAAAATCTGCAGAGGAAGGGTATCAGGACTATGGAGATGCTGGAGGATAGCATGCTGGGTATCCACGCTCTGGATAGGCCAGACAAGCTATCCACTGTATCTGTAACCACAAGAGGGTAAATCCCTTCTGAGCCAGAGGAGAGGGAGGACCAGAGTGACTGTGATCCCTAACCATCAGCAAGGACCCTGTGCAAACTGCCCTGACTGTCCCCCACGTCCAGGGACAGCCATAAGCGAGGGTAATATCACACTGGTCAGACCTTTCCTCTGGTCAGCCAAAATAATTAAAAGTCCTCCACAGATTCCAGAGTTACAGGGCCCAGAGCTGCTAGAAAAAAATCCCTGCACACATCAGCTATAAACCAGATTCCATTATTTGTCAAAATACCACTGCAAATGGTCCTGATCTCCTCCTTTCCACCCTCTTCCTCTGTATTTACTTTCACCCACCCAGCCTATCTTGTATGCAAACACAAGAGCCTCCTGCCTTGACAGCCCCTGCTCACCAGGATTCTGATTTGGCCTGGAGAACAGTCTGGAAGTCCCCACAAACCTGAACTTGTGGTTTTGGGTCATCTCCTTTCCATGGCATGGAGCTTCACTAAGCCCTGTCAGATGCATTGGAGAACAACCCCAGTCTTTGCAGTCCCAAAATTCCCATCAATTGTGACATTTTCCATTTTGTACCTGGAAAACAGTGACGATGGCCCAGAGCAAGGAGTCGAAGTTCTTCCTGTCAGGCAGAGTGTCACCATCCCGCTCCGAAGCAAACTTACAGCCAAAGAGGTGCATCCCCAGGATGCTGCAAATGACAGGAAGCAGGGGCTCAACAATGGCACCACCACACAAATCAGTAATCCCACTGCAGGGTGACTGTGTCCTGATTTCACCTGGGTAATTCCTTTTTATGTTGGTTTTTTTTTTAAAAAAAAAAAAAAGATGGATCCTTTGTTCACTGAAAAACATACCTTGAGATCACGCAAACCAGTTGTGAATTTAGGTCAAATCTGTCAAGGAGTTTCAACCAAAAAGTATGTCTGCTCCTTATTTTCCTTCTGCTTCATTTTTTTTTAAGTCAAAACATTGTCTTTCAACATTTTTCCAAACAAAATGTTTTGACTTTCTGTTTTGCAATGACACATTTTCAGCAAAATATGCTTCAATTGAATTAGGAAGACAAAAAGGGTTTCTGTGAAATGCCTGAATAAGACATATCAGGGGACTCGAAACAGCTTTTTCAGTTTTGACAGGAGAACAGAATACCTTTCATTATGGATAGATACTAAAGGAATAATCTGCTTTTCCCTGCTCTCTGCTAGTAACCTGAATAATCAAATTATTTACAGCTCCACTGAGCACCACAGCTGCAAATGGCAGTTCTGGAGTCTCCCTGGAAGAAGGGACTTTATCCCCTGGAAGAGACTGGCTCTCTTCAGCCTCTCCAGTGCCTGCATTGCTCAAACACCACAGGTGGCTGTAGAAGGAGAAAGGCTCCTCTCAAAATCTAGACCAAAATCTAAAAATACAGGGCTACGCCAACCCTGTTTCTAACATTTCTACTTGTCTGAAGACAAGGCCATGAAAAAGCACAAGCACCACCACGTCTGACATTTTTTTAGGAACATCATCCTCTCCTTGGCAATATTTTTAGCACCAGGCTTTCTGATAGTTGGTAAGTAACAGGATTGCTGTCTTGGGGCGATGTCAAAGAATCAACCAGCCTGAAAGATTTTCTTTGAAAACCATTTTGCAAAGACAAATGTCTCATTGGGTCAACTGAGAGAATTTGGGGCAGCAAACCACAGCCAGCCATGCTGTTCCTGGGACTTTTCAGCTCAGCCGTGTCCTGGCATGGACTCTGTCATCTCCTCATCCCACCACAGGATCCCACCTTAAAACTCAGAGCAACCTCAGCACAGGGAACTGGAAATGCTCACCTAAAGATGAAGATGAAGAGCATCAGCAACATGCAGAAGGTGGCCACGTTGTCCATGGTCTTCATGAGGACGACGAGCTGGCGTTGCAGGGCCGGCATGAAGCGGACCAGCTTCAGCACCCGCATCAGGCGGAAGGTGCGCAGGACCGAGAGCCCCCCGCCCTGCTGGCCCACGATCTCCCACACGCTGGGAACAAAAAAGGTCAGTGCAAGGTGACAGGACAAAGCCTAATGCAAAAGCCCGGAGGAGAGAGAGTGAGGGGAAGGGGAAATGTAGAGAGAAGAGAGATGGAAAGTGGGCAGAGATGCGCTGCCAATGCCTGCCGTGATCTGGACTCTGTCCAGGCTTGCAAAGAGCAGAGGCCCACTTGAGTGTCAAAAATACGCCTGGAAATCAGTGACTGCAGCTGCAGGGGCAATTATAGCTTTTGCATGTGCCAAAAAACCAGAGATACTTAATCAGGCACTGGTTGTGCCATTTGGATCCCAGACTGTCCCAGGACATCAGGACTGATAGCTTTCTACTTGGGCCTCTCTCTAAAATGACCATAAAATAATCCCAAGATATGTATTAGCAATCATGTCTAAGTGCATTAATTACAGAGAGAAGTGTAAAGTGTCATGGGAAGGTATTTATGCCAACTCTCCATTACTTTCTGTTTAATTAAACAGCCAAATGAGGAGAAACATCCATAAAGAAAGCTCAAGGTTTGTACCTAATCACCACAATGATCCCATCAAAGATGTTGTATGGATTCTTAATGTAGCCAAAAGGACCATAAACAAGGACTTTCAGCAGCATCTCCAGGGCAAAGAGACTTGTGAAGACGATGTTGCTGATCTCCAGGGCATTGGTAAGTTCCTCTGGCTGGGGAAAGAAGAGAAGGAAATTGAGAAAACAAACAGCACAGCTCCATATCCAAAAATCACATGTGGAAACACAACAAGCCCCAGTACTGCAAGTGTGGGAATGCTGATGCTAATGATGTGGTGAGAAAATGGCAATAGCTCACCCAAAGCCCAGGAGATGGAAGGAAAATACTATCAGTGCATTTAAGGTTTAGAAGTCCATTGTAAATTCAACAGGTAAATCCAGACATGGACTTCACGTTAATCAGAGCTTTAGAACCACCTCAGGAGGTTTAGGCAGAAGTGGCATGTACAGAGTCTTAGTGCTTCGACATCCCCCACACTGATTCTCCTCATGCAGAAGGGAAAGTCAAGCCATTTTCTCACATAAATATCCCTTTAGGGCCTATCTTTTTATTTAGTAGCTCATCAAAAGATTTGAGATAAGATTTTTCAAAAGCAGAGATCTGAGGTGATATAACCAGAATGGCTCAAAAAAAAATTCTCATTACTCTAAAAAAAAAAATCTCATTATCAAGAGGCCCCAAATCTACAACAGAGAAAGGACCTGCTCCTAGCATTCCAGACTGGCAGTCTAAAAACAGAGGTATGAAAAAACCCCAAAAACTTAACACGCTCCCGGTAGTCTGAGACCTAAATTAATACCTTTTATGTTTTTTGAGCATGTTGCACAGAGGGTTCCCAACAATGCCTGCAGATGCCCAGCGCTGCGCTTTTCCCGACAGGTGGGCGGGCATTATCGGAAAACATACGGCAGAAGACAAAACCCGGTGGTGCAGTCTGTGTAGGATCAGTCAGTGCAGAGGCAGAATCCACACATCAGATCCCTTCTCCTCGTTTCACCCCGACGCGGGGCCGCGGCTGCGCGCTTCTGCTGAAAGGCTTCGTTAAAGCCGGGAGCTCACACGGCGCTGGCACAGCTCACCCAACACCTCACACACAGCTGCTGATAGGCTCCCCTGGGGCAGTGTGGCACTGGCTGGTCTAAATCCCCACTTGTAGCCACCCATGGGGCTTTAGATGCCTGGAGCATGGCCGTGGTGGGTCATGGTGGCCAGATGTGCTCGTTCACAGCAGCCACGCTATGAGCAGAAGACAACGTGCAACACATGCAGTTGACTGCACCTTCCACCTACATGAAACACATTCATGACTGGCCAAAAACCTCCCATGACAGACCAGGTGCTGCCACACCACAGCACAGGCTGGAGGGCTTGAGGTGACCCAACCCTGACACCATGGCAACCACGAGAGCACGGTCAACACATGGTCATCTGTGCTTCAGAACCCCAAAAAGCTACAGTGACCGAAGGGTTCAGAGATACATGCTGGCAAAAAACCCACATGAATCCATGCAGGCATTTGAATCTTTGTTTCCAAGGTAGTTTTAAACTACCCAGGCCTGGTCTTTGCAGCTCAAGTTCCTCCAACCCAACTTGAGGGTAGATGGGGACCCAAATTGGTGTGATGTTATCTCAGCACAGTAGTGAATCCCTGAGGACTTGCACAGATATTGGCAGGAGCTTGTGATGACACAGGATAGCAAAGGGGAAAACAGCAGCATTTAAAAGAAAATGTAATAAAAAAGAAAAAAAGGAGGGTGTTGAACACAACTCACACCTCAAATTTCCTTGCTGAAAAACAGATCCCTTGGCTAGAGCTTGCCAAACACACCATGCACACAGCCCAAATCACCTGCTCACTGATCTACAGCTAAAACACAAATGCTGCAGCTCCTGATATTAAATTCAGCTGTGGTTTAATGCCGTAATACCTATGGGAACACTCAGACACAGGGTAATAAATAGGCCAAGAACTTATATGTCAAGCTGCACCTCAGGACAATTTGCAATAGCTGCGATTCTACATTATTCACAAAAAAATGCCAACTCATTCATGAGTGCCCCAGTGCCGAGGCAGGCAGTGCTGTTATCAGTACTGCAGTGATATGGCTGGAAAGGAGACGTGTTCCTGGAAGCTTTCCTTCTCATCCATCAGCACCACTGACCTGGACTCTGGAGGCTGATTTCCACCCTTTGTTCCCCCTCTGCAATGGTGCTGTCAAATCTAACTGGCCCTGCAGCCACAACATCCCTTCCTCATGGGGGCTGACATGGAAAACCCAACAGCCCTGGAAGGGATGACATGTTAATAGCGTGGGTTAATGAAACTTTGGACTTCGTGGGCACTTTCTGGTCAGTGATGTTTTTGGAGTGTGCAGATCCAGATGGGAGGTGCTGGCAGGGCATGGCTGGGTGATGTGGGGAGGCAGAGGGGGAGCAGCACTTACACTGCAACTCTGCCACGACCCCCAGCACACACTGGAGGGGCCATAATCCCTCTGGCCCATGAAATTTCCCTCCCAGACCACCCAACTCAGGAGATATCCAACCCCCAAACAGCCCTGGCACTGGCTTGTGAATGCTATGGGACACAGCAGTAACAAATCCACCTGCCTCCCAATGCTTCACCCCAAAAAAGCTACCTGCCCCCCCACTCCTCCTCCACACAGTCTTTTTCACTTCTCTTGCACAAAACAGGTTTTATTAGCTGAGACACTGGGCAGACATAATAAAAATGAAGAGTAGGAACTCCTGAACCAGAGGTGAGAATTAATATACAAAAATCTATGACTAATGTCCAAACTGGGTTGAAAGAGAAAGGGAAGACTTCCCTTTCATCCATTAAGGAGAAGAGAAGAGTCTCCAGAGCAGCCTGGAGCTCTGCTGGGGTGGGCAAGCTGAGCATCTACTGGAAGCACCCCCCCACTCTGACCTGGCTGAAATCAGCTGAGTTATTTTCCTTTGGGAAACTACACATCCCTAAACAGTTGAGATGGGGCGATGCAAATTACTTGGGGATTTCACAGCCATGTGTGGAGCACAGCAGTCCCCCAAGACCCTCAGTCCCACTCAGGGGTCCCCAGGGCAGCTCATGAGTCCCCTGAAGCAGCTCAACACCCCTTTCAAGGGACACAGAGCTGCAGCTGGTCCATGGGGCACCCCTGCCATGAGCACCACTGGGATTTATTTGTACCAAGAGAGGGGGGTTTTATCATGATCTTGCCCCAGGGAATCCCAGCCAGGCAGTGGGGATTCAGACCCTTCTGAGAATGCCAGCTATGGGATTTTCATTCAGCCACAGATGTATATAGATAATAAGATTATTTATAAGATGCTCCTACTCTAGAGAAATCACAAATATGTCTGAGACCTCTTTCCTGAGACATCATTACTGTACAGCAGGAATGTGATTTTCTCTCCCATGGGAATTGGAATTATCATCCCACCCCAAACAGGAATTCAGAGTTTCGGACTTGGAAAACGAAAATATTGCACAAAATCTTGGAGGTTCTACCCTCTATTTCAGTCCCCATTCCTTTATCCCTTTGCTCTGTACTGTAAATCAATGAAAATTGAAAAACATAAATAAAACTCATCTTGAAGAAGAACATGGAACTTTTTGTTCCCCAACTGTCCAAATGGACATTTCAAACACCTCAGACAACATATTCCAATAAAGTTGGGGGTTTTTTTGAGGCCAGTTCACTAAAACTGCTCCTCTCCCACGAACAGCTTCAAATGTGATAAACTGCCATTTTCTGACAATAACTGTCTAATCAAAACTCTATCGACCAGCTCTAGACATGATGTACCTGAGAGAGTCACTGACTCCTGGCACACAACCAGCTCCATGGATCCTCGCTGGGCTGGGAGGAAAAGAGCTGGCAAAATCTCTCGGATTTTCTCTCTGAGGGCCACAACACAGCATCTGGGGGAAGTAACATCCTTCCTTTGACTAAATGATATATTGTGGGGGAAAAAAAACCCTCTCCAGGACCACCCTAAAAAAAATGACATTTTTCAGGAAGCAGAATTTGAGGTGCAGAGCCTGGGGTTTCTATGCAGCACAAAGCCTCTGCCCACCACCCCCATTACAGCACAGCTGCCACAGCCTCAGCTTCTCCATTAAAAGAAGAATCTGCTAATTCTCTCATCAGTAGCAGCACTGCCTAATTAAAAGCAAAGCATCCTATGATTAAACAAGCAACACCCAGAAAGAGCGAGATCCAAGCATAACTCAGCTGTGACACAAAACACCAGCTCCACCAATGAGCCCTCAGTAAACACCGAATTTTGTTTCCAGGACATCTCGCCTTGCTGGACACACAGACGTGTTGTCCTGGATAAATCATTCCCTGTTAGCCTCCTGTTTGTGCAGTGTCGATTTGTTGATGCACCAAACAGCACATTGACAGCACAGCAGGTCGGAGCAGACGGGGCAGCGGCGCTCGGGAAACACCGCCCGGCACCGGGGCCGGCGGGAGGATGCCAGCCCTGGGCACCCACCCGGAGGTGACCCCGCCTGGCAGGGGGCAAGCCTGGCAGCCAGGAGGGCAATGCTCTCTGCACCCTGCCTGGAGGATTCAGGCAGGGCCGTCTGGCACCAAGCAGGGCACTGCCGGGGGGACAGGAGGAGGCAAGGGAAGGTGTGCCCAGAGTGCCTCAAGAGGTGTCTCAAAGCTGGACCAGCACCTTGCCCTTTTTTTGGCATTCAGAAATTGGCTGTAATGCATTTCTCTTTTTTTGCCCCCTATTTTTAAAGGTGAGTAGAAGCTCATGAGCCAGATCTCTGATGGCAGAAGGGACATGCTCCACTGTTATGTGGGCACATGGCACTTCTCCCTGCACACAGGACTCCAAGGTGTCTGCTGAGCAAGCGAGGCTGTGGGCACTGAGCAGGAAAGAAGGTGAGGACAGGAGCTGGGGCCACGAAAACTGCAAGCCCTGGGGCCTGTGTCCCCCAGTTTCTGATAAACAAGCCCTGCTGCTGGATGAAGCGCGACCAAGTTGCCCAGCAGACAGTGCCCAGAGCTTACAAGGCTTCCAACTCCTGCCTTCCTCCAGCTATGACCCATTTAGGGCACAGGCTCTTCATCATCATCACCACCAGACCTGCACCCAGTGCTATGGGCATGATGGGCACAGATCCCACACCCCCCTTGCCCAGGCAACAAGCTCGAGAATGCAGCCAAGCCTGGTCTTGCCCAGCCCCTGCTCCTGGGATACCAACACCAAAGAGCAGAAGCACCCCAGTGTCCTTCCTCTCTATCTTGCTAACAATAAACCAGAAAAACCCACTCTGTCTCACCACAGCACAGAAGGAAGGATGGGACAACCAGCCAGGAGGCAGATCCCTCCTGATCCCAAGAGGTATCTTTGGGATATCGCTCTGCTTCTGTGAGCAGATCCAGAAGACCGTGAAAACTTCGAACCCATTCAAACTGCTGCAAGAATAAAACCTTTCTGAAATCATTGCCATGGCAACTAGGAAAAATAACATAGAAAGAAAATAGCGACCTCAGCTATTTCACAGGAAACACCAACAACATTTTACTGACTCATCACTTGCAGATTCCTAATATCTATACATAAGGAAAAAAAAATCAAATGGGTCACACAAAGATAGGATTTTCAACTTGACACTGCTCTGTTAAGATCCTCTCCACCCTCCACGTGGGTGCAAACACACACCAGGTCCACCTGGAAACAGGAGCCAGACCACAACTCCTGGGGCAAAATGCAAGACATTCTAATGAACAGAAGCAGCTCTTAATTAACAAAATGAGATGCCCTTTCTTTGCCCTCTCCCATGCTCAGTTCCCCATCACTGATAGCTCATGGCTGTGTCCTCACTCAACCCACAAGCCTTCCCCATGCACTGCCCCCATCACATCCACGTTAATCCCCCTGTATCAGTGCACCCACCGAGCCATGACCATCCAAAATACCACTTTGGTTCCCCTCAGTAAATACAGCTCCTGTTGGCTCCAGAGCTGCTTGTGACTTTATAAATAGAAACTCAATCCACGCATATTTTCAGCAGTGACATTCATTGTCTTTGGGGCTCCTTAAAAGGTATCAGGCTTTAACTCTAGTCCTGTGTCCAGCACTGCAAACCTGAGCCATGCTCAATCGGGGTCTGATAGGCTTCCTCCACTTGTCCTTTGCCAAACTGCTTAAAGAAAACAATTCAGAAAGTAGCAGGATTGCAGCAGGTTTTGCTCTGCTCCTCCTGGGGCTGGAGACATGGAAAAGGGCAGCGTGCTTGCTGCTCAGTGGGCTGGAGGAGGACTGCTGGGATGTTCAGGATTTACAGGCATTTATTATAAGGAAATGACTTTGACAGACAAGTGAACAAGTCCAGTTACATCCCTTCACTGCATGGGAAAGAAGGATTTTCTTTCGGGCTGAATGGAGGCTGAATATTTCATGCCACGGCAAGTGACGCTGTAAGAAAGGGAGGAAAGCAGCTTTAATTTCAGAGAAATCAGAGCTGTCTGCACAGGAGGGATTCCCCTTCCACCACCTCTGCTGATCTCCTTGTCTTCCACTCAGCCTTCCCCATTCCAATCAACACATGTCCCTTTCCACCCCACATCTGCAGAGGGAAGGAACTGAGTCCTTTGGAACCTCCTGCTGCAAGACCTTCCTCTGCAGCACATCTTTGTTGAGGAACCACGGCAAATAACTGAATTCTCTGGCCCCCATAGCCTATATGGGGCTGTGTCCCCAGGCATCTCCTGTCTACCTTGAGAGTGGGGTGTAAATGATGGGATGAGCCCCAAATTAGATGAAGAATTTCATCAACCCACCCTGAAGGGACCTGCCATGAACCATCGCTGCCCAGACCCATAAACAGACCACATCCTCCTTCACCAAGTCCTGCAGCTGGGTTCTCTTTATCACTCTCAGGAGGCACAGATATTCTTGCCTAAACTCCTTATCTCTCTCTGCTTGAGATTTCTGGATGAATATTATCCCAGAAAATGCAAGAAAAACATGAACTGGCTCATCCCTCTGCCCAGGTTTCGAAGGAGCTTAAGCTGAACAAAAGCTGCATTTCCACTTGGTCATACCTTGTAAGTACTTGAGATTTAAAGCCCTCTATTTATGGTTAATCTAAACCAAGTTTGAAACTTATCTCCCCATTAGTACTTGAGAAGGGACCAGGGGGAGGAAGGGAATAAAAAGAGGGAAAGAAAAACGCTGTCACTGTAGGGCTCCTGCACAGTTCTGCTGAACCTGGGTTTCTGGTGCTGGTAACACAATCTCTAATGCTGACAGACGTCCATGGGGGAAAAGCCGCTTGTTTCCTAACATCAGCAAAAAACCAATTATAACAAAGAGCTGAAATCCAGCAGACATGAGGGAAAAAGCACTTGGCTCCTGCCCCCACTCCTGAAGGGGGCTGAGCAGGTTGGGAATGGGCTCTGCAAGGGCACGAGTGGCAGCAGGGCAGCGTTGTGGGTGCCGACAGCATTGGCACAAACCTCTACCAGGAGAACCAGGGGAAGAATACGGACTGGTCCCCGGGGAAAACACCAACAACCAGAAGTGCTTACAGATAAAAGCACTCGCTGGTGCAAGCTGAGGGTGCTCCAGATGCTCTAGCTGAATTTCCTGGCTCCCACCCAAGGGGAACAACCATAATAATCAAAGAAGGAACAGAGAGAAATGCCTGGCTATCTGCAGAGAGCAGCGATTTTTTATCCACGCAGGGATGAAACAAGTTTTGAAAGTGCACATCATTTTCCCATTTCACCAAGCTGGAGTCTCTTCTCAACGCTGCCTGAGCAGAGATAACACGAGGGTATGGATGGCAACTGAAACAACAGCTGTAATGATAGGATCTAAGACAGCCTGAGTATTTCCAGCCTCTGAACTAAATTGACAGGAAAGGATTGACACTTACAGTTCCCCAACCAGGGAGCTGAAGAAAACTTTAGCAGGTGTCAAGGAATCTATATAGACTCATCCTTAAAGCATGCAGAGAACTGATTTATCTGATTAAAAAAATACCCTTTCCAGCTGCATGAAATCTCATTTAATTTTCAAATAATTCAGTCTCTGGATACCCTCAGAACCAGCATAAAGTCTGCTTTGTAGGCACAGCCCATTTTTTGTTGACTTAGAGGACCGTGGCATCCCTGTATTTTTTACCCCTGGAAGAGCTTCACGAGTGAGTCAATTAAAACATGGGAGTTCCTACAAGATCTCATAAACCCTTCAAACCCCCAAGAAGCAGGAGAACTCCCAAGGTCCATAAAAAGAATTACCCTCAATAACAAATAGATAGCTGTGATCAGTGATCCCAGCGATTAACAGCTCCGATGACTTCCATTAGTGTTGACTCCTCCAGTCTCCAACAACAAGCTATTAATAAGAGTAATTTCTGCACAAGCAGGAGCTAATTGAACACAGCACATGCAAACCTATAGGGCACCTCATTTTCCTGCCATGGGAGTGCCCCTTGCACTGGAATGCCGAGGAATGAAGCTGATGGTCGCTCCAAGCCCCACGTTGGGCAAAGCCACCAAGGCACTGAGGGAGAGAAAAGCCTCACTGAGCTGCCAAGGCTTTGATTGCTTGGCTGAGAGCAGCTGGCACGGGGCTGCAGAGATGTGTAATGGAGTTAAATCGAGCTGTGGGATGTGCGCCCGAGTGGAAGGGGAGATACCTCTAGGAAGAGAAGGCAGCGCACGAACGTGAGGCCTTGTGAGCTCCTGGGAAGAGCCCAGGGCAGATGGAGGTTTTCCAAGGAGAAGCTGTCTCATTGATTCAGGGCTGCACACACCTGTGTAAGTGACCTTCTGAAACGAAGCCTAATGAATCAGACTCGTACGGGGACGAATAAAATCAGAAATTTCACCACGGAGCTGGGCTGTACCGTTCAGCTGGGGTGAGACAGCCAGGGTGCAGGGTTAAGGGCTACAGCAGCAGTTTGCATCACTGTGGGATGCAGAAAGCCCCTGGCGCAGCACCAGCTGCTGCCTGGACACAGGACAGGTCTTTGAGTCCCTGCACTCGCAGAAAACAACTCAGAAGGTGTGCAAAAATATTTAACAAAACAAAAGGATTCCCTTCCTTCCTGACCTGGAGACCTGACACAAATCCATGTACAGAAAAGAAGCCAAAATATGAGTGTCCTGGACTGGCCTGGCATGGAGTCACAGAGTCTGGAAGGGACATGGTGCTGTCCACAGCTGCCCTATGCAGCCAGACAAGGGTGAGTGGCAACTGATCCCCAGATCTCCCACAGCCTCTTCAGGGCGTGAACAAGCACAGGGCAAGATCTCATTTTGGTACACAGGGATGGTCAAAGGAGCAGCCTCCACACACCTGACAAATCTGCAACTGCATCCACCAGCAGCAAAATGTTCAACTGGGCTTGAAACTGGTGGGGATTGGGATGCTCTTGACCACCAAGTCCTGGGAGCAAAGTACTTCTCATCCCAAAGATGCCCTTATCTTTTGAGGCAGTGCTGATACAGGGATCCAGGGCTGCTACTCTCCAGTCTGCCCAGAACTTGGGACATGCAAGCATCCTGTGACCTGCACCAACCTGCCACATTCCCACTGCCCAGTTCTCTTACACCATTTCTCCGTGGAACAATCCAGTTTTCCTCCCACATGGAGAAATCAATCAGTGGGTGTCATGACAGCTAATAATTTCCAGTTACCTTCTTCCCTGCACACTGAATTTAGGCAGAAGCAGAAGTACATAAATACTATTTGGGTGACTATTATTAATGCTTGAAGCTTTTGCTTAATGGTTGCTCCACACTGGCAGGTTTTCTAACCCTTCACCTCCCCTCTCCATCATCCTGGATACCTAAAAATTCCATGTGCTCTGATGCTGATTAAGACAACCCTCATGTTCTCGAGCCTTGACTGTTTACATAAATAGACACTTTAATGCATTTTGCCAGCAAGGTTTCCTTTAACTCCTTGGCACAGATGGTTGATATTTCCGTGCTGCAGCAGCTATTAGATCGTAATGTTACCAGTGACAACTCTACATCATCTGTACCCTGCTCTCTCCCCTGCAGCAGGATGCACCAGGAATTCAGCTTGAGACACTGCCATGGTCTTAGGCTGCTTCTGTCTCCTGCAGAAGGAGTTTTCCCACCTTGCCTTTGTGTACTGTGGCTTTGTGGTCCCCTACAACCCCCTGCTGTAGCTGGGGGTCCTCCACTGGCTGTAGTCATGCTGGGGGGGTGTCAGGCATTGCCTCATCCTACTTCCTTAAAGAACTGCCTCCCATGGATAATGAGCTTCTCTCCTTGGGTGCTGTCCAGAGAGTCATTCACTCCTGTCACCTCTCCAATTTGCTCTTAAAAATTAACTAAAGGTTCCCACAGGTCTGAACAGGTTTTTTTTTTTCTTCTTTCTTTCAGAAGGTTTTCGATCAATCTAGATCCAAGTCCACACAAGATCCAGGCAGGGATTTGAACCCACTGCAGCTTTGGGGAGGCCAGTGAAGGACTCTCCAGTCTCTTTTTTGTTATGTTAACAATGGCAAAACACCGCAGAGATGGCGGCTGAAATTCAAGTGCTATTTAAACAAATGAATATGTAGGGTATAGTTCATACAATGCGAGTTCAGACAAGGAAACTCAGAACAGCCAGGAAGCTCAATATGAACCAGATTTTAAAAACAAAAACAAAACCCCAAAGCCCTTCCTCAAGGAAGCCCTTGCTGAATTCTTTCCCCTGCTGAGGAGTCCAACATCACGCCTCGTACTAAAGCCTTTGCTTTTCACTCCAAGAAAGGACTTGGAGGAAAAAAAGGAAAATAAAAGCAGCACATTATGGAACAGAGCCTGGCTTAGAGCCAGGGCTGGGGGGGAAGCAGCACAGAAACCCTCTGGTTTAGCAGCACATTTTACTCCTGCTCTGTGGCAGAACAATCCTTTGCAAAGCCCCAGCTGTTTGAACCCGCAGTGCTGCAGAGGCTCAGCTTCCCTAAGGTGAATCAGTCAATTGGTTCAACAGTGTATTTAAAATCCCCCCGGGTCTACCTTTAAATCACCTTTATATTCCTCTACCCAAAGCTAATAGTTTCTACCTGCATTTTGCTTCATCTCTGTAGAAAAACAAGCTATTTAGCAGCCACATTAATAACCCGTGGCAATCTGGTTGTCATTTCTCTGCCGGAGAATTTCACACCGCTGCCCAGCAGCCGCGATGTGGCGAGTGCTGCGGGCACCTTGCACTGCTCTGCCTCCCTCCCATGGCACCTACAGCCAGGAGAAGGGCAGGAGTCGGATCTGGATGGGTGGGGTGGGGAGGAAACACAGAATTACACCCGGTCAGGTGTACCTACAGCTCAGGCATGTGCAGGAACCACGTGGAAACAACCTGGTGTTGAGTGAGAAAGTCAGTCAGCTCATGTCAGGAGGAGCTAAGAGGAAACCCAGCTCCTGAAGCCCCAGCCACGTGATGGTAAAATGTGTGCTGACAGTTTACTGTGGAAAGTGGCCTGTGGAAAAGAGCTTTGGGTGGAAGAGGAGCTTCACCCAGCAGTCCTGGCCATGGGTGCTCAGTCTGGCCAGGTTGACTGATGGGTGAGCACAATTAAACAGCAGAAGGTAGGGGCCAGTGTTTTCAACACACTCCCAGTTGCCACTCGTTTTTATGTGCCTTCAGAGAACCACTGTCATCTTAAATATCCCAACCTGGCCTACCCTTGTTGCTGAGTCTGTTAAGCAAGGGACTGAAAGACTGTTTCAGGTCCCTCTAGGCTGCCTGTCCCAAGGTGAGACGTCAAACCTCCAGAGGAGCAAACTTTTCTCCCTGGCTATTATGAGGATCTCAGCTCACCAGCTCCTGTCTTGAAGACCAGGATGCTCTGGTGCCAGAGCTGCTGAATCCCACCAGCATTGCTGGGGACAGATGGGTGGACAGACCCCTCTTCCTTCCCGAGCAACCTCCAGCCCGTCCTTCCTCTCGGAGAGGAGCAGCCCCTCTGCCAAGGGGCTGCCAAACAACACAAGGTTTTGACATGACACCTTAAAACAGGCCCTTAAAATATTTACCCTAATATAGCCCAGGGCTGCATGTGGAAAGTCCAAGAGGTAAATATTGTCTAAATAAGCAGAGAGCTTAATATAGAAAGTCATGGAGTCAAGTACTCTTCAAGCGCCCTCATGTCTTTGCAAACATCAGTCAGTAAAGATAAATTTGACATGGCTGATCACTCACACTTTTAGGTAAGGCTCTTCTAAAAGAAAAAAAATCACGTTTCAGTGTTTGTAATCTCGGCAGGAAGGCCCAGTCCAGCATTTTGCCCCTCTAATTCCTGTTCTCATAACTGTCAGATTATGAAAATGCCAACTCTAAGCTTTCTGAGGTTACAAAGAAACACCTCTCTGTTCTCTGCCGCCACTTCGAGCAGATGAACTAATAAAAACAAGCTCTGCTATTCCTTCCAAATGCCTGGGAGAAAGGAATCTGGAACAGCAGTGGCTTCAAAACACCGTTAAAGAAAGCAACCACCCACCACGTCTGGAGTGCCCCCACGCTTATCAGCTCCCTTCACCCTTGTTACCTGAAAACCACACCAAAACCTGCCTCTTGTCATCCAGATGTTTGCTGGGACTCACCAGTGGCCAGGGCAGAAACCCCCTGCCCTACTTCTCCCGAGGCAAAGAATTAAGGAGTTGTGTTGCACTTAGGGTGTTTGATGATGGGAGCTTGCTCAGCCACCCATCCCCAGTGGGGTGGTCCCCCCAGGTGGGACCCCACACCAGCACCTCCCAAAGATGCTCCTAGTGAGGGGCAACAAGCTTTGACAATCCACCCCTTGGGCAGTCACAGCAAAGACACTGAGGACTTGTTTTCACCTTCCAGCCGAGGGAGGAATACAAGTGTTTATTGGTTTCTGTGAACCACCTCCTCCCAGCTTCTCTGGAGATGATCTTCCTGAGATTATTAAATAAAGGTGGAATCACTCAAGCAGAGCTCCCACCAAGGGCAGCAAATGAAGGTGAAAGTGGCAGGAGTTTGGAGCACGCCACTGTTTAATGTGTACTGAAAACAACACTCAGCCAGCCAGACTGCATCAGGGCATCAGGGGGAAGGTGCTGGCTGGAAGGGACACATTGAGCACAGCCACGTCACCCTGCACTCGGTCACTGAGGCATTCATGCCACAGGATGACAGGGGAGCTGGGAGTCGATCCACAGCCACCACCGCTGCCACCAGGAGCTGGGGGAGAAACATCTCTGTGTGCAACCCGTGAGCAACTCAGCAAACATGAAACGTGCCAGGAAGGGAGAAAAGTGGAGCCACGACTTGAGATGCAACGAGCTCCCAGCCAAGGCTGGTGCTGGCACAGGGATGGCTGTGCCTTTCTGGGAGCACAGAGCTCTGGCATCCCGGGAGAAGCAACATGCTGGGAGGGGTCTATAACAAGGTTTTTCAGCATCTCTGAATCCCCATTAATAAACTCTTCACCCCAAAGGAAGCATGCACCTGCAGCCCCAAGACACACTGTGCTTGAGGCAGGATCAAGGGCACCATGCCAGGTGGGCCCCAGCAGCAGCCACAAAACCCACGTGAAGCCAGATCATGGAAAGCCTCTTTGAAAGCAGAGCTCTTGTCATCCTCATGGAGATGTTTCAAGAGGAACGTGGCAACTCCTTTTCTTAATGACTATATATAGGGAAAGCTCTGCTAGGTGACAAGTGGTGAGAGGCTGGAGGAGAGGCAGCCTCTTGCCTGCAAGGACTCAGATAATCGAGCAGAGGAATAGCCAGTGATGAGTCTATTTTGGACTCATCATGCTGCTGCTGGAGCGTTCACTGAGGAGGCAAAGCCATTTGTTACCTCCTCTCCAGGGAGTGTAAATTCAATAGTTCCTCGCCTGCAGCTGCACCAACCCCAGAGCCCACAGAGCCCACAGCTGCTGGCAGCACCTCAAGCACTGCCAGGCTCACACTGACTTGGTGGCAAAGAGCTGCTTCCTCTCCTTGGAC
Source organism: Rhipidura dahli (assembly GCA_013399225.1). Lineage (NCBI taxonomy): Eukaryota > Metazoa > Chordata > Aves > Passeriformes > Rhipiduridae > Rhipidura > Rhipidura dahli. The sequence goes on along the minus strand of VXAC01002974.1, from coordinate 165,569 downwards.
CCCTCACCACAGACCCCAGCACCACCTGGTGCTGCTCAGGAGACAGTGGTCTCAGCACGATGCCGACCATCCCTGGCAGGGCTGGCACGCAGCAGCTCACATAGCCAGGTGCCAGTCAAGGTGATTGCTGCAACCTGGAAGCAGGCTCAGAGAAAAAAGCCTGCCTTGTTCCATCCTAGGACCCTTCCCAGAGCATTCCGATGCCTCTCACCCCAAACCATCCCACCAGCAGCTGGATTTGGACCCATAACCCCACGCACAGCCCCCGTGCACCAGGAGCTGCCAGGGCAGCACTCACCTGCTCGTGGTACTCGATGCCCATGCTGAGCGTGTTGATGAGAATGGCCACCATGATCCCACGGCCAAAATATTTGCTGTCCACGATCTTCCGGAAGGTCTCACACACCACGTGCCAGAAGGCCAGCACCCGGCTGGCTCTCCTGGCCCGGGCTCTGCCCCTCTGGGGGTCCCTCTGGTCACTGTAGTGGGCATCCTGTGTGAACTCATAGACCCCCTCGCTGTCCGAGTCAGCTGTCTCGTTGTCCGACAGCTCAGCCTCGCCCGCCAGCGCTGTGAGGCAGTAAGGGCAGCCCTCGGGGCTGCAGGAGCCACCATCCAGCTTGGTGCAGGGGCTGGAGATCTTGCAAGAGCTTTGGCAGGGACCTGAAATGCCAGCAGGACAGGGAAAGGGCAGCTCGTCAGCTGGGAAAGGGGGCTGCAGGAAGCAACCCCCCGTCCCTGTTAGCACCAAACTGTTTTGGGAGGGGGTGAAATGTGCTCTGGGGCTTTAGGAAGTGGGCCTGACTTGATAGGCACTTCCTGATCGGAAAAGGGCTCCTGCTGGGCTAAAACCTGGGCTCTTCTCTCTTTTTATGAAGCTCTCTTTGCTGCCTGCAGACAGGCACCACCCCAGCCGTGGACCCTGAGCACACCTCATTACATCTCCAGCCATCACAGGAAGGAGGAAGCAATCGTTTCCCCCTGTCCTGGCAGGCTCCTGGCTCTAATTACTGGGAGCACTGTTAGCAGCCTTCTTTCCTGCTCTCTCTGCTGATCCTCCAAAACCACCAGCTTCCCTCTCCACGCGCTGCCCTCCATGGCAGCTGCCAGGTGTGTCCTGGGTGAAATACCAGCAGGATATTCCCCAAAATTCCCACCAGCTGGCCGTGAGGAGAGAGGCAATGCGTGCACCTGACTCGTGCATGGCAGCACCTAGCAGTGAGAATGCAAACCCTGTGCTAAACCAACTCAGAGCCCAGTTCTGTGTGTTCAGTCTCCGGGCAGCACTGGGCTGGGGGCAGGATTTGGTCTCTTCCCTCACAGCTCGTGGCTGGGAAGGCCAGGGCCACTGCAGTGGGGTGGAAAAGGCACTGACTGCCTGGGAAAGCTTGGCCAAAACACTTCTTGGAGGCTGAGAGTGTTTGGACTAGACTGGCCTGAACTCCCAAATCTCAGAACGTGGAGGGGGAAAGAGCATCTTGCAGTGAAGATATGAAACCCCTGATCCAAGAAAGATGCATTCAGTGGCTGGTTGTTACAGGCTTCCTGAGAAAATCACAGATTTTTAGCACTCAGCATCTGTGATTGCCCTTGAGCACTCAACACAAAGCAGACACTCAATCTCCCTGAGCCTTGTGTCCCGTGGGAGCAGAGTTACACAGTGCTCGGGGTGTGATAGGACTCAGATCTGGAAGGTTTCCATCTGCAATCTCTAGCTGATTTTGGGAGTACAGGATTTGGGAAGTGTTCCCTGTAAATGGTTCGGGGGTGGGGGGAAATCACGGAGTTTTGTCCTAACATTTAATCTAAACCCACCCTCTGCAAAGTTTAAAGCCATTCCCCCCTTCCTATCACTACATGTCCTTGTAAAAGTCTCTCTCCAGCTCTCTTGTACTTGTCTAATCTACAAGATGGGGATTGCAAAGAAAATGGATTCACTGAAAATCCTCATATCCCTTGGATTATTGCAGGTATGAACTCAGGGAGGTTGAAACATCTCTCCTAAATTTGGCTATTAGAGGCATTAGGTAGGTCAGAAGATTCCTGTTCATCTCACCTGGAAAGCCATCGCCTTTCTCTGTAACATGGACTGAAAAGAACCCTGCAAAAATTCAGAGAGAGAAAAAAATTAAGACAAAAAAATGTGTGTCTGGAAAGCAGCCCCAGATGTAGATCCAGCCCCAGATGTAGATCCTCACCCGTGCTCTGTGTCTCCAGCAGCTTGTGCATGGTGCTGTACGGCCCGGGCGGGATGTTGAGGCTCGTCAAGGTGCTGCTCCCAGCACCCACCGCCGCCTCCCCCAGGTTCTTCTCTTTCAGCATCTCGTGGGAGGTGCTGGAGTGCACTGTGGGGTACACCTTGCTGCCCACGATGTTTTTGGGGATCCCCTCTGGGCTGGGCAAGCCGAGGCTTGGCTGCGTCAGGGATGACCGGCAGCGCACCGGCTCAAAGTGGCAGTCGGCATGGTAGATGCTGTGCACAGACTCGGTGTTGCTGGGAGAGGCACTGGGGGCTCCCAGGGAGTTGGGTGCCGAGGGGGGGAGCATCAGCCGGTTGGTCCCGTTGTGCAGTGAGCTGGTCTCCACGTCACTGATCTCCGGGCTGGCACGGGGCGCTCGCAGGTTGCCATTGCCCAGGTGGTAGTGGTGGTGGTGGTGGTGGTGGTGGTGGATGAGGTGGTGCACGGAGGATCTCTTCCTGCTCCGACGCTTCCTGGCGTGCCGCTCGGCCCCCGCCTTGCTGCTGGGGCTGCTGAGGAAGCCCATCCTCACGCCTGCCGCCCTGTAGGCCTTCACCAGCTGCTTGCTGCCTTTCCGAGCAATGTAAACCAGATACTTGAGGAGCTCGTCGTAGCAGCTGCCCGGCTCCGAGAAGCTGGCCAGGGTGCTGGCGTTGGACAGGTAGCGCACGCGCTGCTCCTTCATCAGCTGGCTCTCGCGCTGCTTCGTCTCCGAAAACTGGGTGGCTATCACCACCAGGCACAGGTTGATCATGAAGAAGGAGCCCACCTAAGGGGACAGGGGACATCAGCCACCTCGGTTGGTGGCCGTGGCACCCCACACTTCTGTAGGGTACAAAGAGTGGGGGGCAAACCCCAGCCAACCCCACTGCCTGTATCACCCAGCGGGGAACGCTGGCTGGGCTGACTCAACCCCCAAGCTCCCACCCCAGGGACTCCCAACGCCAGCCCTTCGTGGAGGACGTCAGAGATCAAAGACAAGAGATTATTTTGACAAAACTCTTGCTCTTTTAGGGGGGTGTTTTTCTCTCTCCGCAGACAGCAGTTGTAATTATCACAATTAGTGGCATTACGATGAATGCACTGAGCCTTCCTGATAGGAGTGGGTTTTTTTTCTGCCAGCATGTGGGCAGCTTGTGAGCAGATCCCTTTCCCCTGCTAACAGAATTTGCGGGTGATTGTTACGCAAGGGCATCAGCAGCCTGTACCCACAGCTTGGAGATTTCCTTTCCAACCAGGATTTCATGAGGTTCTGCCTTCTGCAGAGCCCAGCCTGGATCACAGGGAATTACTGACGTGCTAACGGGCTATCACACACTGATAACGCTACTCGCACGGCATCTGGAAAAGTACTGCTTGCTCTTCCTCTTCATCATCTCGGAGAGGCTGAGAGCAAGGGTTTGTTTCTCTCTTGGGGAAGTTAATAGAAGAAAACAGCATCATGGGCTAAACAACCATCTACGTTCTCATCTGGGCTTGAGTCCTGGTTTGATGAGGAGCAGAAATCCCCACAGTGACCTAACTGACAACGTGCAGCTATTTCTCTAGACTTAGATCACTTATGTAGCAAGAAAAGAACTCACCTCACTAAGCTACATCTGAGTGAGGCACCTAATGATCCTTTGGAGTCAAGAGAGAAATAGGCGCATCAAGTCTGCAATGCATCTAATTTATTTTGGATGTCTACCTTCAGAGGAGATGAATCACCCCGTTAAAGCACCTATTTTTCTCCCTTGACGATAAAGGGAGTCTAGACAACGAGCTCAGCCAGTCACTGTAGACAATTCTGCTTGCATAGATGAAGCCCATCATGAAGCCCACCCCACAGAAACTCTTTGTTGGCTCCTTTGTGGGTGGTCTCGGATGATGCTGTGAAGTGTGGGTGGGCTGTGGGCAGTAATCTCTTCCCTCCTTTCTTAATGTGCTCTCTGAAGTTTGGGACTGTTTTCCCGAAACATCCCCGCTGCACCAAGGACCCAGCAGATGGGTTCTTCAATGTGGGGGAATTTTTGGGCAGCCTCTTCCCTTTCTGGCATTCAAAAACTGACCAGGTGAAATCTGCCTACTTTAAAACTTAAATTCAAGGTGGCAAGCAAGAGAGAGATGCTTGGGGCACAAGGAGAGAAGTAGCAGAAGCAGCAGCAATAACAGAAGCGCATCTACCACTGCTTGAGCTCATCTTTCTTTCCTTCCTCGTGTTTGCAGCAAAATGCAGCTGCAGCACAATTCCACAGGGAAGCTGCGTTTCTCCCAGCAGGCTGGTTGCTACTTCAGCTTTTATATTCACTGCATCCTCTGCCCTCTTCCTCTGGCTGACTCCACTCTGCTCTCTCCAAAGGTCAGGAGGACCCCCCTGCTCCCCTAAGGTCACTCACAATGATCAGGAGGATGAAGTAGATGAAGTTGTAGAAGGAGTGTGCATCCATGACAAAGTACATGATGTCCACCCAGCCTTCCAGCGTGATGACCTGGTGGAGACAAGAAGGGAAAACAAACTCCTCGAGGCTCAGTTACAACAAAGTGCACAGGCAATGTTTCTTCTGGCTGGGTCATGTCTGACACCCCATAGCTGGTCTTAGTACCGTACGAGATGCTGAGGAGCCAAATCCTGCTCCTCCCAATGCCAACAGCCACATTACCAGCTGCCCAGGCTGAATCCAGCCCATTTCCAGCTGGACTTAAGGGCCACTAGTGCACTTTGCAGAGAGAAGAGCAGTCTCTAGGCTCTGCCCCACACCAGCAGCATCTGACTGCACACCCATGTGAGGTGAAGATGTTCTCAAAACAGGCATCACATTGTATCCCTAACACTTGGAGCACCTGTGCACTGCTATATAACTGCTCACTAGTGCAAAACAGCCCCCAGGAGTGCAATCACACAGCCCCTGGGAACATGTTGGGGACAGGACCTGCTGTTTGCCCACCTCGTGACAGTTGGGAGACAGGGCTCACCTGAAATATCGCGATCCAGGCGTAGCCAATGTTATCAAAGTTGATGGCTCCCTTGAAGGGGTTGTGCTCCCCAGCAGAGCAGTTGGTGTAGTACTGGTTCCAGTTCACACAAGACGTGTTGGTGGTGTCATTATAGGAATAATAATCCAGGGTGCACTCCAGACCCTCTTCCCTCCGTGTTGGGATGCTCCGGCAGTAGCGCATCCCGTTCTCCCGGGGCTGGGAGCAGATGAAGGGGTTTTCATCCTCATTCTCTGTCTGGTAGTACCTCTCCAAATCCACTGTGTAGGGGCTGAAAGAGTCCAGACAGGCCTGGGGTTTGCACACCGATTGCAGGCAATCTGTAACAGCACAGCTCTGCTGGATCTTAAAGCTGGTTTTTAAAGAAGGAATCCCCCTGGACTTACTGCAGCCCCACAGGGTGAGCTGATGTCCCTAACTGGGTTCTGAGAAACTGAGGCAGTGCACTCGGCCCCTTGGCAATCCTTCTGATGGCATTATTACAAGTTACTCCATCTGGAGTCTTAGGAGACTAAGAGAAGGATTCCGTGTGGCAGGGCTTCTCTGAAATGTCTGTGCTGCAGTAAGATGGAAATCAGTTAATTTAAGCTCCTGTATCTCCCGTCCTTCTGGAGATGCTGAGAATTGTTTAGGGAGACTCTGTGTACAAGGACCTCCCAAGATTCCTAAAAACCAGAGACAGGGCCTTCACATGCATTTCACCGTGTCAGTTCAGCCCACAGATAAGCTCTAAATTCCCTCTGACGGTGGCCTTACCACAGCAAACCAGGCAAAAATACTCTTCAGGGAGATGAAACAACCCATGGCCAGCCAGAAACCAGCTCCTTGCTCTGCACACACTATCTCCTTAATGCTGCCAGGACTCCCACTAAAGCTTGCAAAGATATTTTTAAGCCTAGTTCAGCCCGGTTAATTCCTGCAGAATTGCCTGTAATACCCTTCAAAGCCTATCTAAACCCCTGGAATTCTGGCTCAATTAAACAGCACCCAAACCTGTGGCTCTATTGGATTTACTCGGTGGTGAAGCCATCCCCTTGCTCCGCTGACATTTACTTAACAGGGACATGTCCTGGTAATGACACTTCCAGCCACCTTTCAAGGGCATGACCTACAAGAGGGGTGGGAGGTGATTAGGAGGTGGGTGGGAGAGGTTGGAAGGTGCCTCATGCCCGCCTGGCCACAGCAGCAGCAGCAGCAGCAACGTGGTCCTGCTGTGTGCAGGCAAGAGGCTCTGGGCTTGTAGGATTCCTCCATCCAGGTGTGAATCCAGCCAGATCCACCCTGGGGAGTCAGCAATCCACTGAAAGGTGACAGGGGTGGCAGAACCTGGCAGAGCCATCAAGGGTTTGCAGTCACCTGCCTTTCTCCAAAAATTTGAAGGGATAGAGGTGGTTGAAAAAAGCAGGTACGTGGAACAGGCATGGAAACCCTGAAAGAGGCTGTCAGCTATCAGGTACTTCAACCACTGTCCAAACAGTGCTACATCAGGCCAGAAAACTGATCACAACAGTATTTTTGGCCTTAAAATTCAGGGATCTGTGAAAATGAACACAGGGATAGAGACTGTCTCTTGCTCTGAGGCTGAAAAGCATCCAGCATCAAAAATGCACCGTAGTTCCATCAGCTTTTCCTGGGGTTTAGGTGGCACTACAAAAGTCATGGCAATAAACACCACCAGCTGCTGAAGGGGATTCAGACCTGAGTGTCTCCACACAGAAAAGGTCACACACTAATGATATGCTGAATTCAGAAAGCCTGAACTCCCATTCTCAGAGGGTTTTTTTTTGGAGGGTTTTATCAGAGAGGTTCCCAAGTGCCAGCTGAGGGTTAAGGACAGTCTGCAAATGCAAATGGCAAATTGTCACAGCTCACTCTGCTCCTGCTGTGTGTGCCCAAGCAGGAGTGGTGGTGGCATTTAGGAGCAGGGAGCATTTACAGAAGAAAAGGGCTTTTTTACAGAGGACATCCTGGAGGGACAGCCTCCCTCAGGCGGGGGAGACACTAGTGCTGCCCACACAGACTCACATGCTGAAGTTCTCAGGGAGGAAGCAGCGGTTCCTGAGCAAACCTGCCCACAGCTGGACTCCCACAATGCCAAAGATGAAGAAGACAAAGAAGCAGAGGAGGAGGACGTTCCCCAGCATGGGCAGTGTGTCCAAAAGCAGCGTCACCAGGATGCGCATACCTGAGGCAAAGAGGAAAAGCTCATGTTGAATCTTCTTGCTCCAGCTCTGTCCTCCTGACCTTTTGCTTTCCACTGACACTTCCTTCCCTCAGATTAAATTCTGACATTCTCCTTTGCTCAGTCGTATTTCTTTCTCCACTCAGTATATTTTGAAATTCCCTTCCTTCCCAATTTCCCCTCATATACCCTAAATGCCCTCTCCTCCTTAAAATACAGGACTCTCTCTAGCAGTTAATTCTCTCAAGTTCAGGAACAGCCAGTTCTGTAACAAAGACAAATTGATGGTGACTTCAACTTGACATTTACACACAAAAAATTGATTTAATCTGACATCTGTGTAATATTCTGCTCATCTCTCACTCTCCTTCTTTCCCCATGTTCTACATTCTCTCACTTGCTTATATTGACTTTTATCTAAAGAAAGCATTACTGTTGCACCCTTTACTTTGATATTCAGGAAGACTTTTTTCTCTTATCCTGATGCTGTCACCTCCTCTCTCAGGGTTTTTCTTCTGCTCTGTTACAGGGGAACAACCACCTTGCGTCAACTCCTAATTAACTAAAATTACTTCCTGTGGTTATTGCATTGATCATCATACAAAGCTCATTTTTTATTTTTCCCACCTTGCATTTCTATCCCACTGTAACTACATTGCAGAGAAGACAAGATAAATTACCCAGGATTTCAAAACACATTAAGTGAATTACATCCCCAGTTAGACAGTGGTGGATAAATTCAGCTATCCACCAGTTCAGCAGCGGGGATAAAAAAAATACCATTGCAAACAGGATTCTGAAGCTTCTGTAATGATTGAAACATCAGCAGCAAAGCCAGATTAAGTTCAAGAGTCAGGAGCAGGAAAATAAATAGATCCCAGGCACTTCCAGCATCAGCAGAGAGAACTGAAGCTGATTAGTTCTCATCAAGGCATTGGGCCAGTTCAGATAGGGGCATGCAGACTCGGATTTAATTCGGCTAAAACAGTACTGGATTTGGTGACCAGGATTGTAGGAGCAGGAAAAGGATGCTGCTGGTGCAGTTGTACTCACACTTAACAAACCTGATTCGTGCAGCACCCGAGAGGGATGGTGCTCGGTGTCTCCCACAGAGCACTGGGGTTTGCCCAGCAAGGAGCAGTGGGAGGGTTTGTGATGGCCAATGCCACCTGGGGCTGGGCTGAAATGCAGCAGCAGGCAGTGCCACCCACTGCTGCCTAAGGCAGGGCTGAGACCCTTGTCCATGACCTGAGAAACCAGGACTGAAGAGCCACTGCCCGTCCCACCCAGGTCTGCTTTGGAGATGTTGGGGGTTTGGGCTGTATGGACCAGCTCTGGGGTGCTCAGCACTTCCCAGGGGACTATCTCCATGCACAGCAAGTCTTCCTCACCCCAATTTCTCCAGGGGAGGATGGTGTATCTCAGGGAGGTTGGGAGCAGCGTGGCTCAGACCCCTCTGCCTGTACTGCCTGGCAAAGGTTGTTGGCTCTGTCAGTCCCTATCACCTGCAGCCCTTTAGCAGCCTCCTCAGGCCCTCTTCAGATGAGAAAGGAAAGTGTCTGAAGACAGTCCTGGATACCTTATTGACTCGTCTCTGATGCCACAGGTGTCAAAAGGAACCCAGATAGTGGTGGCAGGACCCAGCGCTGCCAGGCTTGGGCAAACATTTGAGCTGTGACGTGAGATCAAAACATCTGGGTTTGCCCTTCCATCTTTGGGGCACGGATGCAGAGAGCTGGCCCCAGCAGGGAGGAATTAGGATGTGACTTACTGGGAACCCTGTTGATGGCCCTGAGTGGCCGCAGGACTCGGACGGTGCGGACGGCCGAGAAGCTGACGTTCTGCAGGTCCAGGGAATACTCCAGCATCCTGAGAGAGACACAGAACCACTGAGGGGTGGCACGGATCCGGTGGAGAAATGTTACATTATCAAACATTATAAAGCAAACATTAAATGCCAACGGCTCGCAGAGGGACTTGTTACTGCATCTCTCCCATCAGGAAAGTTTGCCAGAAGAATTAATTAAGGGTTGTTTGCGTAGCAGGGTAAAGTCAATGAGGGGGAATGTGATACACCAGCTCACACAGCCGCAGATCTCTCTCTCTCTCTCTCATCTGCTTTAGGCCTCTTCTTGCAGAGGGCCAGGCAGAAGCTTCTGAAAATCCTTGCACGCTCCAGAGGGGAAATTTCCAGGCACATCCCTGTTTTTAACAATTTTACAGATCCTGTAATGAATCTGAGTTTGTTGTGCTGAGCACCACCACAGTCCTGAAAGGAAGAACACCTCCTGGTGCAGACCCCTCCGTGGGGCACAGAAGATGAGCAGCACAGGACACTGAGCTCTGCTACCTCTGCCCAGCAGGTGGGAACAAAACTGGTGACACTTGCAGATTGAAAATGGGGCAAACATGGACCAAGGAACCTCCCAGTGCTCCCATTGTCTGGCAGGGTCATTTCCCAGCTCAGGACATGGAGGAACAACATCCACAGGACTCAGGATGCACCTGGATGGCTGCAAGTCCCTGGGGTGCCCCAGCACCTCTCACTCATCTCATGGCACCTCTGCTCAAGCACAACAGAGTCACCAGTCACAGCACCTCCAGAACTTTGCTCTCTGGCTGTGGAAATATCCAAGAGCTCTGCCCAGAATCTTCTGGAAGAGGCAGAGCCAGGCAAAGGCAAGGGACACAACCCTGAGGCTCCCCACAGTCAGGCTCCCACTGCCACAGGCAGCCACAGGATATTAATCTCTTCCGAAAATTATCAAGTTCCATCTCCAAACAAGCTGGGTGGTTCCCTCCCTCCAACTCTGATGGCTAGAAGCCTAACTTCCAGCCTGAATTTATTCAGGACAAGCTCATATACATTTGTTCTTATGGCAGCACTGTCGTTTAAGTAGCTTCTCTAGCTGTTATTTGTCCCTGATGTTTACCCACCCATGTATTTACAGAGGACAAATCACATCTCCTCTCAGCCTTGATTTTGCAAAGTCAAACAAATCATGTTCTTCCAGCCCCATCTCACAAACAGGCTCTCTGCTTCTCAGTCACAACCTTCCTCCACACTTGCCCTGGTCTGAATTAATCTCACCTGATTAGACAACAAGTTTCTGGAGGAAGTTTTGGTTGCTCTTTGCACAAAGGCATCAGTGTTGTCCCTTCCCTCCCTGCTGGAAATCCCACAGGACCCATCAGTGCTGGGTTGGGTTTGCCATGGCTGCAGCACACTGGAGGCTTCTGCTCTTGCTGTGATCAGCCAAAGCCACTCCTCTCCCTCCTGTCCTTCAGCAGGTCAGGGGCACCCAGGGTGGAGAAGACTCCCCTTCCAGCCCCCAGATAAAGAACTGATAGGCTCTAATGAGAACAATCATGATGATCAAACCATATCTAAGATCAAAATACCCTCAACATATTCCTCTCTGCTTAGCTGACCCCCACAGCAGTGGGACGGTTCCAGGAGATGGAGGTTGGACAGGCACATATGGATGCTATGAATTTGTTCTCAGCCTCTGACCAGAAAGGAAGGCAGTGTATTCACAAAATCCCACCTGACCTGGGGGTAGAAAACCAGCCCCTTCCTCAATGCACAGGACTCCCTGCACTGGGCAAGCTTTGGCTGAGGTGAGGAGAGGGGCAGTGGTTTCCTTGGCTTTCATGGCTGTCAAGTTTCACTCGCTGTTCAAAAAGATTTCTGTGTGGTTGGTAATATTCAGGTAAAAAGCCCATACCAAACATACAGCTTTTCTTTCATCCATTATTAAAACAGGCTGCCAGCAAAATTCAGAGCAGCACACGGTTACTTGCACCAAGACAAATCATTTTCTGATTAATGACAGCTCCAGACGCACTTCCAGAGATGTGAGTGCTTGTAAGCTGCAAAGGACGTGCTGTAAAATGCATTTTGATTTAATTCATTAAAGAACAATTATAATGCTAAATTTAAAGGAACAAGCCAAACAACAACCCAGAGGCTTGAGCAAACACTTGAACACCAACACCAAGAGCAAGAAGGTGGTGTCCTGCATCTGTTGCTGGACATGGCTGCCAGAAGTGGTGTTACAGCACTGCCAAGCTCAGCCCCAGACACAGACTACAGGGTCCACACCTTGCTGGTAACCAACAGCTCAAGTGCCTTGAGGGAACCCAGTACTGGAGAAAAAAATGTCAGTAGAGCTCAGACACTAAAGAACAAGCCCAGTGAGAACAGCACCAGTCCCCAGCTCTAAGGTCACTTCCCAAGGCAAGGGGAAGCACGGGAAGAATCAATCCACATCCCTGGCAAGGGAAGATACCCAGGGAGAGCAAATGTCAGGATGTCACCAGCTGGTGAGGTGACAGGTACATTTACCAGCATATATAGCATTTATGCATTGGAAATCTGCAGTGTAAAAGGCTCCTGATGAAGCTTCAATTCAAATGTCATCTCTGCTCAGAGGGGAAGGCGCGATGCCTGTCAGCGCTGCCGCCACCGACCTGGTGCCCAGCCAAGTTAAAGGCTCAGAGAGAAACTCAGCATTAAATAGGATGGATTCAGAGCTCATCAGAGTGATCAGCAGCCCCCGATCACTGGAGTTATTCAGAAGGAAAGCGGAAATATTTAGGGCTTTCTAAGAATAAAAGTGGAGCATCTGCAAAGCCAGACGTACAATGGGCTGGTGGTGGGATGCAGAGAGGGAGCTGATGCAAACCTTTGGCAAATGCTTCTCCAAGCAGGAAAACTCCCAGGGCTCAGCTGACAGGCAAAAAGGATGGCTCAGGATGGACCAGGCAGGTGAAATTCATTCCTATTCTGCCTGGAGACAGTGAATTGGAGCACGCTGGGGTTTCTTTCATGTAAAACCCAAAGCACTGGGAAGGATTTCCTGAGTGCAGTGCCAGGCAGTGACCCTGAGGCAAAGGGCTTTCAAAAGTGATGCTCAGGGCATCACAGGAAGGGTTCGAGGGTCTCTGCTTACCCAGAGAGCCTCTAACAGAGCACAGAAATTCCAGCAAAGCCCTTCCCACACCCAGCCAGCATCGCTTCTCAAGGACCCTGCTCTCAGCCCTGCCTCTGCTCCCATCCCCGGGATCACTCCTGCTCAGCCAGTAGAAGCTGTGGTGAAAACCCAGCAGGGTCACACACAGAGTTTCTGCTGAGGGCGCTTTCCAAGGAAGGCTTGAACTCCCCCCTTTCACAGCTGGGTGCTGGGGATGCTGCACGGCCAGGAGATGTGACCAAGGTCACACAGGGAGCCAGTGGCAAAGCAGCAGTGGCTGCAGGCAGGGCCACCCCCGAGAGCTGCCCACCTCCTGCACACTCAGAGCCCTGCACTGCCGGGGAGAGATAGGCAGAGATTTATTCTGCGTTAAAAACCTTCCCAAACTGGGCATATAGACACCCTTTATCTACAAAGCACAGCCATCAGTGGGTGATATTAAGCCATCGGTGCTGGAAAAGACAAGGAGGAATTATTTAGGCGGCGTTGTATCTTCAGAAAGCTGGAATGAAATTTCCCCCTGGCTCTCGCCAGCTTGGCTGTGCTCTGCTTTCACTCAGGGGCTGCGTTTGGAGCCTTGCGAGTCTCACTGCATTCGTGGGTGTTGCTTAATTTTAAAAATACTCATTTCAATCAAGCTGAACAGAAGAAAAAGAATAGCACACAGAGAGCATGAACCCTGCAGCCTGCTGGATCCGGCTGCACCATGTGTCCCAGCCAGGACACTTGACTAATGAGGCTTTTGAAGCAGCAGCAAGTTCAGCTGAAGAACTAAAAGAAACTAAAGAATTACCTTTTTAAAAGTCCTAAAACTTAAAAAAAAAAAAAAACACCAACCCAGGCTTTTCACAGGTGGATTTGAGTCAGCTCAGCTGCGAGGGAGACTGCTGAGGGCTTTCTTTTACCCAGCAGGTTTCTGTGAGTCAGGGATGCAGCTTGTTCGGGATGCTCTGCTCCAAAGGCTGTGGGAAGGCAGCACGGAGCACAGAGCATCCACAGCCATGGATTTCATCAGTGCCCAGATCCTGGCTACCCTTTATCCACCCAAAAGTAACTTAAAACGTTAAATTGCACAGCTCAGCCCCAGATATCGAATTCCTGGAGGTCTGTGATGACGAGTGTTGGCTTGATGTTGTTCTGGCACTTCTGCTCAGAGCACAAAGCACCTAATTTGGGATTAGTCAGGACATGGTGGGGTCACGGAGAAGGCTCCCAGTTTCCAGGACACTCACATCCACCCTGGAAAGCCCAGGAAAGGGCCAGGCTCCTGGGAGCGGGTTTGGTGCAGCTTTCCCTGCAGCCCAGAGGGGCTGTGGCCGTGGCAGTGGCTGCACATTGGGTAATTGTGTGTGCAAATCAGCCTCTTACATGGGCAATTACCCACCCTGTGCTCGCTCGGGGTGCCCAGGCAGCACAGAGGGCACTGCTGCCACATCCCCACGTGCTGCTCCTGGGGTCAGAGGGCTCAGCAGAGGCAGAGGGGATGAAAAAGCAACATTCATCCTGCCTCCCTGTTAGTTTTGTTTCTAAGGGATGAAGAGAGTAATATATGGGGGAAGAGCAGCCTTTGCAGTGGGAGGCTGCAGCAGGGGCTCCTGTAGGCAGTCCCACACCAGCTCTTTCTTCCCTGTGTCTGATCAGGGAGCTGAAACAGCCCCTTGATCAGCTTTGTGCAGATAAAATGCCCTTCAGAGGAGCCCTGCCCGCCTGTGGAATGATCTGGCGCTGTGGGGTGAAGGCCACGTGCTGGAAGCTTCACCCCGAGCTCCCAGCAGGAATCCTGCTCTGGCTGCTGCAGCCATGGGATCCCAGCTCCCCACAGAGACCCGTCTGGCCTCATTCCACAGCCCTCATTCCAATTCCTGAGCTAAAGAGCTTTGCAGGCCCCATCCAGATTTAGATGGAGCAGGGATGGAGTGGGGGCTGCAGCATCCCTTTCCCTCCTGTCACCTATGAACACAAAAGGGCTTCCTGCAGCCTATTTCATCCCTGAAATTCAGTGCTCAAAACCGGGAGGGAGAAAGACATCCTTAAAGGTTGTTTATGAAGGCTTCAGTGGAGCTCACTGTTTAATACAGCCTTCAACAGAGGGAGAAAAAGTCATAACAAACATTAGAAATGTTCAGGAAGCAAAGAGAGAAAGAAGTGGTGTCTGTTCCTGAATAAAACAGCCTGCCAACCACCTCCCGCCCCAGCTCCTCTTCAGTCATAAGCAAAATATTCCAGAAGTGTTTAACTTTCCTACAAAGTCTTTGAAGAGGCTCGTTACCATTACAATGAGCAAAGCACAAACAGGACTCCTCAGCCTTGGCCAAACAACTGACTGAGCCCGGAGTAACCACAGACCCACAGAGCTCAAACAGGGGATGATGCACAGCCCTGCTCAGTGGGGAGCAGAACGTGGGCACAGCAAGGCAGAGAGGAACCCCATAAACTCTTACAGCTCCAAATTATCCCCTGGTGTAAAGCTCTCTCATGGGAGAACAATAAACCATTAGGGATTTTTGTTGTTTTGGGGTTGGAATTATAGAAGAGAATCATAAAATCCCCTGAGCTGGAAGGGAACCACAAAGATCAAAGCCTAGCTCCTGGCCCTGTGCAGGGTAACTCCAAAATCACTCCATGGGGTTTTTTGATGAGGATGGCTTAAAGCCCATTTCAATCTACATGGATGCAGAGGTTCATGGACGTGCTTATCTGAACAAAGCCAGAACAAGATGTTGTCATGCAAGCTGCTGGGACTGCAGCAACATGTGGGGCTGGGGCTGGCTTCAGCTGAGCAGAAGGGACACCTCAGTCTGTGGCTACCCTATTCCCATGGACTGAGCAGAGAAGATGTCCCTGTGCCCTGCTGGGAAGACAGTGGATGCTGGGTCCTGCAGTGGCCAGCAGACACCAAGTCAGGCCACATCTCCATCCCACAGCTCTGGCTCACCAGCCCAAGCCTCAGTCAGCATTAAACAGAAACCACTTCTGCATATTTTGGGATGTAAACAAGCATCCATCCTCGATACATCCGTGTCTTATGCTGGGAGAGGTCAAAATTGAATCATATTTAGAGGGCAAGAGCTGCTTGCAATGCCTGTTAACCTTGAGAGTGTTCTCTCACAAGCAAATTCCCCAAATCCCCTCCTCTAAAAATAATGCAACATAATGATGCTGTTCATCACTTTTTGTTCCCATCCCCTTTTTCCCCACACAACTCCATAACCTCCAGCCAAAGCCGTGTTTGCCTAAGCAGACTTTTGATAATGCAGCACTATTCTCATCTCCGGCAAGTTTTACTGTAATTACAGAGATGTGTTGCAGACATTACACACTCTACAATTAGCACTAATTGCATTACATTGTCACAAAGAAGTCATTTACTCTCCATGAGTTTGTGAGATTGGTCTGGACAGTTTAACAGAGCTGAGAAGTGCTCCATGGCATCCCACGGACGTGGCTGGCACGAGAAGTGACAGCACCCAAGAGGCTCTCCCAGCCCTCCAAGAGGCAGATTTGGGGGAAAAAATGCCCCAAAAAGGCTTCTCCACAATGATAACCTCTGTCAGGTCTAGAAACCTCTCAAAGAATGGGCATGATGATATGCTACAAGTTTGGGGTATTTTTGGTGGGGGGTAACAGGCTGAAGCCTGTTCTAAACTGTGGTGGCTGGGAAGGATTTCTATGGATGCTGTGCCCGTGGAAGTGTACAGCCCCAGCATGACATGCTTTCCCCACCTGATGCCCCACAGACATAGTTTGCTGCTTCTCCTCTCCCCTCACATCCCTTTCTGCAGCCCATGGGAAGGGAAGTTGCAGGGAAAGCAGGAGAGCAGGAGCTCGGGGTCCTGCTGGGTACTGGGGAGCTCACACTCTGCTGCTGCTTCCTTCCTCTCATGTCTTGCACATAAAAGGCAGAGAAAAAATGTGAAGGCAAAACCACAGCTGCTCCACTGTGGTCACCAGGATCACATGGAAACCTCAGTCTCCTCCCCTGGCATTTCACTGGGGAACGGGGTTGAAGCCTTTATGTGAGACCTGTACAAAAATATGACTCTCTTTATCTGGTATCTAAGCAAACACAGTGGGGTTTTCAGGATTGCCCTGGCACACACTCTCCAGGGCCCCAGTTTGGCTCTGGCCTTTTTCCTGACACCTGCTCAGATGCAGGATTCCTCCATGCAGAGTTCAGCTCATCCCTTGCTCCTGTGCTCTGCTGTGAGCACCATGGGCTGGTAATTTGCCCTGTCTGGGAACCAAAGAGCTGCACTAAAGGCTGCCTTTAGCAGAACTTCCCTCTGTCTGGTTGGGATTTGACCCTGCAGCACTTTTATCCCTTATCCCTTACAGTGTTTTTACCTATGTTTTAGCACTATTAAGGGCTTGAGCCCCTTATTTTTTTCTCTGCTACAGCAGTGGCCCATTCCTGCAGCCCCTTTGGCTTTCCCTGGCACTCAGCAGGCCCTCCAGGATTGCAGCAATGCTCTGAGTAGGATGCAGCACTCCAGGATGGATGGGCTGGGATTGGAGGAGAGCACAAGGGCACAAAAGGGAGCAGGGCTGGGGGAGGAGAGGCTGTTTAGTATTTAAATCCAGTTCGATCCTCTGCCAGCCGAATTGGTTTTGACGGGACCCAGATGGGAACAGCTCATGCACATGAAGGAAAGAGCCATCACTCAGTGAGAGGCAAAGCTGACCTGGCAGAAGGCACGAGAGGGTCAGGCTGCCACGCTGCAAAAAAGCTCTGCAGCAAAAAAATGTCTCTGTATGTCAGGGATCGAGGAGCAGCTGCTGCAGGGGGAGATCTGTGCTCTGCCCAGCAAGGAGATAACCCTCACACACCAAAACACCTGGCCATGTGCAGTAGGTGTGCAGAGATTCCTTTGCTTAAGCAGAGAGAAGTGATATTTTGGCACAGGAATAAGGATGGTCCCTGCTGGTGTCCCTCTAGAGGGAGGTCCCATCATGGTGGGGTCCCCACAGAAGCACATCAGGGATAAGTCTGGCTCCAAAGGCTTGGCAAGATGAGGGGGCAAAGGCAGGGCCAGGCTGGGAGGGGAAGGTGGCAGCACCCCAGGACAGTGGAGCTGGGAACAGCCCAGCATCTCTGACCATGATTCCCCAGATGGGATGTCTGACCTTGCTTGGGTTGGGCTCTTCATCACAACTAATTCCAGTATAAGACACAATAAAGCAAAAGAAATAAAGGTGTCTTAGCAAGCTCCAGCCCCTGGATGTGCTGCTGGTGCCTACAACCCTCCCAGACCTGACTGGACCTGTGGTCCCCTCTTGTCCAACGTCCCATCACTGCTGTCCCTAACATTGTCCAGACATTTTAGGGGGAAATCTTGAACCTTCTCCTAAGCTGAGGAGCCAGAGGCTGGTGGGGCTGGAAAGCAGGAGGTTGTGGCCTCCTGCAGAAGACAGGTTTATGGGGAAAATTACAGCTTCTGGGTCTGAAGCTCACTGCATCTTTTCACCTCTGCAGCAATGAATTTTTCAAGCTAAGGATGCACTGGGAGACCTGGCACCTTCATTTTACTTCTTCCAGCTGACTGTCAGAGGCATGGGCCATGTCCCTGTGAGGCCAGCAATGGACCATAAGCAAAACTCACCAAGGTATTGCCCCTTCTTGGGCCACACCAAACCCATGCCAGGTCTGGGAGGGGCCTCTGCTTCTTTCCAAGGAAAAAAAAAGCTGGGAGGGGCCTCTGCTTCTTTCCAGGAAAATCTAGTAAATTCAACCCCATGCTCTATCACAAGAGAAAAAAACCCACTGTTTTCCCAAAGGTCTTGGGGCTCTTGAGGCAGGGAGGGGAGGCGAGGGCCAGCAAGAGATTCGTGTGTCAAAGCAACTCAGCTTGCTGGCCAGTGGCCAAGGACTTTCCATGTGGATTTCCAGCCTCCGCCAGGAGACTCTCGGGTGCTGGAAGAGCCTTTAACTCAAACCAGGTGCCTCTGAAAGGAAAACACTCAGGAAGGCAAACTTGGTCGCTTTCCCTCAAGAAATAAAAAAGCTATATATATATAACGAGGGCAATGGTGTGTGTTGCAGTGAACGATCCTTCCTGGCACAGCCCTCCGTGCTCCCAGCAGCCCACTGCAGCCACGGAAACTGAAACCTCTGCTGGGCTGGAGGGAGGAGAGCCGAGCCCAGCACCCAGCAAGGAGCCCCAGGGCTTGGGCTGGTCCAAATCCACCACAAACAACTTCTGTCACCCTGCCCTGCTCTCTCTGCAAGCTGAGCATCAGCTCTCCCTCAAGCTACCGGGAGCACCAGAGGGGCAGCTGCAGCTCGGGAGTGATCCCTGCTGGGAAGCTGAGATGGACAACACCAAAAGCACCGACACCCAGCCGGCCCCCAGCCTTCACTGCTGCAGACCAGCTGCTCCCCCAAATCCAGTGCTTGCCAAGCTGAGCCATAAATAACAACAGAGAGACTCAGGAAGAAGGGGACCTGCCTCCCCAGACTTACCCTGCAATGACGATGAAGAAGTCCAGGCGGTTCCACGTGTCTCCCAGGTAGCATTTCTTCCCAAAGATCCCCAGTGCGATCATTTTGACAATCATTTCCACAGCAAAGAAGGCAAAGATGAAGTCATCAAAGCTCTGCAAAAGAAAGGAAGGGGAGAGGGATGCTCCTGCACACTTGCACAAGGGAGGGAATTAGAAGACCTGGGTCCAGCAAGGTCTCCTCTTGCACCACTAAAAGCTAAACCCCTGGGAAGAAGCTGTGCTGAGAGCAGCCCTCTCTTCTCCCCAGCCCAGATGGCCCAACAGCACCCACAGTGCCAGCATAACGGGACAAGTATATTCTGGCCCCTGCTTTCACTGTCTGCTAGATGGTTGGCCTCCCCAGGCACTCCAAGAAAGGCTTGGTGAGGCTGGGGCTGGCACAGCCTGGCAGGGGTTTTTCCTGATGGCACTGTGTGTTCTCATCCAGCAGCAGAAGCAGCATTTTCCAGGTGCTGACAAGACAGGCAGTGCAGGCAGGAGCTGCCATGCTGGGACACAAGGCCACCATGGCTGTTCCCAGCTCAGTCCACGTGAACCTGAGGCTGCTCTGGAGCTTCCAGCAGCGCCGGGGCCGTACCTGGAGGATCCTGCAGCGCGGTGAGTCGCAGGCGATGTCCTCGCAGGGGTGGAACATGCCCAGAGTCACGCAGTTGAGCAGGATCACCAGCATGCTGACCCTCTCAAACCACCTGCACACAGCCGTCAAGGAGGCAATGGACCCAGAGGTGAATCCTCGAGAAGCCACTGCTGAATTGGAAAGGTTTCCATGGCCTTTAAGGCCAAGAGCAGACCGGCTTCCCCATGCTAGGAGCTATCTGGGTCTGCATGTTTAGGTACCTGCACGTGTTCTCCCCGTGCTGCCATCAGTGGCTGCAGCTGATGTGAAAACCATTCGAAAATGGAAGTTGCATGGTGAGAGTGCTGAGTGCTTATGTGATGGATTAAAACATTAAATTAAATGAGCGATATCAACTTTTAGAAAAAACTAAAAAACCCCACACCATTAATTTCCTCTTCTGGCGTTTTACAGAAAAGCACTTTAACAACATTACAATTTCTATTAACCATGTCACAGCTTATCCCAGGGGCGTTTCCCTGAAGCCACTGCTTGAACTTTCATTCCCATTCCAAATTAAGACTGCCAAAACCATTAATGAACTGCCTAAAAGCCTTTAAGTGAGGGCCAGCAGAGCCCATTCCCTATCCTGCCTCCTGCCTCTCAGAACAATTTTTAAAGAGTTGAGCTGCTGGGACAGATGTTGGATGCACTTTTGGGGCAGAATAAAGTGTGTTACTGCAGCACATCCCCAAAGGGATGGTTTAAACCTGGCATCCAATTCCTGCATCCTTCTGGGGGCACTTCCAGGCTGCCTGAGCACAGAGATGGGAAACCCAGGCGCTGGTTCTATGTGGTGCTGGGGTTATCTTCCAGCCTAGCATGAAAAACACCTTCTTGATTGCCAGAACCCACAGGCAGCAGGGCCATGCTCCTGCCTGGGTGCCAGCAGCAGCTTCCATGCTCCAGGAAAATAAGTGTGGCCCCTGTCAGACAAGAGTTTTCAGTGCAACACGGCGGCGGGCGGTGTCGGGGAGCCCGTGCTGCAGCGTTATCTGCCTGGGGAAGGGGAAGGGGAAGGTGAGGATGAATCAGCAGGTGCCTCCCCGCCGGGCATGCGGGGCTGGGGCTGGCAGTTCCCACCACCCATCCTGGGCGAATTCCTGGAAAACCACATGAGGCTGAGTCACAGTTTGGTTGTCGGCAATCTGGATCCTTTAATTGGGAGAAATGTTTACAGGATATCGGGATAGACATTCCAGCTGTCAGGTTGCGGCTATGGGCTGGAATATTCAGCTTAAATATAGTCCATGGAGGGCAGCCAGAGGAGGGGGCAGCTCCTGAAGGGAATCCCCAACGTGGGGGGCTGGGAAGAGCCCCCAGCAGAACCAGCTGTGTCCAGGGCCCTGCCAGCAAGGAACTGCAAAGCCCTTGGGAACACAAAGAATTAAAAAACACCCTGTGAGATCCCAAAGGGGTGACAGAAGGAATGTCACCCACATGGGCTGTGCAAGATTGGCAGCAGGGACATGAGGAAGTCCCAGGGCAGCCAGGTTGGTTGGGTCAAAACCTGCAGAGACAGATGGACACCTCCCCAGAGAGGCAAAGATCCATTCAAATTCTTCTGTGGCAGGGGAGTAGAGCCTTCACTGGACGTGGATCTCCTCCACACACTCCATCCCAGCTGGGGATGCTTTTGCCCCAGTGGGCAGCTGCTGGTGCTGGCTGGGGACTGCAAACTCCTGGGCAAGCAGAGATGGGCATCAGCTTGGAGCCACTCTGATCTCATCTCTTCTCTGCCCAAGACCCAGAACAGCCCTGAAGCTCACCAGGGGCAGCTGAGCAGAGCCAAGCCACAGCCCCATGTCCAGCACAGAGGGATGAGCAAGGGCTGACATGGAAGAACAGAGGATGGCACCAAAGACACCCTCCCTGTCCTTCCCTGGCACACCACTCTCTGCAAAGACTCAGGTGCCCCTCAGTACTTCATCAGAGGGCTGGCACTGGCTCCAGTGGCTGATTGCAAGTGGAGGGAAGCCAGGAGAGTGCAGCCCCCCGAGGTGCCACCGCCTGCCACACACAGGGCACCAGCTGTGGCCAGCAGGGAGATCAGGGGAGCAGCACCACATCTGTACCCCTAAGAGGGTCCCCGTGGTGCAGCCAGCAGCCCCCACCTGCCCAAAGACACCCTGCCCCGGGCCAGCACCCCCACCTGGGCACAGCCAGGGCCTCCCCCGTGCTGCCCACCGTGGCAGTGGTGAAGCTGCTCCCACCCCATCCTGTGCCCCCCTCTCAGGGCTGCCCTCCCCACACCCCAAGTCCTTTGGCAGGAACAAACATCTGCAGGCAGGAAAGCAGCCTGGAGAGGTGGGGGGGGACCCAGGGAGTGGGAGGGGTGTTTATTTGCTGACGGCAGAGGGTTTTTTCCCCAAATTTAACTGCAGACCCACTTATCAGCATATCACTCCCTGGAGCACATACATTTCAGTCCAATATAACACTTCACCCTGATTAAATATTCCCGGGACAGGCACCCCAGCAGTGCCGAGGGCAGTATGTTAATGTGCAGCTGATAGATCAGAAGGTTGGGGGGGTGTTATTATTTTTTTTTCCCCTCTTTTTTTTTCTTTTTCCAGCTGAATGAAACTTCAAGCTCTTTCTTCTGCTAATGGGATTTTCAGAGACACACAAAGTGCTGCTGGCTATGGCTTTGTACCGACCCTCCTTTGAGCCGAGAGGCTGACAAAGGGAAACTCTTCAATTAGCAAAAGCAGAAGGTGCCTTTTTGAATGCCTCTCATTGCTGCACTGCAGGCAGGGAAGGGGCAAAGGGGCTTTGGGGAAGCACCAGAGACAGTGTTGGTCCCTGGCCAGCAGTTCAGGTGAGGAGGAGAATACTTGAAAGGAGGGGTAGAGGTGGCACTGCCACCACCCCAGTGTCGAGCTGAGCCCACAGCCCTCCCTGCATGAGATGAACATTTGCTGTGAGCAGAGCTGGCCCTCAGGGTCCTGCCCCCTCCTCATGCCAAGCAGGACTGATATTTAAAAGAAAAAGGATTTATAATGGGGGTCATGCCCATACAACAGGTGATCACCCCATCCACCCCACCCCATGGGTGTCAGAAAGTCACCACTTTTCAGGGTCACCTGCTCATCCCAGAGTATTCTTAAAAATACACATTTTTATCATCAATGTGTTCAAGGCAGGCAGCCAAAATCCTCACAGATTCTTCTCAACTAAAAAAAAAAATCTGTTTCTGCCACACAGAAAATTGCAGTAACACTTCTGTTGTAACCTGACTCTTCAAATTCATAAGATAAAGAGAACAAAAAAAAAAAAAACAAAAAGAAGGAAAATGTCCAGAAGTCACTCACTTGTCCCAAAAGGAGCCCTTTCACAGAGCAAGAGCCCTCAGCCCCTTCCCACCACCAGCGCTCCCAGTGCCACCTGCCTGCACTGCCTGACCTTTTGTAATTAAGAGCCAAGAGCCCCAGATTCAATTAGCCAGCACTACCCAGCCTAATATAATTAAAAGAGAAAGATATTGCATTACGCTCACTATGATTTGGTTGCAGGAGTTTGGATCAAATTCGCCGGTGAGTGAATTAAATCGGGAGCTGCTGCCCGAGGGCAGCGGTAACCAGGTGAGATGCTCTGTTCAGCTGCATCCCAAGCTCTCCCCAAGGAGTCTGAGCACTTGCACTGCTCCTGGTGGGCTCTTTGGCTTGGGGGTGGGGAGAGCAGGCACCTCTGTGCCTGCCCCAGAGATGGGGGTCCTTTTCCCTGGGGGAAGTGTCGCTGACCGAGCCGAGTACGGAGGGAAGCGCTGCTGATGCTCTGCAGGGACACACACTCAGAAGAAATGGGATTAATATTTACTTCTTCTCTTGATGCTTCACTACTCCCAGGTTGCTCCCACCATTCCCCCTCTCTCTCTCCTTCCCTGACCTCTCCTTGTTCCCTCTGGTTAAGCAGCAGCTCCAAGGAAAAGTGCTGGGAGGTGGGGTGGGACAGGGTGGGGCATCAAACCCCCTGGATCCGGCCAGGTGACACGGGGCTCTGCCTGCTGCCTGCTTTTAGGGCAAGGAGGAGTTGCTCCTCGGACCCAGGGATGGTATCCAGGACCAAGTCCCCCATCAGCACCCACAGGCGTCACTTCTGTGCCAGGAGAAGCCTTCACGCACTGGGACAGCGGCTGGGATTTGACAAATGTGTGGAAAGCGCTGGCAAGGCCTGGAAATTTTTGTGCAAATGTGATGTGAAAATTGGGTTGAAATGACAGCCTTCCCCTGCAGTGTCACCAAGTCCCACTAGCTTAGGAGTGACACCGGGATAAGCTGCAGACGTTAATGAGAGTGGAGTTTTAGGCTTCATTCATATCGTCAATTCCAGAAATAGCCCCTTTGACAGGAGCATAATGGCACTTCCAGGGCCTGGCCTTTGGGGGGGTGGGAGGAGGCAGGGACTAAAATCCTAAAACATTAATTTAGGCTGTTTGCAAGGGAAGTTAAAAGTCCTCAGAATTAATCTGCCTCACAAATGGAAATAATAACCCCTTTCCAGCTTTGCCTCTGACTGCACCAGGCCAACAGAAAAAGGATCTTCATGTCATACCCAGTTAAAGGTTATAGGATTCCCATCACAGTCCTGGACATTTAATTAGATTTATTTTTTTCCCTACCCCATTCCTTCGAAAGCAATACCGGCCTCTGTATTTTGATTTTAGCATTTGCAGGAAGCATTTCCACCTCCGTGGATGCAGCAATGCCAGAGGTGCTCTCAAAATATCTCCACCCAGTGAACCCACTCCCCTGACCTGCAGCCGAGCACTGGCAGGGATCTTGCCCCCAGTGTCACTGTAACGTGGTCTCTGCTCCACAGTTTTGCCCTCCCAGCTGCTTTTCCAGGATGAAGCAGGGAAGATGCTGCAGGTTTGCAGCTCTCTTCCTGCAGCGCCACAGCCCCACGGCAGCAGCAGACCTGCTTTTCCCTGGCAGGATGGAAAAGCTGCTGCAGGCACAGCAGCCCGTGGCACATGTGTGATGGAGCTCTTGTCTCCTGCCCTGTGGTCCACAGGGATTTGTGCCAGGAGAGTCCCATCGCCAGGGCATTCCTGGAAAGCAAAGCTGAGAGGCTCCTCCAGTGGGGCTGCACAAAGGGGTTTAAAAATTCAAGCACTGCTCAAGAGAGTGTTTCCATTTCCACTGCATGGTCAGTGTCTGCCCTGTCCTGGGTCACTGCAGCTGGCAGGCTGGGGACACAGTGCCAGGAGCTGGCATGACCCCACTGAGCCTGGCACATCCCTATCCACAGGCTCTGAGCCGGGAAAAAGACAGGCAGGAGCATCCCTGCCTCATCACTGCTCTGCAGCTCTTCAAAACCGCTTCCCTCCCAGCGCAGACAGACCCAGGAGGTTCTTTTAATTCATGCAGCTTCACAATTAAACCTGGGAAAGCAAAACAGGNAAAAAAAAAAATTGAGACCCTGTTGGGGTTCTTATTTGTCTTACTGTTTCGGAATTGTTTCCTCGTAACCTTTTAGATTTGTACTTGAAGGGTTTTTTCCCAGCAACCAAAGGGGTTTAAAATCTTATTGCTTAAAGAGAGAGAGAAAAAAAAAGAAGATAAAAAAATCCTGCAAGCTGAGTGACTTGCATAATCTCCAAACTTCAGGAGCTGGAGCTTTTAAGAAAAGCCCTACATATCACTTGCAATTAACTCCTGAGCTGGGAGGGCTCAGCTGCTGGCAGCCCGGCCCTGGGACCAGCATCTGCAAGGATGGGTGCTTAAATAAAATACATATAATATAAAATAATATAATATAAAGTAATAAAATGTCAAGCAAGGGCACTTCAGAATGAATTTTTTTTTTTTTGGCTTCTCATTCCAGTCCTTCTCTCCTCCTCACGCCTGTTTCAGCAACAAAGCAGTGACCAAAAGAAATGAACCGGTGCAAAGGGTCAATGCATGGCCCCAGCCCTGGCCCAGGAGGATGGGTCAGGTGGGAGCCCCATGGAGCTCACCAGCTCTTTCACCAGACAATGCTGTGTGCTGGGACCCCAACTCCCACTGCTCTGCATCTCCTGGAGGGAAGAGCAGAAGAGAAGAAGGTGAAGCCTCGCTCGCCCAAACCGAGCTCTGCAGAAGCTTCAACTTGCCCCAAAGTCCTTCCCCCAACAGTTTGGCACCTTCAGCTGACATTTGGGTGGCTCAGGGACAGGCTCTCCTCCCACTCACCCCACCAGAGCAGGGCTGCAGAGGTGGGAGTGTGTCCCCATCCTCTTCCCAGACCTGTCCCTCCCAGCTCCTGGCTCAGCCTCCCCACCAGCCATCACCTCTGGTGACAGAGCCAGGGGATGGGCTCCCACCCAGCAGCTCACACGTGGCATTAACAAAGATGTTGTCATGAACAGTAAAATCCTTCCTAATGACCAGGTCTTCCACAGGGAGTCCGGGGCTACCACTTAAAATACTCTCAATATGCCAAAGCCATTGCTGAGGCTCAGTAACTTATTTAAGACCTTTTCTCCCACCACGCCTTATGAAGTGCACAGTGGATGGACACTAAACCCCCAAATATCTATATTTAAACTCACTCGCTGTAAATTGTCCCCTAATAACACCTTCCCCTAAAGCTCAGCAGTGCCAGTTGCTCTCCAGGACACATCCAGACGCCGAGCAGTGCCACCCCCTCACAGTGCACAGCCCCAGCCACGTGCCAGGAAGGAGGAAAACCCAGGGGAACCCAGGGAAATGCTGCAGATGCATCTTCCCCTGCTGCTCACACAGAGCAGCACCTCGTGCAGAGCTGCCACAGGCACCTCTTCCTCACTGAGGGACTCTGGATATCTGGGATACTATTAAGTTTCTGCCCTCCCTGATTCTGCTTGCTGCTACACTCAAGACACAAACTGTTATGCAAGGCTGCCTAAACAAGTTGCAGTGAAATCTTTGTAACATCCTACACCGACACATAGTTGGGATATGTCACATATTTGTCTTATTTTGTTCCTTCTTTGTCCTTTTTTTAGTCTCCTTCTACTTTTTCCCCCTTGGAAGTACGCTGGTTCCCATGGAAACAGTGATGTTATGGGTATGGACAGAGCTCCAGTGACGTCCACAAGTTCAGTATAAAAGCAGATTTATGTAACAGTTGGTGAAATGAAGGAATTGAAGGGATGGCTCTGCATGGCCACACGTGTGGCATCAGGACTGCCGTGCCAAGGAGGTTGTGCTGGTCAGGCAAGTTCACACTGGAATGGGAAAGAATGACAGGACAGGGAGGAGGAGCTCCCAGACTCATGGAAAGATGCATGAGAATAAAACTAGTCCTAAGCACATATACCTACATACATTTTTTATCTATGTTTATTTATTTATATTTTAATATTGATGTATTTCCTTGAAGAGCATCTCTCACCTGCTGCTGCTGGAGCAGAGGGTAGATGAGATCCAGGGTGCTGACCCTGGCAACAGAAACTCTCCTGCCTGCACTCACTGGGAGCTGCAGGAGCACAGCCTGGTCCCTGCTGCTGCCCCAGCCCCAGGATGGAGGCAGTAGCTGACAGTGCCTGGCTCCTTGGCCAGGGAAGGAGATCCCCTCTGAGCCAGACCTGCGTGAAGCGGGAAGGGGAGCGTTGTCAGGAGGCTCCTGCAGGCTTCAAAGCCTGAGCAAATCAGGCACATTTCCTCTTTTTTTGCAAACCTGTGATTTAAATCCCTTCCTAGGGCAGCGCACAGATGGAGGGGATNTTTAATTAGATTTATTTTTTTCCCTACCCCATTCCTTCGAAAGCAATACCGGCCTCTGTATTTTGATTTTAGCATTTGCAGGAAGCATTTCCACCTCCGTGGATGCAGCAATGCCAGAGGTGCTCTCAAAATATCTCCACCCAGTGAACCCACTCCCCTGACCTGCAGCCGAGCACTGGCAGGGATCTTGCCCCCAGTGTCACTGTAACGTGGTCTCTGCTCCACAGTTTTGCCCTCCCAGCTGCTTTTCCAGGATGAAGCAGGGAAGATGCTGCAGGTTTGCAGCTCTCTTCCTGCAGCGCCACAGCCCCACGGCAGCAGCAGACCTGCTTTTCCCTGGCAGGATGGAAAAGCTGCTGCAGGCACAGCAGCCCGTGGCACATGTGTGATGGAGCTCTTGTCTCCTGCCCTGTGGTCCACAGGGATTTGTGCCAGGAGAGTCCCATCGCCAGGGCATTCCTGGAAAGCAAAGCTGAGAGGCTCCTCCAGTGGGGCTGCACAAAGGGGTTTAAAAATTCAAGCACTGCTCAAGAGAGTGTTTCCATTTCCACTGCATGGTCAGTGTCTGCCCTGTCCTGGGTCACTGCAGCTGGCAGGCTGGGGACACAGTGCCAGGAGCTGGCATGACCCCACTGAGCCTGGCACATCCCTATCCACAGGCTCTGAGCCGGGAAAAAGACAGGCAGGAGCATCCCTGCCTCATCACTGCTCTGCAGCTCTTCAAAACCGCTTCCCTCCCAGCGCAGACAGACCCAGGAGGTTCTTTTAATTCATGCAGCTTCACAATTAAACCTGGGAAAGCAAAACAGGGCAATTATTCAAGGCAGTGTTTTTGGAAATGTCATCTCTAACTCATTTTGGCTTGCAGATGTTCAAAGGGATGCACCGCTGGCTGCTTCCCTCTGCCAGGAAAGGCAGCGCTCTGCTTCCATCCCGGCAGGACCACGGAGTCCCCAGTGGCCCAGTAACACATAACAGGGATTGTAAAGCCCAAAAGTGGAGGAAAAAGGAGATTTCAGGGAGCAATCATCTTATAATTCTTCTCCCAAGGACTTAGAATCAGCGCTGTCAGCTGCAGGCAGAGATGCTCTCCTGTGCC
This sequence comes from Rhipidura dahli, assembly GCA_013399225.1. Classification (NCBI taxonomy): domain Eukaryota; kingdom Metazoa; phylum Chordata; class Aves; order Passeriformes; family Rhipiduridae; genus Rhipidura; species Rhipidura dahli. The sequence goes on along the minus strand of VXAC01002974.1, from coordinate 137,291 downwards.
TGTGAGATGCAGCCACCTCTGAAGGGAGAGGTAGGATTTGCTCAGCAGTGTGGAGGAGCCCTGTTCAGCCACCCAGGTGATGAGGCAAAGAACAATGCTGTATTTAGAGGGGATGAAGAGTGACCAAAAAGGTTGTTTGGTCAAAAAAAAAA
>VXAC01002974.1:70920-137122 GCA_013399225.1 Rhipidura dahli | reverse complement strand
TGACAAAAAAGTTTGTTGTGGAAAAAAAAAAAAAAAAAAAAAAATTGAGACCCTGTTGGGGTTCTTATTTGTCTTACTGTTTCGGAATTGTTTCCTCGTAACCTTTTAGATTTGTACTTGAAGGGTTTTTTCCCAGCAACCAAAGGGGTTTAAAATCTTATTGCTTAAAGAGAGAGAGAAAAAAAAAGAAGATAAAAAAATCCTGCAAGCTGAGTGACTTGCATAATCTCCAAACTTCAGGAGCTGGAGCTTTTAAGAAAAGCCCTACATATCACTTGCAATTAACTCCTGAGCTGGGAGGGCTCAGCTGCTGGCAGCCCGGCCCTGGGACCAGCATCTGCAAGGATGGGTGCTTAAATAAAATACATATAATATAAAATAATATAATATAAAGTAATAAAATGTCAAGCAAGGGCACTTCAGAATGAATTTTTTTTTTTTTGGCTTCTCATTCCAGTCCTTCTCTCCTCCTCACGCCTGTTTCAGCAACAAAGCAGTGACCAAAAGAAATGAACCGGTGCAAAGGGTCAATGCATGGCCCCAGCCCTGGCCCAGGAGGATGGGTCAGGTGGGAGCCCCATGGAGCTCACCAGCTCTTTCACCAGACAATGCTGTGTGCTGGGACCCCAACTCCCACTGCTCTGCATCTCCTGGAGGGAAGAGCAGAAGAGAAGAAGGTGAAGCCTCGCTCGCCCAAACCGAGCTCTGCAGAAGCTTCAACTTGCCCCAAAGTCCTTCCCCCAACAGTTTGGCACCTTCAGCTGACATTTGGGTGGCTCAGGGACAGGCTCTCCTCCCACTCACCCCACCAGAGCAGGGCTGCAGAGGTGGGAGTGTGTCCCCATCCTCTTCCCAGACCTGTCCCTCCCAGCTCCTGGCTCAGCCTCCCCACCAGCCATCACCTCTGGTGACAGAGCCAGGGGATGGGCTCCCACCCAGCAGCTCACACGTGGCATTAACAAAGATGTTGTCATGAACAGTAAAATCCTTCCTAATGACCAGGTCTTCCACAGGGAGTCCGGGGCTACCACTTAAAATACTCTCAATATGCCAAAGCCATTGCTGAGGCTCAGTAACTTATTTAAGACCTTTTCTCCCACCACGCCTTATGAAGTGCACAGTGGATGGACACTAAACCCCCAAATATCTATATTTAAACTCACTCGCTGTAAATTGTCCCCTAATAACACCTTCCCCTAAAGCTCAGCAGTGCCAGTTGCTCTCCAGGACACATCCAGACGCCGAGCAGTGCCACCCCCTCACAGTGCACAGCCCCAGCCACGTGCCAGGAAGGAGGAAAACCCAGGGGAACCCAGGGAAATGCTGCAGATGCATCTTCCCCTGCTGCTCACACAGAGCAGCACCTCGTGCAGAGCTGCCACAGGCACCTCTTCCTCACTGAGGGACTCTGGATATCTGGGATACTATTAAGTTTCTGCCCTCCCTGATTCTGCTTGCTGCTACACTCAAGACACAAACTGTTATGCAAGGCTGCCTAAACAAGTTGCAGTGAAATCTTTGTAACATCCTACACCGACACATAGTTGGGATATGTCACATATTTGTCTTATTTTGTTCCTTCTTTGTCCTTTTTTTAGTCTCCTTCTACTTTTTCCCCCTTGGAAGTACGCTGGTTCCCATGGAAACAGTGATGTTATGGGTATGGACAGAGCTCCAGTGACGTCCACAAGTTCAGTATAAAAGCAGATTTATGTAACAGTTGGTGAAATGAAGGAATTGAAGGGATGGCTCTGCATGGCCACACGTGTGGCATCAGGACTGCCGTGCCAAGGAGGTTGTGCTGGTCAGGCAAGTTCACACTGGAATGGGAAAGAATGACAGGACAGGGAGGAGGAGCTCCCAGACTCATGGAAAGATGCATGAGAATAAAACTAGTCCTAAGCACATATACCTACATACATTTTTTATCTATGTTTATTTATTTATATTTTAATATTGATGTATTTCCTTGAAGAGCATCTCTCACCTGCTGCTGCTGGAGCAGAGGGTAGATGAGATCCAGGGTGCTGACCCTGGCAACAGAAACTCTCCTGCCTGCACTCACTGGGAGCTGCAGGAGCACAGCCTGGTCCCTGCTGCTGCCCCAGCCCCAGGATGGAGGCAGTAGCTGACAGTGCCTGGCTCCTTGGCCAGGGAAGGAGATCCCCTCTGAGCCAGACCTGCGTGAAGCGGGAAGGGGAGCGTTGTCAGGAGGCTCCTGCAGGCTTCAAAGCCTGAGCAAATCAGGCACATTTCCTCTTTTTTTGCAAACCTGTGATTTAAATCCCTTCCTAGGGCAGCGCACAGATGGAGGGGATGTCTCTCCTCCTCCTCCTCCTCCGCCATCACTCCCCAAGGAAGAAGCCTGAACAGTTTCCAAAATGAGGCATTGCCATGCCCAGAGACGTGCCACCTTGAACCCCCGCTTCCCGCAGAGGCTTGGCTGGCAGGCACCACACTGCACGGAGCCAAAACCTCCAAAAATCAATGTATTAATAAAGCCAGGGAAGTGACAGGCTGATTACAGTCCCACTGCATCCCAGGGACATGCTGGGGAGAACAAGCCTGAGCTAATTGTCCTGGCAGCTCCTCTGCTTCCCTTACGAGCCCTGATGAGCTCACTCTCTGCTCCCACCAACACTGGGTTAACCTCCCTTGGCCAGGAAAACTCTGTGCCCATCCCTGCAAAGCCAAAATACTCCTTGTGGAGCTGAAATATTCCCCGTGGAGATCAGCACCCTGCCTGTCACAGGTGAAACAGGTCCTCTGCCTCCCTCCAAAGACCTCTACCCTGGAGACCACTCTGTCCCATGCCAGCCCCATCCCACTGGAAGATGCAGCCCCCCGAGCCCCCCAAAATCCCATATGAGCTCCATCCAAATCCCAGCCTATTAAATACACACAAGGCAAGTGCATGAAAGATTCATCCAGGGCAGGGGATGTCATCAGGAGCAGTGCAGGAGATGGGATAGCTCTGCAGGACCATCACCACCTCTGCTGATTAATGCAGCACATCCCTAATCACCCAAACAAGCGGATGGCAGGATGGCACTGAGTGAGGACCATAAAACCTGGTGAACACGGGGAGAGACAGCAATTACAGCTGGTCTGCATGTTCCCTGCAGCAATCCCAGCTGGATCTTGGGCAGAGGGAGAGGGAATTCCTTCTGCTGACGGAGGGCCAGGGGAAACCTCAGAGGAAGAGCTGTTAGTGAGCAAGCTAAACAAACAACCCCATTTCCATCCCAGACACATGCCCCGTTTCTACCCTGCCCCAGCCTTCCACTCAGCCCATTCCCATTCATCCACAGACACTGGGCAAGGGATGCTCACGGGCAGAATATGAGAGACAGGGAAATGGGAGCATGGGACAGGAGCCCTGGAGGGAACCCTCTGGAGAGGCAGTGTGCACCCTGAAGTACAGCACAGCCCTCACCAGCAGACCCCACGCTGCCAGACCCACAGAGCCATCACCAAGATGTCCCCAAAGGCAAACAGGCACGGGGACATTCCACAGCACCTTCCATCCACTCTGTCACCAAGCAGGGAAGCATGTCCACTGCACCAAAGCAAACACCTTCCAAGGCCCCTAGAGAAGCTCAGGCTCTGGGGTTTGTCCTTTTGCACCCCCCAAATGGGCACTGTGGGACTTGGGGGAGGAAAAAGGGAGACAGGAGGAGAGGCAGAGTCCTGGCTGCAGTGACTCCAAGAGTGGCCAAAAGCACCCAGCTCTTGGCCACATCTGCAGCAGCTGCGCCCTTCGTGCCCCCAGCACAGTGTTTGGATTGCAAAAGGGTACGAGCTCAAAGTCCCTGAGGAAACCTGGCCAAGCCTCACAAAAAGCTCAGAGGACAAATCCAAGGACAAACCCAGGAATCATTTTAACCCTATGGAACAAGCCAGGGCAGAAGGGCCCCTTATCCTCACTTCTGAAAGGTCCAAATGGCTCAAAGCAGAGTTGGGGGACACAGACCCCATGTCCCCACACCTCCTTTCCCCTTCACTGCTGCCCTGACCCAGGGACACTGGCCAGGGGGTCCCCAGGACTTTCAGAGGGCAATGCCTGACTTGCTGTGATTGGAAGGGTAACTGAGGGAGAGCCTCCTTTGAGGAAACCCTTCCCTGGGAGCTGTGCCTGAGCACGGGAGAACCAAGCCCTTCCCACTTACAGGCTGGCATAAGCCAATGCTGGGTGCAACTTTCCATTGAGAGTGTTGCTGAAGAAATACAGTTTGGGGCGACTCAAACCACCCACCAATTTTTGTGTATGTTTTCTTACCTGACTGCAAGTTGAGGGAAAAAGAATATTAAAGAAATTATGTTTACAAAGTCTGAACATGATGATGATTTTCCAAATGGCCTGCTAAAGTGTTTCATTTAGAAACTGAGCCAATGTTTCCTTTCTAAAAAAAAAAGAAATCAATGTAAAATACAATATTTTGTTGCAGGTTAAGTACTAATTAGACTGGAACCATCTAACACACTTTGGGTTTTGAAGTCTACGATCAATAAAAATAAGAAAAATAACAGTTTTCAATGAAAGCAACACAGAGCTTTCACAAGGGGGAGGAGTGGCAAGGAAGTCATTCTGCAGGTGGGGAAATGGAGGTCAAGGCTACCCCAGCCCCCAATCCCTGCCTTTTTCCCTGAATGGAAGAGGCTGCAGCCAGTCCGTGACTGCACTGGGAGATGCTGGTGAGCCTGACTCAGTTCTTGAGATGTCTACAAGGAACACTCATCTGCAGGAATGGAAACATCCTGACACCACATCAAAATCCCAAAGTGACTGAAATCCATCCCTGGCTTACGTGGAACGACCAGGAGCAGGAAGCTGCTCTCCCCAGGGCTGAGCCACCGTGGGCAGCGGGAGCTGGAGCAGGCTGGGGGGCTCAGCAGGGTTGGGTCCTTGGTCTAATTGAAGCCTGCAGGCAAATCCATGGCAGGAACTCATGGATTGGCATCTCACTGGCAGAGGGGAAGGAGGAAGGTGGTGGAGGAAGGAAGAAGCAGGAAGATTAGGGTTGGGATGGTGCTCAGCACGGGAGCCAAGCTCTGCTGTGGCACTTGGTGGACACAGGAGGGGATGCCACCCCAAAACACCTCTCAGTCCCTCACACCCACACAGCTGCAGCCAGGACAAACAGGGCAAGACCAGTTTAAAAAGCAGGACTCACCCCACGTGCTCCAGCCCAAACCCTGGCCTGCACTGAGATGTGATGCCCTATACATAACACACCCCACTGCCCAAAAAAACATAGGTGGACACAGAGGGAAGGTGTACAGCCCCAAGAAGCAGTGGGGGCTCCACTGCAGGGTTTGTGTGATGGGTGTTAGATGAAATATCTCAAGTCTTAGAAAAGATGACAAAAGCAGCTATTCTGTAAAAGTTAAGGTGCATCCTATGGAATCAGCTTGCAGGGATGGTGCTGCCCCTGGTTTCTTCTCCCCAGGCAAGGGCAGTGGCCAGAGAGGGGCACAGAGTCAGCCACGTCCTCTACTGCTGTAACTCCCTCCCAGCAGCCTGCTTGCTGCTAGAGGTACCCCAATTTGTGCTCCCTGTGATTCTGGCATTCCCTGGGGAAACAGACCAGTCTGGCCTTCCCTCCAGGCAAGGAAAGCCAAGGAGGAGGAGGAGGAGGAGAGGGAGGGTTGGCTGGCTGGCAGTGGGAGCAGCTTCCCACCTTCCCAGCAGGCAAGATGCTGGCAGCACTCCAGAGCTCCCCGGGAGTTTGGGGCATGGCACCAGTTTGGTGCTTTCAGCTCCATGACAGTGTGTTGACGTCTCCCTGTAAAGATGGGAAGTGGGAACAGACAGGGAGTGGGGTGAGCACAGGGCTGGCTGCCTGGGGTGGCAGGAAAGGGGACAAGATGGGACGTGGCACCAGGGATGCTCATCCTGCTCCCAGCATTTGAAGATCCCTCTGGGTATCCCAAATTGCTGCTACCACAGGGAGGGGGCTTTTCTTCCCAAGGATCAGGTAGACAAGCTTGCCAGGGTGCAGGGATATCCACTCACGTGGGGTAGCACCCACAGGGCTGAGGGGTGCAGGAGACTCTCAGGGAAAACCATTCCAGTGCTGGCAGGGATCTGGCCAGTGCCCTCCTGCTGGCATGACTCAAGTGGGAATTTATTAAACACAAAACACCCTATTTAATTAGTGTCAGGCTTCAACAGCAGTTGACAACAGCCAGGAAGTTCAGTGAGAGGATGGCACATCATTTGTAATGCCTTGAAGGGGTTCTGGCTGCAGCCAGGGACCAGCTCCGACCCCTGCGGCTTCTCCTGTGCTGGCAGCACTGACAGTGTGGTGTCACAGAGTCAAACCTCTGCAAAGGGAGAGCAGGGACTGAGCCACTGCCACCTCCTAGAGCCTGTCACCTGTGTCAAAATCTGGCATTTAAAACGGATTTCTTCCATTCACTCCTTCCTGCAGAATAAGCCCCGGAGCCTGCTGGGTGCCCACTGCCCTGGGAGCTGCTTGGTGTTGGAGAGAAATCAGGCAGAGAGACTCTGGCAGCTGCAGAGGCCCCATTTCTACATCCCCTCCACAGCTCCTCTTTACTGAGATAGCTGGGAACAAGGTTGGTTTGAGCACATTTGGGTAGAGATTGTCACTTTGGGGGTCTTTATCCTGCCATGAGCCCTGCCAAGGGGAACTGGTGCAGATGTCCTGACCCTCACAGTCAGCAACTGCTGGGCTGGGACAGAGGTGAGAAACATTCTTGGCACTCAGCCCCCAGTAAGAAGCAATTCATCCTTTTCTCTCCACAACCTTTACTAGACCCTGCTCCTGCAGCTGGATCTGGCCCTGCACACTGCTGTGCCCTGGAACAGCCCCAGGCTCCTCTGGACCAGCCTCACTCAAGGCATTTGGTCACTTCACAAACCTTAAACCAAATGATTTCTAATGCTTTTGTTCTCCCAAAAAGCTTCATGAAAAATATACCAAACTCCCCAGCTTCCCAACCTCCTGCACATCACCCAAGCCTCCCTCATTTTTGGCTTAGGAAAAAGAAATGAGGATGACCTTTGGTATTCCAAAATACCCTTGGAGCTGTTCAGTCCCAGCCCATTCAATTGCATCCTCACTGGAAGCCCAAGGCCAGCACCACTTGCTTTGGAGCTCAGTGGGGACCAACCCACAACCAGCTAAAAGCCACAAAGGGGTCTGATATTCAGGCACTCACAGCCCAGCATATAATTATGGGATCAAGGTGAAAAATTCTGCTGCAACCACCCACAAGGATTAGCAGGTAGGAGAGGGGACACAGTACAAAGCCAGCCCTTTGGTTTGCCACACCAGAAACACAATGGACATTCCTAAGTCCAGGTCTGGAGTCAAACCTCAGGCTTTTTTCCTTTTTTTTTCATATATTTTTGCCCCCCTCTCTGCATGTGACTCATCCTTGGGCGGCATCTCCAGCCAGCACACGGCTCCTGATGAGCTGCTATTGATTTACTCCATGTGCAGACAGGCTTACTGGGGAATAAGGGTGCCTTGTTCCCGTTCCAGGATCCGCGTATCCCTGCACATGGAGTTAATTAAGAAAGAGCTCTGGGTGTAGGCAAGGCCTCCTCAAGCCCCAGAACCTACCGAGGGCACACAGCCCACCCCTGGCACCCTCCACACCCCCTCCCCAAACTCTGGGTGATGCTCAGCAGGTGTGACAGGAGTGTTGGGGTTGGGCTGACAGCCCCAGGGAAGGACCCTGTGCTGCTGCCCTGCTCCCCCAGCCCGGACACAAACGTGGGCTCTCCCAAAACCTTCCAAAGGGCAGCTCCTCCCAGCCAGCAGCGCGCTCTGGCAGGAGGCTGTAATGGGAGCAAAGCACTTTAAAATTTAATGTGGAACAAAAGAATTTCCACAAAATAAAAATTGCAGTTTCTCTTCCATTAATAAGATATTACAAGCCCTGCTAAAGAGGCTGCAGTCTCCAGCTCCTGCCCTTTGCTGTCCTGCCTCCCTCTCCATCACAGCCTCATCATCCGCTCCCGTTCCCTGTGCGCTTCTCACTCCTGCTCTCTGTGGTGAAAACTCTCTGAAATGGCCAAAAAAGCTCCAACTCCCCCATCTCAGCCCATCACTGGTACCTCTCCCCCATCCTGTGTGATTTCATCATCTGCCCTCTAATGCAAAATGGATGTTCTAACTAATAAAGTGAAAAGCAACAAAGAAGCTGAAAATAAAGCCATCAAGCATGGGACCCGTGTATGTTTGTCTCCTTTCTAATCCCATTATTGCTTTGAAACGAGCTCTAGATATTAGTGCTCCCTCATTAACAGCTGCTCCGGTTTCCCTCTGAACCCCAGAGACTGGACCCTAATGAATTTTACAGCCAGAAAAAGTGTTTTTTAACCACAACAACAGCAACACGGACAGAAACCCAGATCGGAGCATCTCACAGTGCTAATATTTATCTTTCCTCTAAGCCCGCAAGGAGACGAGATACTTTGGCTGAGGAGAGGAGGTGCAGAAGAAGCATGTGCATGTATGGAGCCGAGTGGGACATGGATGCTTTCAGGCACAATCCATTTACACCTCATAAAATTCTCATTGCTTTTGCCTGGAACAAGCGCAGTGACCGCAGCAGCCCCGGAATATTCAGCAGTGGGCGCCGGAATGCTGCTGTCCCGGCACAGCCCAGGTCCAGGGATGCTCTGGAGAGAAGCACATGCTTGCAGCCTGGGGTATCAAATGCCTCATTTTCTAGTGTAGGAGATTTTGGGGGGAGATTTTGATCTCCTCTGCAACACTGCAAAGTGCAATTGAATCGATTCCCTCAGGACTCTGTCCTTCCTCGTGTCCCAGTACAGGGCAGCGCTCTCGGATGTCCCTGCTCTTCTCACTGAGTGCTGAGCTACAGAAAAGCAGCCCTGGGGCTTCTCAGGGAGTATTTTCAAGCAGGGTGGCCTGGGGAAACCCCCCCAGCGCCCAGCCCCTTCCCTCAGCAGAAACACCCAGTAGGTGCTAAGGGACCCTGCTGCAGTCAGGGGATGCAAGGTTTCCCTGCTGCATCTCCATCTCTGCCACCTGAAGAGGGGACATGGAAGGGCTCAGCACTTCATTTCCCCCCGTACTGAGGGGCTGGGGGCTCCCACCACCCCCCCAGCCGTTCCCAGTCCTGTGGCTGCTCTGGCACTCCTGTCTTTGGCTGTGAACTGTTGCTCTGACTGAGCTCAAAATGCTCCGGGGACAGCGAGCGCTGCCAGCAAATACATTAGTGAGAGCAAAGCAGCTGGGGGGAAGGAGATCAGCTCTGTGCATCTTGCCAGGCTGCTTTGCTCCTGCCTTCCCTCTTGGCAACTGGAAATAAGGAGAACTGAGCCGGATTAGAGGTCACTGTCCGAAGGGGACTTCTGGATGTCCTAATTCAAGGGGACTTCTGGATGTCCTAATTTGTTTTCCCCTGATCTGGTCTTTCCCATCCCATCTGTGCCACAGCCACAGTTCCTCCTGCCCTCAGTGCCAGCAGGCCAGGAGGTGCATTTCAGGCACTCTGAGCAGGAGATATCTCTAAATGACAGGAAAGCAAAGGCAGGTGGGTTTTCCACCTGCAAGAGGAGTCGTTTCCCACTGAGCACCAAGAGGGCCGGGCAGCCCTGCTGGCAATGCCCACAGTCCTGAGGCACAGAGGATCATGTCCAGATTGAACAAAAAGTGCAGGGAGCAAAGGATCAGCCATGGGGCCGTCGGGCAGGAAGCAGAAAGCAAAATGCCAAAGCCTGGGTGCCTTTTCCCTGCCAGCACCCTGCTCCTGCTGGGGGCAGATATTGCCCTGCATCGTGGGTCCCCAGGGCTCTGGCAGGGGCAGTCAGGCAGGAATCTGCCAGCACCAGCAGTGACCACAGGAGCCAGATTGGTGCTTCAGCCCTGCCTGTCACACTGTGAGCTCCATCCTGAAGCAATGCAGATTTGGGATGGAGGAGTCTCAGGGGCACCTGACAGTTCTGGATGTGCCCAGCCCAGCTAGCCCTCTTCAGAGGGAGGTGATTTTGCAGGAGGACAAAACCAAAATAAAGCAAGCTGTGGCATGCAGAGGAGAAGGTGCAGGTGCCGGGGCTGGGACCAGCCCTTGGTCACAGGAAATATTTATTACAGTTCTCACTCATCAGACAGACCTCGATCACAAAGAAGGAGTTGGTGTTGTACACACATAATTAAATTATAATTCGTTCTTGCACACAGACAGGTGCACAAGGGCTGTCCAAGGATGCAAAACACTAAGATGGGTATTTTGCCCTCTCCTCACATCACCACCCAGCCAGCATCTCCCCAAGGATCCCCATTGCCCCTGCACCACAAGCTCTGGGAAGCATCTTGCCAGGCTGGGCAGGCATTTTGGGAACAGGTTGCACATCCCAGCACAACCCACCAGCCCCCATTTGTTCTCAGGTTCAACTTGTTCAGCTTTAGGATTCCAGCTAAGCCCACCCAATTCAAAGCTCCTCTTCTGCAAGCATTTCTCCACTCACTCCTGGTGAGATTGACCCCAGAGACCTGGCAGACTGCTCATCTGGGAAAGAGAGATCACGTTTTCCTTTCGAGGGATTTGGGGTTCTATTTGGGCAGCAGGAGCAGGAAGGGAGCTGAGAGCAGCAGCCTCAGCCTCACCACCACTGCAGAGGTGGGAGATGGTCCATGCACTGCCAAGAGCATCCCTGTGCAATTCCCCATCCCTGGAGCAGCTCAGCTGCTCAGGATAATGCAGGTCCTTCACTCATTTCCTTCTTTTCCTTCACCACCTGCACTATTTATTACTAAATAAATTTCAGAGGCTGGGGTGTGACAAGAGGGCGGAAAAGCTTGGATTGCTTTTGTTTCCCAGACCCAAAGGGATCCAACCCCTGTCCCCAGGAGCCACCAAAGGATCTGAACTCACAACAAGGCTGCCCCAAACAGAAACTCTCTATTTTTCTCTTAAATTCAAAGAAATTCTGAGAAATTCCTTCTCATTAGTTTCATCTTATCCTAAAACTGAGCAAGGCTTATTGTTACGGTGCCAAATTAAGGGAAGGAGGCTCCTTCTCCAGACCCAGGCCACCTTTGCAGACCTATGGAGCCTGACTTGCTCCAGGTTTCACCCTGGAGACTTGACCGGCAGTCTATTAAAATCAGGTCATTTATTTAGGTACTTAGATCTGGACTTCAAATAGCTAAAATTAGCCAGGAAAGTTGCACTTTTCAGGCTTTCTCATCCCATGCCTCAGTTTCTAAAACCAGGGAAGAGAAGAACAATTATTTCTCTCCAACCCTTTCGAAAGCACTTGGAGATCTTCAGATGACAGCGCGATTCGGTGCAGACGTATTCATTATTCTTCCCCTCCATGGAGCAGTGTTAAATCTTTCTCCATAAAAAGTCATTTTCTAAATTAGGTAAAGACGGTGAGTTTTGCGCTGAGCACATGTGGATATTTTTATAAAATGTTTAAAACTTCTCGTCTGACTTTTCCTTCCCTTGAAGGACAACGTACCGAATTAAACCCTTCTGTGACCCCGTTTCATTTCACCCTCGAGGAGTTCTCAGCAAGACTTTGCCAAAAAGTAACATTAGCGAGTTCTCTTCCTCACAGATCACGAATGGCAAAGTTTGGCCTCGTGTGCTGTTTGGGCTTAGTGGGAAGAAAGGGGCTGAGTATGCTCTGGGACAGTCCCCAAAGGGTTTAACACATTGCTGTTGCTACCCAGAACCAGACAGGCGAGTCCACAAGACTCCCACAGGAGCTGCTGTCACAAATGGAGCCTCCAGCTCATCTCCAGTTTCCATCCCTGCCCTGTTCTGCTCGGCTAGAAATGCTGCCAAAGCGGCTGTGTGGCTGCTGGCTGCACTCCCCAAAATGTGCACCCTGATGGAACAACCTGTGGTGGGTCCCAGGCCAGAGGGAGGACCCTGTCCTCACCCAGGTGGGTGGCACTGGGTGTCCCCACCTACCCCAGGCCCAGGGCTGGGGACAGGCACCCATCTGCAGAGGGTGTGACCCTGAGGCTCACCTTCAAATTTCCCTCCTGAAGTGGGGATTTTTTTCCCTGCTACTTGAGGGTTGTTTTGCTGGTTGTGATGCAGAGAAAGAACAGATCAGCCCTTTCCATCCAGTCCTTCACTGGGAAACTCATCCCCTACAGGGAGCCTGGCTGGGGACACACTCCCCAGCCCTGAGGCATGGGTGCAGGGGGAGCCTGGCTCCCCACACCACTCTGCATCAGGAAAACAAGACACAGCTGGGTCCAAGGAGATAGGCCCAAAGCCAGGAGGACAGAAATGAAAAGTGTGAAGTGGCACCAGACTGGCCAGGGAGCTGTTCCTGCCAGGTGCTCCCCATGGCCCGCTGGCTGCACTGGGGCTGCAGAGCACAGATGGATCCTGAGCCCAGACAGCAAACACAGGAAAGGTCACCCCTGCCCAGCCCAGCAAGCTGGAGCAAAACTGACACTGTGTCAACAGGGAAAAGGTTTGAACTGCAGCAAAATAAAACATCGATGCCAGGAAACGTGCCTGCACAGGGCTTTGGGAAGGTTTGGTGTCTCAGTGGCTGCAAGGGGGGTCACAGGGGACACTGTGTCACCAACCAGCTTCAGGCTTTAGATGGCAAAACCCTTTGGCTGTCCCTGTGCAAGGATGCTGTGCCAGGAGCATGAAGGGAGGGGAGCATCCGACTCCCAGCCTACATCCCACCTGTGACTGGCAGTGAGAGGAGCTGGGATTGCCAGAGAAGACCCCCAGGAAGGCCTTGAAAGGGCTCCAACAGCCAGGAATGGGGCAGCCAGTGGCTCAAGACGTGCCTGGCTGGCAGCAGAGATGTCGGGAGCAGGGGGTGGGAACCCCTCTGACCCCTGGCAGGGGACCAAACAGCTGTAGTGACAATAACCATGGCATGGGGGGAGGTTCAGGAGCTCTGAGCTCCCCACAGCAAGCAGGACCCCTGAGCAGAGCCCCACTCAGCTCACACCTGCACCACCACTCGGCACAGCACAGTGCTTGAGGCTTCCCACGGTGCACCCACTCCCTCTGGCAACAGAGATCATTCCTGAGGACACAAAACAGGACCCAGTGCACTTGGAGGAAGGAAGGGACTGTGGACCCCCCAAGGGACACAGCATGGAGACATCAGGGACAGAGGATGGCCAGCACTAGCCCTGGCATCTGAATACCAAAGTAAAAGTTTCTTATCCTCCAAAAGAACTTTCTGAGCTTAAATTTCTGTTATTTTTAACCTCAATGCTGAATTAAAAATAACCACTGGGTCCAGTGCTTGCCTCCCAAGCCAGCCACTGTGAGTTCCTACTCCAGCTGAGGCAAACTTTATGGCTTTGCTTTTCCAAGAGCTGATCCAAACACTTGGAGGAGAGCCAGAGAAAGGCCTGACCTGCAGGGAGAGGCCAAGGGAACCAGAGCTGCCCTGTGGAGCTGCAGAGTCAGGAGGCACTGAGACCATCCCTAGCAGGAGGGGAAGGGGTCACTGGGAATTATCTGTGTGTGGGTGGGAGAGTGAGGGGATGTTTCCCAGGAAAGTCAAACTTCTCCCACGGAGAGCATCCCAAAAACATCTTGATACACTCACGAGCACAACGTGGTTTTCCTCACCCAAATTTGTCACATTTTCAAGCCGGGCACCCAGTCAGCCACCCAGCTCCCTGGGGATGGAGCTGACCCAGAACAGCTTGGGTGGGGCCCAGACATTCGTGGGTCTCCATGTCACTGTCACAGCCCAGAGCAGAGCTACTCAGGGCCAGCAGGACCCAGGGGCTGGGCACCAGACCAGTGAGAAGGGAGGATGGGGAGCATGGGAGATGCTCACCCTTGGGGACAGTCCCACCCACTTCAGGGTACACACTAAGGGGACAGCATTGTTCCCAGACCCTGCCTGCATGCGGGGAGGGATGGGCAAGGGCTGCTCAGCCCTTTGCCAGAGCCTCTTCCCCCTCCAGCACCTGCAGCTGGGGGTGAGCAGAGCTCTGCAGGGCAGGGCAGGGCAAGGAGGCTGCAGTGAGGGGCTGGTTCCCACTGCCATCTTCCCATTCCCTATTTGTGCAGCAAAGGTCACTCCAGCATCCTGGAGCATCCGACTCCAGGAGGGACTCAGATCCTGTTCTCACAGTCTGCAAGAAGATTAAAACCTCCCTGTTTGGCAGACATGAGCAGCAAAGGAATAATAAAAAAGGAAAAAAAAATGAAACCAAAACAACAACAACAAAAAAAATCCTGCAACAACAAAAAAATCCAACAACAAGAAGAAAATATTCAAGCTGCTCCGAGGCATAAAGTCAGTCCAGCTCTCAGCACAGTCCCCACGGCACTGTGGCTGCATCCCTCCCAGTCCAGGGGGTCCCCACACAGGCAGGCTGGAGGAGAGGCAGACCTTTTGTTAGCAGCTCAGAAACTTTTCCTAGTGGAAGGTTCCCCAAAGCGTCGGGAATTTCAGCCCCGAGCTGTTTACTTTCTGTATTTTTGCAGATTTCACTTGTGGTTCAGAGGAATTCAGGCACAATTAGAGCCACTGCCATTCACTTGCCAGAGCCCAGCACAGCCACACCAGGACCCTCTGCCCAGGAACACCTGCCCTAGACCCCCACAGAGACAGAGGGCTCTGCCCTGCACCTCCTCTTTGCACGAGAGTGGTGGCCAAGGCCCAGAGCTGCCAGGGAAATGCCTGTGGAGGACAGACTCCCACTGCCAATCCCGGATGCACATCCCACAGCCATCCTGGCAGAGAGAACAGCCTCCCATTCCTTCCAGATGCTTTCTTGCAGAGGGAAGAGGAGGGGGTCAGATGAGGTGCTGTTGGATAACCACCCCTCAGTGATCCCATCCTCCTCCAGCCCTTCCTCCCCTGCCACAAGGTGAGAGTGCCCCATGTCAGGGCTCAGTGAAGCAGCTGCTTCACTCCCAGCTTTCAGGAGCTTTTCCCCACCTCTGGCACCTTTCCCTTCCACACTCTGTTCCCAGGGATGCCTTTGGAGGTGACAGGACAGCTTGAACTCCCCACGGGGTGGAAGAGGCTGCTCCTCTCTGCAGACACCTGTGCTCCCAGCAGGGATTTTTAAGGATGGCCTCCAGCCTGAGGGCTGGGATGCAGCATCCTCCTGGGTTACTGCTTCTGCTGGACCCCCTGCTCAGCCTGCAGCCCCTGCCTGCACACCAGATTTGCATCAGGGACTCTGCCCCACAGTGCAGCCTAAAATAACTCAGAGGACAGGTCCAGAAGCTGTGCATTTCCCAGATACTGTACCCAGGTGGAGCAGGACCCCAGCTGGCCTTGGTCTTTCTCTGGGAAATCACTTGAGCAAACCCCCACAGACACTGGTGAGGATGGACCTAAACCCAAGTCCTGGAAAAGGAATTAAGAGCGGGGTGCCTGGGGTGGTTTGCACCCCAGCACGGCACAGCTGGACCGAGAGGGAGCTTTAGAGAGCACTCAGTCTGGAGAGGAGCAGCCCCAGCACTGCCTGCCCCATCCCACAGCGCTGGGAACGGGAGCGCAGCAGCCACTTCCAAAAGCAGGCAGGGAGAGCCGGACAGAAGCCTGCACTGCACTCCGTCCCCTCTGCCCGCTCTCCCCTTGCTTCCCACGGGATCCTCCCGGCTGCGGGAGCAGCAGCGGTGAGAAAAATCAGGGATCGGCTGCGGAAAACAAATTATGAATTAAAAAAGACTGCAGCTGCTCATGGCAAAGCCCCGGTTCTCAGAGCAGCATCCCACTCTGCCGGGGGTCAGCCACCCCCGGAGCGAGCTACGTGCCCAAATCAAAGGCAGGCGCAATCAGAGGGCTCCAAGTAACACACGCAAATGGGCGATTTGCAAATAAACAGAGCGAGCCAGCGGAAACGGCAGGGGAAGGAATGCTCTCCACTTTCAGAAGGTTGGGATCTGCTGGTGGGCAGTCCAGGGAAGGAATGCAGTGACGTCTGTCCAGCTAATAAATTAGCGAGCTGAATAATTCAGGGTGAATTATTCGCCTGGTTTTCCTTCCCCTGAGGAGGTGCTGAGAGTGCAGCAGGGACCGGGCAAGAGCCAGGGACCCCAGAGGGGGACAGGGACCGGGGCCCAGGTGAAGCATTTGCTGCCAGTGCTTCCAGGCAGGGCCCGTATTTGGGCACTTTTCCCCCTGGTGATGGAGCGAGTAGGGAACAGCAGAGGCTGGGATGTCATGGCAGGAGATGTGGCAGGTGCTGGGGACCACACACGTGTTCTCATGGTGGGTGACAGCTGAGGGCACGGCCAGTTTGGCTCACCGGCAGTGTCGTGTCAGAGCAGAGATGGCCACGGTGGGCAGAGCACTCTGCTTCTGCACTCAGCCCCCGAGGCCATACCTGCTGTCCCACTGCCTGCCTCTGCTCCCCCAAAAGTGGGGTCATGCCCTCTGGTGACACCCAGAATCACATTCACTGCACATCCCCCAAGGCACCCTGCAGAGCTTAACCCCCAGCCTTGCGTGTCCATGGGGAGTAAAGGGAATCTGGGTCTCACATCCCCCATCACCCCACAGCCTGTCCTCTCCTGGGTCAACCCATCACCCCACTCATCACTTTTCAGACTCCCTCAAACCAGAGCCACCTCACACAGGAGTGAACAACGAAGACCAAGACTCTGCAGGTAAAGAACAGGATCTCTGTGCTCCACGTGCAATGAAATCCCCCCAAAACACCGTCACCCCACACCTGAACTGGGGGAAAACCTTGAACAAGTGTTGAGAGCAGTGGGGAGCACGCAGGAAGCACATCCAGCACCAGCCTTCCCGCAGCCCCACTCCCAGCCCTGCGCCAGCCCAGCCCCCTTGGGTTTCTTTCCCTCTTTAACAAGCTGTCACTCCCAGGGAGTGGTTTCCTGAGCAGTGACATGACCCTGCTCCCCCGAGAGGCAGGGACGGCGCTGGGATTCATTCTCAGGGTTATAAAACCCCACAGCTGCCCCCAGGCTGGGTTTTCCCTCCATGGGGCCATGCTGGGAATCCAGCAGTGGGGAGCAAAGGGCAGGAGCTTCCCCCATCAGGGCCCAGCATCCCCACGAGCCTTTCACTCCAGCAGAGTTGAAGAGGAGGGAGATGGTGATGTCCTGTGCCTCCACCACAGCAGCAAAGAGACAAATGACTGTGGCACTTGACACTGCCAGGGCCCCTTGACCATGGCAGAAGCTACCACTGCCCAGAGGGTGCTGCCAGGAGGATGAGGGTCCCAAAGCCATGGCAAAGGGCACAGCGTGGATGCTGTGGGGACAAACTGCAAAGCCCCTGTGAGGGTGCAAAGGCCATGCAATGCCTTTGCCCCACCATCAGAGAAACCCAGAGTGGTGCCCTTGGCCAGTCAACACACAGACCAGGAGTGCACCCAGGTTATTTGTATCAGAAACCAGCAAGTCATTAAAATCCAAACCCAAAGCAGTGGCTCCATGCTCAGGGACACACTGGGGTAAACTCAAGAGGGGATGCTCCAGGACTGAGCCAGCACCAGCTTTGGCACCTTCAAACAACTCACAAAAGGCCACAAAGGGCCCCAGCAAACTCTGAGTGGGGAGCAGGGGAAGGTGACCCCTGAGGAGCCCATCTCCCCGTGGCAGGGTCCAGCCAGGGAGGTGCTCAGAGTGGAGCAGCAGCGAGAGCACTGCCTCACGGTGCCATAAACAACAGCCAGGTTTACGAGGCCCCAGGGAGCAGGGAGGCTGTTCCATTAGCAAATCCCCATTTTCCTGGGGAAATAGCAGGTGCTGAGGAACATGATACGGATACACAAGATACAGTATTTATATATGGGTATATGTATTTTAAGAAGTAAAATACAGAAATTGTCTGTGTGAGCAAGAGGAAGGTCATGAGTGGTGGGAGAAAAGACAGAGAGCTGCCAGTTTCCAAATACTCACTCCACTCCACTGCTTTGGGATGACTCTCTCCAGCAATTCCCACATTGCTGACGGGGACAGGACAGACTTTGGGACTCCCTGAGCCCCCCGTGATCCCAAGTCCCCAGGACATGCCAGTGCAGAGCTGGATCCCATGAGATCCCACCCTCTAATGCTGCCTGCACGCAGGGAAGCATTCCAGCAGGAGTGCAACAGAGGGACAACCCAGCAAAGCCAGCCACCCACTGCGGGGCTGCTTTCATGGGGCTCCCCCAGCTGAGCTGCAGAGACCTTTGGGGGGACCATGATGGCAGGATGGGGGTCACAGAGCCACCCAGCATCCACCCCATGGGAGCAGGATCACAGGGCTGGCTCAATCCCAAAGGGACCACCCCAGGGATGTCCCCCTCTCCCCATTACCACCTCCAGGCAGGAAAAAGCACCCCGTGGGGCTCAGCACTGCCCCTCTGTAACCCCCAGGAGGCAAAACAGGACCATCGGCCTCCTTGTCAGGGGTTTCCATCACGTCTTCCCCTCCCTGGGTGGCAAAGGGGCTCATGGGACACATCCTCCCTGTAGCCATGATCCAGGAGGAGCTTCCAGCACCAGCTGCTCCCCTAGGGAGGAAGGGGAGAGCTGGGGCGAGGGAAGAAGGCCATGCACAGAGGGAACAGCATGAGAAAACCAACCCGCCGTCAATTGTGCCAAGTTGTGCAACACTCAAAATGTCACTGTGGGTTCCTCTTTTGTTCCCTCAGCCGCAAGCAGGAAAGCCAGATCCCCCCCTGCCAACGGGGCCCCTGCCCTCTCCTCATTTCATTTCCAGCAAAGCCAAAGCCTCTCGGGTTTCCCCGCAGCATCCCCGGCTCAGGCGGCTGCTGCCAATGGTGCGTGTCAGCAGGAGCGAGCTCCAGCCAAGGGGACCGTGCCCGGCCCTGGGGGTCACGGCAGAGAGGAGCCCTCCCCTCCGGCTGCTGCCGGCACGCTGCAGTGCCTCCCTGCCCTCCCGTCCTGCCTCCCTCCCCTCTCCAAGAAAAATATTTCAGCTTTTTCCTCCTTCCAGGCAGCAGCGCCTCTGCGTATTTTCAGTGGGTGAGCCGCAGCCGCCTCATCCCGCACCCAGGGCAGTAGTGATGCTCATGATACCTTGGACGCATGCCCAGGTGTCCCTGTTCCTAACTCCACCACTGACCCAGCGCTAAAAAACCACTCAAAACCGGGGCAGGCGAGGTCGGTGAGCAGCAGCCCCAGTCCCGTTATCCACTCAGCGGCCCTCCTTGGAAAGCAAACCCAGCGGGAATCGTGCGCCAGCTTAATTAGAAGGGAGAGAGGCAAGTGGCTGCAAAGCGGAGAGGAGCCTCCTTAGAGGTTACGCAACAGTTTCTTAATCAATGGAGCTGCTCCACAAAGTGCGGCTGGCGAAGCAGCTCGGGCTTGGCCGGCGCCGGCTCTCGGCCGCTGCCTCCGGGGCTCAGGTTGCCGGCGGGGTGGGCGCAAGGCAGCGTCGGCAGCGCCCGTGTGACAGCGAACGGGGACATCACGCAAAATGACAGTATTTACTCTCCACTCTCCGAAAACATGCGTGCGGGAGGCGTCCACAGCCCACCCAGAGCCAGCTGCCCCGACCCAACGTTGGTGCCCCTCTGTCCACGGGAAATGCGGTGCCAGCAGCCTCGCCAGCAGCGAGGAGCTGCTGAGGAAATGGGGCACACAGCACCCTGCGAGCAATTTCCCCAGCAGGGAGCCAGCCTCGGTAATTTTAGAACATGCCAGTTTGCTGAAGCACCCTCCGCACCTCCAGCAGAAGCCTGCAAGCTCCGTGTTCTCCCCAGCTTTTATTTGGGCAGGCGTGGGCCAGCCACACGGAGCGAGGAGTGCCCGGCGGTGCCAGCTCGCCCAGCCAGCTGCTTCCCCGGCTGTCCCGGCAGCTGGAGTCGTGGGAACACACCAGAAATCGCTAGAAAAGCATGAAAACATAAATCACACTTCTCATCTGCAGCTCAGGATGGAGCTGGAGGCAAAGGAAGCCGCCGTTTGTGCCCATTCTAAGCTCGTTGTGTCGGTGCTGATTTCACTGACTCCCTACCAGCACGAAGGGAAATTACAGCCAAGGACAGGGGCTGAAGCACCGAGACCACGGGCACTTCCAGGAGTTGTGCTTGACTCCCAGGGACACAGCTGGAGCACAGTGACACCAGCACTTGAGCCCTGACACCCGTCCAGCACCGCAGCCTGCCCGTGCTGCTGCACCCGGAGCGGTACAGGACGCATCCCGCAGCCGCCCTGGTACGCGATGGCCTCGCAACCTGCAGCATCCTCAGCCTGACGCCGGCCACAGGGCACTGCAGGTGGCGAGCTGGGAGGACAAAGAGGGGGAGGAAGCTCCCACTGACACTCTCGGCCAGCAAACAGGCTCTTCTCTACCTTTCCATGCACAAAGTAAACCCCACCTATTTAACGGAGATGAGGTATTTCAAGCCACGTTCGTTAGCACCTGCCGGGAGCGACTCCGAAGGCACAGCTCATTCATGCCGTCTGCCCACGCGTCCTCGGCGGCGACAGCGGGACAGGCTGGGGGGGGGTCCCCAGGATCTGTGTCACCTTGCAGGGAGCTGGCACGGGGACACTGACACCAACCTCCTGTCCCTCATGCTCCTCCAGCCAGGCCAGGTGTGATGCCAGGTGAGACCCCACTGTTTCAGCACACTGCAGAGACCTGACGCGCTCATCTCCCCCACTGCCCAAGCAGGGCAGGATCAGACCCCGTGGGAGCTGCCAAAGGCATTTTCCCCTTCCCCCTCCTCCAGCCCAGCTGCAGCGAGGGGCCGTGGGAGGTGGGAACGAGGCAGCGAAAAGCATCGAACGTGGCACCAAACCTGGCCATAAATAATCTCCTGAGCACAGCCAGGTTTTACAGCCTTTCCCTCACCTTCCTCCGGCAAACCTGAGAGCGTCCTGGATTCCTAACCTGGAAACGGAGTGAGACGGTGGAAATAGCAGTGACTTTCTCCCCTTCTCTGAAAGGATGGGGAAGAAAGCAGCACCGTTAGGGCAGCCTCACCTGGCTCCGTGGTGCAGGGACAGTGTGACCCAAGAGGACCCAAACCACAGCTCCTCCACCCCCTTCCCATCCCAGAAGATTTCATCTCACGTTTAAGATGCAGGATTGCCAAAAAGATCCTGCCTCACGTTGCTTTTCCTGTATGCCTGGAGGCAAATCATCTCATCTGCCATATGCATCAGTTCAGCGTATAAATTCGTGGAATAATAACAGCAAGGATTTTTTCCCTCCTCCTTGCTGTGCTCTCCTGCCTGCTGGGAGTGCAGACTCCCTGGGAAGGCGTTGGCTGCCTGCACACTATGTTGCCCAGCACGGCTGCACCCATGGGTGCCACATTTCACAAGCACGTGCTGCTGCTCAGCCCGGCTGTCCTTGTGAGATAGACCAGGAAAAACAACCTGCCCTCCCCACCTTCCCTCGGGGTATTTAACGCTAACGCGATAATCTCCTCTCCCCACGCACACACGGGTTTTCTTGGAACAGCAAAAAAGGAGAATGAAAATGTGAGTCTGGGAATGCTGGATGTTTGCTAAGCCACCGCCCCGGAAAGGCTCAGCTGGCCAAAAAGTGAGGGGAGGGAATGTCCAGAGCTCCCGTCCATCCTGATGGTGACCTGGGGGAGAAGCACTGCTTAGCACCTTGGATGCACCCCACCTTTCCTGGCTGGGGGTCTCCCTGCTCCCCACCCCCCAGTTTAATCTACTCTAACCTGAAGAACTGGTGATGGAAGTGTAGTGGGTAAGGGACCATGGTTTGGGGGTATAAGTGTATTTTCACAGGTTCCTGCAAGGCTGGGAGCAGAAGGATCTGCCCACCGGTGCCTCTGCCAGCCAACCACCAGCTTCAGCCCACAGCATCCTTCAGGGCTGCCAGCAACGACACCTCTGCCAGCACCAAAACCTCTGCCAACACTGAAACCTCCACCACAGCAGCAGCTCACCCCAGGCCAGCTCTCAGCCTGTACCAGCCCTTGGTGGGGATGTGTTAGTTCAGTCACGCAGACCTATTGATTCAGAAGCATTAATTGGTCTTCACTGTTCAAACACTGACCTCAATTAGAGGCACTTTTCCTTTTTTCCTCTTTTTTTTCCTCCTTTGCTGGCTCCTTCCCCTTGGCTCTGCTAGTTTAAATACCAGAATACCTAAACTGGCCTTAGGGAGATGTGGTGTTAACTGTACATTTGTATCTCATTTATAGCCAGGCCCTTCACAGCCTTAATAAGCAGGTCCCTAAAAAATGGGGGGAAAGACACCCACTGCAGGGGATGTTTGCTGCTGGCTCGGAGCTGCCCAGTCATTTAGGGGGATTCAGAGACGGCACTGCCAACTCTGAGTTCTGGGTTTGAACAAATCCCTGATTTGGACAGCGCTCAGCTGGAGTGGCAGCTCAGTCCTTCCCCGGGAGTGATCCCCTCCACGCTGTGCACATCCCACAGGAGCACCACAGCTCTGTCTCACTGCAGCCCACCCAGCCTCCAGCCCCCCACCTGCTGGGAGCACAACAGCCCTTGAAGTTGCTCTAATTCTCTTTATTTCCTTCCACTGATTCCCTACCCGTGGCATCCCAAGCCAAAGCCCAGGAGAAAACAGCCGGGATTTCAAATTTAATTAAACCTCGTTGAGCAGGCTGCAGCCTTCCTCCGAGGCCGGTGCTGGTGCTGTTATCACTGAGCCTCCTGCACACAGTGGGATGAGCCCATTCCAGCACCAGCGAGCCAGGGTGGGCAACTCCTGCCCGGTGCTGGCAGAGGGCTGCTGACCCCAGGGCTAAATTCCACCCCAGAAGCAGACACTTGGTGGGCTAGGAAGCTCGATAGCTGGAAATTTTATCACAATTCTCTATTTATTTGTTTATTTAAGCAGCTTTCTGCGGGTTGAATGGAGGCCTGAGATTGTCAGTCAGGGCACAGCACAACCACAGAGGGGTCTCTTTGCTGCCAGCCCCAAAAGCCAGAAGAGCTTCAGAACAGATTTTCCAGTTTTAATGTTCATCCATTGTGGCACCAGTTTCAACTCTGACCAGGATGGACTCACAACCCCAAACTTTCCCACAGAAAACACCTTCCCCTCAGCACCTGCTCTTGACTCACATTTTTCTTCCCGTAATACACAAACCACAGGGAAAACTCCAAAAGTTTTCAAGTTCCCCGGTCCCGCTCAAAAAGCACTTGAGCAAAGCTGGAGCTCCCAACCCCCCAAAAAAACAGTGGGATTTGGACACTGCTGAAGGTGTCACCTAAAGGTGTCTCCCAGCCCACCACAGACCAAGTGAAAGCTTTGAGAATAAAAGCAAATAAGAGATAAAAGGTTGATCTCAAAGTTCAGAAAAAAAAATTAACCAGCTCAGCTCACAGCCTTTAAAACACCAAACCTGTAAACCTTCCCAAAGCCAACAGATTTGTTCACATAGATGTTTACAGAAACCAGGGAGCCTCCTAAGTGTCCATGCAGGCTTCCCATTAAAAACACATTGCGACAAGAGGAGAAGAAACACATTTGCAAGAAATGCTTCAACAGCTTCAAATAAATGAATTCCTAAAATTTTCAGCCTCTTAGTGGATAAATTCAGGGAAGGTTGAGTTTGCTACAGCAGTTCAGAGCAATTGCTGCACCCAGTACATGTAGGCATCTTGCCATCCGCACTGTTTTACACCAACCTCAGCCTGCTGTGACCCCAACAAACCCCTTACACTCACCAGCTACAAATCCTAATTAACCTCTAACAGCTCAGGCTGGTTAATGAGCTGCTGAACAAGAAATGGCAGAGGCTGCATGGAGAGACAGCCTGTGTCCTGCTGCCTCCCCCTTGCTGAGTGCTGCCCACCGAGGAGGGACACTCCCAGCCTCTACACCTCATTTTAGTGGCTTGGGAAACCCCAGCTTGAGGATGAGGTGACTCCAGAAACCACAAAGAAAACCCACCTGTCATTATCTACTGTGACACCATTCTGCCTTTGGTGAGGTGGTTTCCAGCCCTCCAGCCCTGAGCATCTTTTATATTTCTTCTCCTTCACTAACCCAAAGCCTTTCAGATTCNCCGAAGTCCTTCTGCTGTCACCAGGAAGAAAAAAACTGGACAGCAAGCACACTGGAACAAGAGCAAGAACACCCCACTGGACTCCCCCTGGGACACCTTACATGCCTGATTCCCATAAAGCCTCTGGTTTCTTGTATCCCTTGGGACCCTCCTCCCCAGGTTCACCCCAGCCCCCCCTCCCCACAGCGGTGGGTTCGCCTCAGGATAAACCCCACCAGCACCTCCCAGAGCAGAGATCTAACAGAGGATGCTAAAAAGCTACCGGGCCGTTTCCATGGGTACGTGAGGCACATGTTGCTATGTGATACCCGGCCCGTTGCCATGGAGACAGCAGGGCTGTCACCACGCAGGGCTTATTAGTTGCCATGGCTATTAAAAGGCGCTTGTCCTCTGGGGACCTGGAAGGACCAAGGCCACCACTTTCCCCTTCTCCTTCTCCGGGATGGCAGCTCCCTGGGATCCCAGTGGGGACCTGGCCATGCAGGTCCCTGGCACCACAGGGACAGGCAGCTCCGAGCTGAGCTGAAGAGGGAGGCCAGTCCTGCATTCTTCTATGGAGAGCCACACGTGCCCCAGCCCGTGGGGAGCCTTCTCCATAAGTGAGCAGAGCAGCCCAGCCACCCCCAGGGCTTTCACTGCTGGGGTTACAGCTGACACAGACCCCACAAAGCAGGGGGAGCACACAGAAGGGCCCAGTTGCCATCTGCCCACTGAACCCTGGCACACGTCCCCATCAGCATGGCACACAGAATCTTTGCCCCACTTTGTGTGGTGGATGGGGGATGGCCAAATCCATGTGTGACCAGGCAAAACCACCACAGAACTCAGCCCTTACAGACAAGGCAGTGCTGCAAAATACAGGCAAGGGCATCGTCCTCCCTGCTGTGGATCCCCCTCCTGCCTGCTTCAGCCTGCTGCCAACAGCCACACAGAGTGGCACAGCCCCTCCCAGCTACTTCCAAAGCCCATTTCTCCAAGCATGGAGAGCTCCTTGCTCCTTTCTCCAGCCCCTGGCACAAGATCCAGCCCCCAGTCTCACCCCGCTCCAGCAGTTCATGCCACAGCCCTGCACCCAGCACGCCATCATCTCTCTAATTGCATCCCAGCAGCAGAAACAGAGATGCAAGGAAGTCCTGGCTTTTATTTATTTTTAGTTTTTCCCCCTTCAGACAGTCCCAGGCCCCATTTCAGAGCCCCCACTCTGTTTGGCCAGGTCAGCATCTGAACCCATCTCCATCCTATCTCAAATCACCTCCCACCAGGCCCTAAGTGGGTTTTTATGCAGCTACAAAAACCCCTATACTCACACACTCTATTTTGGTCCACTGGAGTTAAATGAAAAATTATATCCTTCCTAGAAAATCTAACAGAATGATGAGAAAATAATACCCTTAATTTATTTAACTCCAGTGGACCAAAATAAAAAAAAAAAACCCCACAACCAAAAACCTATAGAAAGGTATATTACTCTGTAGTGGAAAATTAGATTCCTCCTACACGATACTATAGGATGATTTAAATATAATGTATAGGAATGTAACATGGTATTAAATTGTATAGTATCTTTTGAGAAAGACCTACAGTATAGGATTCTAAAAATTACTCCCAAAACCTATTATGCTTCAATCTAGCCCAGCTGGTTTCCTTTCTATTACACGCTGCAACTTTTCCTAAAAGGCTCAGGTTTTAATTGTGTCTTGAAATGCTGCTGCAATCACACTCCAAGAATGGCTCTAAACTCCTCCAGAAACAACTGACCCAAGTGGGAAACCCCTGGCCTTGGGGTGGGATGGATGTGGGGATGGATGGGACTCTGCCCTCTCCCCAGTCAAAAAATACCATAATTAGCAGAGGGGAGAGGGGTCCAGTCAGGGCCCAGGCCCTTGGCTTCATGGGCACGAAGTAACTCTGTATTTCAATTCCATTTCTCTCCCAGCACTCACCATCCCAGATATTTGGGGTATTCAAATAGTTATTGATGCTCTGGCACCATGCACTCATCCTCTCATCCCCCCCACCAAAAAAACCCAAAAAGGGTTACAGATAGAAGTTGCCTGTAGCTGTTGCCATAGAGACTCTCCGGCTCAGCACATTTGCAGAAAATGGAAGAATTTAAGATTTTAATCAGTGAGAACACATCGGAGGCCAGAAGCATCAAGGCACATCCTTGCCTTAACAGCAGGATGTGTTCACCCCTTGTTTAACAGCATCCTAAGAGCCAGCTGAGCGCAGGGACAGAAAGGGAGAGGAATGAAAACAATGAAAACCCCGTCCGCTTTCGAGTATTTTCTGTCCCCAGAAAAGCAGCCTCTCGCTGCCCAGGCTGATTCTGGACCAATACCCCACCGGCCAAGCTGTTTGTGTTCCCGTTTCCTTCATCCGCTGCCAGAAAAGGAAAATAAAATTCAACATACAAGCGAGGCAAAATATTTCCCAGAACCGCGCTATTTCTCCCATAAACTTCACCTCGCCGCCAGCACGGCCGGCAGCGGGGGAGGAAAAACAAAGGAGAAAATCCCCACTTTGAGCACCATGAGATGTTTGCGTGACTGTCTCGAACCTGCTCGTTTCTGCTGCATCCTCCACTGTCACTCCCAGCCCGGCTTCCACCGTGACCATGAACCAAACACCATGGGACAAACTCACTGCTCTGGCATTTTCACTGCTTGGCAGAGCCCCGGCTCCAGTCGTGGCCACTGGCTAAGACAAACACGGCCCTGAGCACGCTCCAGTGGCTGCCTTTCCACTGGCGGCACGCTGCGGCGTGCCAGGGTGGCCAAAGGATCCTATTTTACCACCTTTTAAGCCTTGTGGTGAGTTTGGGAGGTGATGGCATCCACCAGCAGCTCAGGGATGGGGCAGTGGTTTCACCTGGCAGCAGGATGCTGGGGATAACCAAAGCCACGGCGTCGGGGAAATGCCTCCAGCGCCAAGGGGTGTTGTGTTTCGTGCCTGAGGATACAGAGCTTGAGGAATACCAAAACAAGGAACTTCAAAAAGGAGCCGTGTTGGCCCAGGGAATATTGTTGTATGAGCTCAGCCGCCTCACAGCAATGGAAAAAATCATGCACTGACCCGAAGGGGTGGCGGGAGGACTCAGTGTGCGGGGGCTGAGCTCGAGACGTGCCACCAGCATCCACCCAAGGGGCCCCAGGGAAGCTGGGGGGGAGTGCAGGTACCTGTGGCAACACCCCAGCACCCCAAGCTACTCCAAAGCCCTAAAGGCAGAGAAGGAGGCAGATTTGGGGGCTCAGGTGACTGCCCCCACATTGCCCCACATTGACACGCTGACGTAGAGGCAAGGTTACCGTCAGCTCCCAGCTTAGCAGACTGAGGTGTCTCTCCAAAACCTTCTACCAAGTCCCCATCTGCTCAGCTCCTCACTTTTACCCTCTGCTGAACCAGGATGAAGGGCCATTTGCTTTCCACTAACCCCATCCCTGACAGCACTGGGAGATGCAGGATGCATCCGCCCTACCACCAGCTCCTCCAGAACCCAAGAGCTGGAACCAGTACCTGGCTGGCAAGGAAGGCCCTGGAGGGAGACGGTGTGGATGGGGAGTTACAGACTAAAGGAATCACTCCAGCACTGGCTCGTCTTTGGAAACAAGATGATTTTGGCTTGAAGGTCACTGAGGGAAGAGTTTCGTGACTTCTTTCTGTGCCTTTGCTCTTCTTCCATTGCAAAGCAGGTCTCACCACGGTGCAGCCACGTCCTGGGCTCTGCACAGCCCATGGTGGGGACCTGTATATGTACACACACACACTGTGTGCAATTCTAAAACTGCCCTGGCGTCCCCCTAGATGCTCTTAGGGCCACTGCCAGGCTCAGGGCAAGGGCTCTCCTCAGGGACCTTTGCTCCTCTCAGTCCCTCTTTGCTCTGGACTGAAGCATCCAGGCACTCACAGGGCAGCCAAGCACCTGCATAGCCTTGAGATACAGGGCAGAGGCATCTCCTGCCCTCGGATAAAGGCTATGGACCACTCCCAGTCAGATTTGCCAATGCTCTCAGTGCCCATGCTGTGGTCCCCAGCCCTCCCCATGCTGCCCCATCCCCCTTGAGTAGCTCCCTCCCTCCCCTGCGCTCTCCTCTCTTGCTGTGCCTGTGTGTGGGTGTATTTGGAAATGAGATCTTTCCAGCTGAACTGCAAAATGAAATGCAAAGATCACAACTCCTTGAATAGATTCAGTGCACACACAACCCCCCCCAAACCTCCAGCCTGCCCCCCATGCAAAATCCAGGCAATAGTAAAAAAAAAAAACCAAACCAGAGGTGAAAAAAATCAAGGTGTTCAGCAGATGAACGGGGGAGATTGCAGGGGGAGGGGGGGAGGGGGAAGCACAGCAAAGCCCTTTCCTTTTGTCCCCCAGTTCACCACAAGATTTGCAGCTCGACCCCCACTTGCTCAACCCTCTGAGCTCCCAGAGCTGAGACAGCCTGGCTTCATGGGGCTGTGAGAAAAGAGAAAACAAAACCCAGCAGAAAGCCAAGCCCAGAACCCAGCTGAGATGTGAACATCCGCTGCTGGAGGAGCCAGAGCCCATTTACTGAGATGAAGGCAGAAGTGTCTCCACCCTCACTGCGGGTACCCCGTGCTGGCCTTGGGCTCCTCTGCTCTTCTTTTCCTGGAAAAAGACAGGATTCCCCTGCGCTGCTGCCATGAGCAGTTTCTGGAGAAGGGGCTGTGACTTGCCCACAGCAGGGGAAATTGCTCCCATGGGAGCAGCGTGTTGGTGTCTGGAGGGGGCTGCTGTGGGGCAGGATGTGCACCATCCTAAGGGACAGGGTGGAAGGATAAAACAGAGCCATCCTGAAAAATACCCTCACCACAGCAATGCCTCATCCAGGCAGCAGGGCCTGAAACAATGGGGGAGAGGAAGAGGAGGCTGGGGGCTCAGAGCACCATTCATGGCACTAAAACTGGATGTGCCAGAGAACAGGGGAGCACACACTGCTGGAAGGGGAGTCACACAGGCAGCCAGTCCCAATGGGAAACAGAGCCCATGCTGGGAGCATCCACCTCACCTGGAGGAACAACACCCTGCCACAGCTCAGCCTCACGAGGGCACCACGACAGGTCAGCTGGGTCCTTGCTGTCACCACCCATCAGCTTCCCGAGCTGATGTTTCCCTGTGTGCAGCACACTCGTGTGGGTACAGAGCCCCAGAACACCAAGCACACTGAGCTGGGAAATGCCCTGTGCCACCCACCCCCGTGGCCAGCACGGTTTGGGGTGCCCAGGGTCAGCTCACATCCACTGGGTCATCAACAGCAGCACCCACATAGAACTGAGGGCTGAAAGGGACGATCTCACTCCTCCCCCCAGGCTCGTGGGTACCCAAAGCCCTGGGCCAGGGCTACTGAGGGGCAGGGTGAGAGGCCCATTCCTCTCCCCAAGCCATCCTCTACTTCCAAACAGCTGCCTAAGGGGCACAAAATCCCAGACACAGGGAGAAAGGCTGTGGATAAGAGTATGAGGCTCCAGTTGTGATCCATCCCAACCCCAGAGCCAAGAAGCTTCACCTGCACCTCTCCTCTGAGTCAAATCAGGCTCCACACCCTCCAATGCTGAGCCAGCCATGGATCACAAACAATAAAGCAATTTACACAAGGCAGAGACCTTTGAGATTTATGCTGTATGCTTGCCATATAGAGCAAACACATTCCACTCTGCACGTGGCTGGGTCCTCTGTCAGAAGAATTTGGATTTTTGACCCTAGAAGTCAGGATGAATCTCTGAAGGAACATCAGAGACAGACCTGCACCGTGACCCTGAGCAGATTATGGTCTCAGGGGTATATCCTGAGACATATTTATGGCCCTCCAAAGCAAGATAAGTCAATAACCACATACAGTAGCAGTTACAAGTCAGATATTAATTTAATTCCTTTCCTCCCTATCTGCCCGGATAAGCATTAATTCAATGGAGCATCAGAGGGCTCCATTATTTATCATTCTTACTGGAGTTTGTTTTCTCCCATTGAGGTAGAATTGCTACAGCCAGGTTATCTGGACATGATGGTTCCCAAATTAAAGGCATTTTGCATCCAACACAGGCACAGGGACCACCAGCCCAGAGCTGGGATTAGTCTGATTAGCAGCTAGCACCGATGCAGAGGAGGCTGGTTAAAGAGCAGCCCATCAAATGCACTTAGGAGCCTCATTCACCCGCAGCAGAAGAAACATTTCATTCCTACAGACCCCGGGGCCAAGCAGGAGCACAGACACTTTTTCCCTTCCACAGGATCCAGCCAACCTGGCCCTGGGACTTGCACACCCACCCACAGCAGAGCTCCCACCACCTTCTCCCCTCCCCAGAGCAGGGTTCTTCCCAAGTCTAGTCTCAACCGGGAGTTAAAAATGAACCTTATTCATGATTAACATCTCTATTTGCATAGCGTGGCTGGCAGCTTAACACCAAATAAATGTTTTGGCAGCAGGAGTCGCAGGCATGGGGGTGAGCCCTGCCCTCCAGAAGGCAGCTTCAGCCTCGCCATGGGTTAACGAGCACTTTCTAATTGAATTAACAAATCATTAACAAGCCCCGTACGCCATCTGGGCAGGGGAGGGCTCTGCCTTGGGCTGCTTTGGCCACCAGCATCTCGGGAGGGAGTGCAGAGGCGGTCAATAACGCAGGAGGAGGGAGTGCGAAACCTGACCTGATTAAGTTATGAATCACAGGAAATCCTGGAGGCATAAAACCTCCCGGGGGTGCTTGGGCTGCCAAGGTGGGTGAATCCCTGTGAATCCCCTTGCCCAGCTCCACCGCTGCTGGCTGCGGGTTTGCCTTCAGCCCCCAGGCTTAGGGAGCATCTCGAGGCTGGTTCGGCTTTCACTGGGGGAAACCTCTTGGAAGAGAACCAAATTAGAGATAAATATAAGGATGCTTTGCACCAGGAACTCTGTAAGTGTGGGGCTAGCGCCTGAATTACAGTAAATAAATCCCCTTTTCTTTATAAGCTCGTCTGTGCCAAGCTCTCAGTCATTTCACCTGCTTTAGCATTTTGTTCCCATTTTCAGCCCTCTCCTGCCCTCACCCTTGGATTTCGCATCCCGACAGAGAGAGAGAAAACCGGGATGACACGGGTGACAAATAAAAAAAACAACCCAACACCAAACAGCCGCCAGTCCCTTGCGCCTAGGGAACACGCTAAAAATCCCAACCAAAACAACATTTCAGGCACGGGAGCCAAACCAATAGACAATTTCCATCTACTTGTGACTAAACTGGTGAACTTCTGGGGGCTGAGTCACGGGCACGTCCCGGTCCCACGCACGCGTGCCCGGCCGCAGCTCCCGCCAGGACCTGCCCGGCTGCCGCACCTCGGGCACGGGGTGCTGCTCCTGGCACCCCAGCAGCCCCTTTCCCGTAAGGCAGTAACCAGCACCACGGCAGCCAGCACGGAGAGCAAGCCTCAAAGCTTCTCTCTCAGCAAATATTCAGGCTGAAAAATGTGGTTTTTCCATCTGCTCAAAGCTTCTTTGCTGGGGCTTTGGTAGGAAGCAGATGTGAGAGCATCCCAAAGCACGACCAGTCGTTACTCACTCCGTTATATAAAACCATGAGAATTTCCTCCTTTTTTTTTTTTTTTTTTTTGGTGGGGGGAATATTTGTTTTGTTTTGTTTTATTTCTTAGCACCAGGCCAGATTCCTGGGTGAGAGGCCAAGGCTGGAGAAAGCCAAAGCCAAATGAACCCAGGTTGGGGGAAACCTCTGCGTGCATCACCATCCAAAGGGAACATTTCACATCTAGGTTGCTCAGCAGAGAGCCAAGACTCTGGGGAAGGGAAAGCCACGATCTGGCCTCGCAACAAACCCAGAAACACTTAGGCCTCCTAATTAACAAGGAAATTCAACCCCCTCCAAACCACACTGAAGCTTCAAAGCCCTCCCAACCTGACTCCGGATGTTCCTTCCCCAGCTCCCCAAGGACGGCCCCGTACCCTCAGACCTTCCTCCCAGCCAGCAAAGCTGCCGGGGGCAAAGGCTCCCCACGGGTCTTCTGCCAAGGGAAAATGATTTCATGATCCAAGTGAAAAAGCCATTAGGGAGGTTCATTTTGGCCAAAGGATTTGCTCCCTTCCAGCAAAACAGTAGGAAAAAAAAAAAAAAAAAAAGAGAGAGTTGAGAGAAACCTGGGTAGGGAACTTGGGGTAATCCAAAACTTGGTCTTTTCAGAAAGGGGAAAAAAACAAAGGAGAGTTTAAAATAAAAATGAGAAAGAAGCATTGCTCAGCACGATGCCAGAGCTTCTGCAGGGGGTGCAGGGGGAGAAGAAAGCAGAGATTTTCTGTGCATCATAAAATCCTGGGCATTTCCAGACTGGCTCCAACACCCCGCGCTCCTGAACGGGGCAGAGAACACAAAAGCCGATCAAGTCGAAAGCGGGGAGTCTGGTGGGAGGCGGCTGGGGTGGTCCGACCCCATCCCGGATCACCACCGCCCGTCTGCCCCTCCTGTGCTGGGCATGAGGGGCGGGGAGAGCGCTGGGATCCCCTCCCAGCCAGCCTGCCCCGGCTCCTGGCCCCAGATGAAAAGCAGCCCCATGCGGGCCATTCACTTCAGAGCTGGACTCGATGATCCCTGCGCGTCCCTTCCAGCCCACAATATTCTGTGCACTGATACCGAGCAAGTCCCCAGAGCCGCCCCCCACCCACACGGGAGCCCCTGTTCCGGATTTCCTGCAAGGAGCCGACGCGGAGCTGTCCCCGAGCAGCGCGGGGTCCCCGGGCAGGACGGGGCCAGCCCTCCCGGCCGGGGCTCCCCGCGCCGGGATGACATAACCACGAACTGCATGAGGCCGAGCCTTTTGTCTGTGAGCCGGGAGAGAGGGAGTGAAACCAAAAAAAAAAAAAAAAAGAAAAAAAAGAAAAAAAGAAGAAGAAAGAAAGAAAACTTCTGGAAGTCATTACGATTCCTCTGCTCCAGTTTGCTTTTTGGCAGACAGCTTCCCTCTCTCCTTCCCTCCCCCCTCCCCACCCCAGCCCGCTTCAAAATGCCAGCCTATGATTTTTAAATGAGAAAAAGCTGTGCTGTACTCCAGCGCTTGGATAAACTCCTACACAAACTTCCAGATGTGACACAACAGCCTGGAAGAGGGAATTTGCAGAAGAATCTCCTTAAAAAACACATACACACGCAGGGAGCAAAGAAAGCGCCTGGCTGCAGGCACAGCTGGGCCATGGATGAGTCCAGAGATCCCTGCAGAGACGAGGTGTCACCTGGATTAGGATCGAGCTGCTCCTGGCTCTTCCAGGGAGGCAGGGATGAGAGGAATGCTGGCCACTGCACCCAGCTCCGGGAAGTGAACACCGCCTGCTGCTCCCGCTGAGCTCCCAGAGGGTTTGTGAACAGCAGGGAAGAGGATTTGCAGTTATTTGTCTCCAGGGAGGAGGGAAATAACCACAGCACCCCTGTGCTGCCCTTGCTAAAAGGTGATGAGTCCTGTTTCTCCACGAGATCGTCACGTAGGAGCTGGAGAGAGCCCACGGAAGCAGCAGCACCTGCCCTGGGAGCAGCAGGACACTGTCCCAGGCAGGAGGGCCAAGAGACTGTAGGAGCCCCCTCGGCTGGGCATCAGCCAGACAAGTCACGTTTCATTTCTCCCCAGGAGCCACAGAAGGGGCACAGAGACAGCAGAGGCTCAGCCACAGCAGGAGAAATTCCATCTGTCCAGGGAGGGATGGGAGGCACCAGCCAGCGAACTGGGTCACGGGAGAGGAACAAGCTCAGGTGCCCTGGGATGGATCAGACACAGGTGAAGCAAATGGATTCTGGCTCCTTTGTGGGGTTTTTAAATGAAAACAAGATCCATTTCAGGCCTGACCTGTCAAATCAAAGCGTTTTGCTTTGTTAAACGCAGGAGTGAGGCTGGAACAAATGTATAGAAGTGTAAAGGACACCACGTGCATTTGCCCCATAAAATAGACCCCTTTGATAACAAAAAAAAAAATTATATTTTTAACCCTGCACCACACTAAACTCTTCAAAGAGCAGCACAAGCAGTGCCTGGCTCTCCCCATGAGCTGAGATGGCTGAGGAAGGGGTGAGGACCCCAATCTCCCATGGGGTGACAGGGGTTCCACTTGCCCACTGCCCTCACTGCAGGCGTTCCCATGAGGAAAGGTACTGGGGGGCACTGCTGGGGATGGGGAGCCCAAACCACAACACTGCTCAGCAGCCTCAGGTCTCACCCCCAGCAGGCAGCAGGGTTTGGCTCTGGTGCAGACAAACACACGGACATGCCCCTCCTGAAGAGCTGGATCCAGCCAGACCAGCACAGAGTGGTTCCAACACAGACCAGGGCACAGGATGAGCTCAGCAGGGGCTGGCTGTGCCCTCGGTGGGGCCAGTGCTGCCTTCCATGAAGCACCAAGCTCTGGCACAGCAGCTCCAGGCATCCCATGAGCCAGCCTGGTGCAGATCTCACCTACACCTTGGCATGACACTGTGGGGGCTCCAGAACCATTCCTGGAGGTGTCCGGGCAGCTGCAACTTCCAGCAAGAGTTGGGGGCACTCAGCACCTCCCCAGGACCCAGCTTAGGTCACCCACCTCTCCCTGCTGGGGAGCAAGCAGAGCCATGTGAGGCAGCTGCTGCAAGAGTCCTCTCTGTTTCACTGCAGACAGAAGGCAGGGCTGGTTTCTGTGACCGGATCAAGACATGTTTCTTTGCCAAAGCCATTCCCAAACCCCAAATCCCAGGGACTGTGCCACAGAGCGGCCAAGAGGGATGGGAGCACTCCTCCTGGTGCCACCCAAACCTCCCCTTTGCAGAGAGGGAATTTGCAGACCTGCCCTTCACCCTCCAAACCAGGAGGAAAAAACGGGATTTCAGCCAATTTGTGGGGATGTTTCCCCAGGAATGGCACCTTCCAGCGGGTTTTTGCAGTGCCCCGCTGCTCTCCAGGCAGCAGCGCTCTGCAGGCAGGCGCGGGGGACGAGGCAGTTTTCAGTACTACAATAGATATCACAGGCCCTTTCAGTTACTCTGTTATTTCTCTGTTCAGAGCTCTTAATGCCAAGCAGTAGCATCCTCCCCACTTTCTCCATCCCTGCTCTTCAATCACTCCACAACTCTCAAGAAATAGCCTCGTTTCTTGTCTCTGATCAGAGGAGCAGCCTGGCACAGACCCTGAAACAGGCTTTCATCTTCCCAGCCTTCATGGTGCTTTTATTTCACAAGTGAAAGTCAAGTAACCAGCTTGCCTCCTCTTTTTTCCCCCTCAGAGACTCCTGCTTCTCCTCTCACGGCCTCGCCAGAACACACACCAGGACACCCTGCATGTGCCACAGCCTTTCCCATCTCTGAGCCTGTGGGTCCAACACTGTGACCACTGAACTTGTCCCTGCTCTTTCTTCCCTCTTGACCCAGACAGTTCTCACCCAGGGAAGAGCCTTCCACCCCAAAGCCACCAGGAATATGCAGGCTGTCAACCAGGCCCATCCCCCCAGATCCTCGTGGCTCCCAGAGAGGTTTTCACTCAAAGACCACAATGGAGTAGAGGGGGAGGACAGGTTGGCCATCTGGTACACGTTTAGAGTTAAAAATCCCAAGGTTTCAGGCTCTGGAAAATTTCTGGATCGGGACAAACTTCATGACCTCCTTCTAGCCCTAAGGGAGAGGAGAGCGGGAGAGCAACACAGTACCCAACATCTCTGCTCCAGACAGCAAGAGACAAAGCTCCCTGGTCTGGGCAGAGGATGCTCTGGACAGAAATATGGCAGAAAATCCCAACAAACCACTTCATCAGGACTTTGCATCCCTGCTGGATACTCAGCACCTCAACCGTCACCTTCCCCTAACCCAGCCTCAGGTACCACAGCCACACAAACTGCCTGGACAGGGATACAGAGCAGAATCCCAGGGGTTCCAGCTGTACCTCGGAGATACAAACTGCCCTTCCCGGGTAAGAGTGGGTCCTGCACTTCCCCCTGATGCCTCATCAACAGTAAATTTTATCAGTCAGAGTAGAGCACCACAAACATGCCTGGAAAAGCCCCAAGCTCTGCCTCTCCACAAGCACAGCTCAAACCAGAGCCCTCCCATCCAGTTTCTGCAGGAGCAGATGCAGAAAGGTAAAATTCACCTGAGAGAATGTCAGAAGGCAGTGAAAACTCCAAGTCCCCCAGAGCTGGGGCAGGATTCACCAGCCACATCAGCCAAAGCACTGTCACTCCTCTGCAGGGCAGCTGGTGGCAACAAAGACTTTCCAGCAACGTGATTACATGGTTTTAACACGGGGCATGATTCCTGGAAGATTACAGACTGAGAAGGGCCACCACATGAAAGAAAAAAAATGAAAGTAATAAATATAAACAAGAGCAGGCTCAGCTCCAGCACTGGAGTGGCAGAGAGGCAAAGGGATGAACAAGACAATGCTCTGCTGAACAGCCCAGCAAGTGATGGGACACAGTGCAGGTACCAAGGTACTGTCTTCCTCTAATCTGTAGGCTGAACTGGGTTTTTTTGTGTTGTTTTTAAATAAACTCCCCCGATTCTGGGTCAGTGACCCTGAAAACAAACAAACAACTCAAAGACCCTCAACATCGCCCTCGTGGCCCCAGGACTCCTGGCAGAGCCTTTCTCTGTCAGTAACAAGTGAAAAATTGGTGACAAGGAAAATCTCAGCTATCAGGACTGCACTTAATGCTCATCCCTGGCTCACAGTGGTGTTTGCAGGTGCCCACAATACCACTAATTTTCCAAGGACAAAAGTTAATCAGCTTGTTTTTGCAGCCACAGAGGAGAAAACATATTTCAAGCCACTACTGGGGTGGGGGATTTTACCAAAAACACTAAAACCATGCAGGTGTTAACACCAGGTTCAAAACATCATTTCAAAGATTAAAAATTTA
Organism: Rhipidura dahli; assembly: GCA_013399225.1. NCBI lineage: Eukaryota > Metazoa > Chordata > Aves > Passeriformes > Rhipiduridae > Rhipidura > Rhipidura dahli. The sequence continues at coordinate 100,335 of VXAC01002974.1, read as the reverse complement.
AGAAAAAAAAAAAAACAGAGACACTTGGAAACATAGTTAAACCAGCAATCATAAATAATATTAGTCATAGTAGGCAACAAGAACACACTGACTTGCAGCCTGTTGTTAATATTTCTTTCCAAAACAGAAGGCTTCACAAAGTTGCAAGATTTCCTAAGCAGCTTTGAACTGCTTAGCTGCTCTGAAAGAAATCTGGGGAGAAGCTGCTAAGGGTATTCATGACTGGGAAGAGAAATCTTGGCTTTTTCCCTCTTGGGGGACATTTTAGGAGAGAAGGCGGCCTGTTCATCAGAGAAATCATTGCTGAAGCTCAAGTAAAACAATATTCACAACTCCAGCAGACCCTCACCGCTCTTCCCAAGCCCAGCAGCCTCAGCTGGGATGTAATTCCTAACAGCTCCCGCACATCAGGAGGAGGACTTGCACAGGGTATTCTGGTCCTCTGTACCATGTAACATGTCCTCCCTGCTGCTGCACAGCCTCTCCCCCTCCAGATGTGGGGCTGCTGCCCAGACCTGCTCTCCTGCCTCTTACGCCGGCAGCACAGCACGGACACGGGAACTTCCCGGGAAGCGTCTGCACCAGCCCCTGCTGGAAGCCACATCGCTTCACTTCATTTCATTTCGGGGTTTTGTTTCTGCAAATAATAAATGGAACTGGACTTTGGGGATGGTAAAATACTCGGAATGCTACAAGCCGTGTGCTGGTTGCAACCCAGCTCCAAAGGGAAGCTTTAAAGACACCAAGACTGTGGAAAGAAGAAATTTTTCTATTGTCTCCACTATTTTTTTTTCCCTCTCTTCTTTTGGAGGCTTAAACTTGGCTAAAGAGGCTCGGCCTGTGCCAGAGCAGATAGGGAGCTTGGAAGGAGATCAGAAGCCTTTGGGGGGTCGTGGCTCACCCCAGGATCTGACAAACAGCTGCCCTTGGCCAGCACATACCCAGGGGACCATGACCCCCAACCTGCCCCGAACCTCCCAAGCAAGGAGCATCCCCCGGGGGACTGCAGAGAACGGGCCCTTTGACTGGCCTCGAGCACCCTGAATTATTTAGGGACCCTGGAGCTGGGCAGCAACCCCAACCCCGAAAACCTCCACCTCCCTCCAGACTGCAACCCCTTTGCAAACCCTCGGGCAAGGGACCAGGGAGCCTAAAATGGGCAAAAAAATGGGGTCAGGGAAGAAGAACCGGTCCACAAAGCAAGAGACCGGGGTTAGGGTCCCTCAGCGTGTCTGGGGAGCGGGACCGGAGACGGTCGATCCCCGGGGAAGGATAGTCCCCAGCAGCTGCCGCTCGGAGTCCCCGTGGAACGGAGCGCTGAAGCCCGCGGGAGCCGCGGCATCGCGGCGGGGCGCCCGGGGGAGGGGAGCCCTGCAGGAGGGGAGCCCCGCACCCCGACACGGACCGCCGAGCCCCTGCAACAGCCCGGAAAACTTCCCGGGCGAGCACCGGGGAGGGGGGGAGCGTCGCCGGGTGCCCCCCGCCACCCCGGGGACGGCGGGTGACGGGTCTTCCCAAACCCCGGCTCCATCCCCATCACCCGGCGGGCTCCTGACGGGAGGTGTCCCCCGCCCTGCCGGCCGCTCCGGGGGCGTGGGGGCCCGCTGGGGCTTACCTCGCCGCCGAACACCTGCAAAGGATACGGGTTACAGACCAGCCGGAGGCACCAGCTCCGTGGCCGGCTCTCCTGGCTCAGGTAGAAAAAGACGACGGGGGCCAGTGCCGGGTAAGGCAGCGCCTCCGCCTCCGAGTCGCCGCTGCCCGCCTCCCTGTCCCCTGGCCCCGGGTGGCCCCCGGCCCCGGACAGGTCATTAAGGCGGATGAAAGTCTTGGCTCTGCCCGGCTCCGGATCCTCCTCGNCCGCTGCTGGTGTTAGCCCCCACCCGCGGGGCGGGCCGCCCTTAGCGGCTCTGCCTGTCCCCTCCGCGCGCCAACATCTGCCCGGGGCGGGGGATGCTGCCCGGCGCCCCGGGGACGGGCGGCGGCGGAGGATGCTCCCGCGGCGGCCGCGCCGAGCCGAGCGCTCCGCACAGCTGGATCCCTCACTCCAACTTCAAGTCCCGGCTCCTCCTCCCCCCGCCGCCAATGGGGGCTCGCCCGCGGCCCCTCAGCGCCTCCCCATTGGCTGCGGAGCGTGTCCGTCCGGGGGCACAGCTGGACGGGCAGCGCGGTCCCCGGCGGGGCTGGACGGGGCGCTCCCCCCCGGGCACCGGGGCCGGGCACCCCCTGCCCTGCTGGGGTGCAGGGGGACAACGGGGACATGAAGCGCCGAGCGCTGGGGACGGGGAAAAGCGGGAAAGCCCCACGCCGCGTTAGGCGGAGGCAGCCCCCGGTGGGACCCTGTAGCACCGGGAGAGAGGGAAGCCGGAGGAGAAGCAAGGGGGAGAGATGCGACCGCCCCGCACGGTCTCTCCTGCGGGAGGGAAGAACGCCAGGTGTGCAAGGCCGGCCGGGCCAAAGTGCCGAGGACTGCAGGAGCCGCTACCGAGCCCTCCCGAGCGCTGCCTGAGCCTTGCACGAGATCCTCACCCCGCTGCGGGTCCCCAGGGGTTGCGCCCTGCCCCGTCCCCCACCGCCTGAGAGCGGAGACCGTGCGACTGGGCTCGGTGCGTGTGGGTCACTGCCCGGTGCCCCTCCCAAGTCCCCGGCTCCTCGAGCGTGGTCACCCCGTCCCAAGCCGGTCGCCCCCGGGCTGGCTGGAGACACGAGCCCGTCCGGCAGCTCGCAGGGGGGCCCGGCCCCGAGGAGGGGAGGGGGACCCGTCACCCCCAGCCGTGGGAGCAGCCGGTCCCCCCCCGTCCCCCCTGCTCCGAGGACGCGGCCGGAGCTCCCTCTGCCGGTGCGATCCCGGCCGCGGCGGGAGCCGGCCCCGACGGCAGGGACCGAGCCGCCCGCGCCCCGGGGGACAAGCGGGGGACACACGGCCCCGAGCGACGGGCACGGCCCGCTGGGCGCTCCCGACCGCTGCCGAGTGAGACCTTCCTCCAGAGGGACCCGAGTAAAGGATTTTCTGCCAGCACCACGCATTTTGACGTCCTCAGGATGAGCCAGGATCCTGCTTCTTAATGCTTAGAATTTTTTGGTGCTTTAGAAACAGCTTTCTCACCCTTCCCCAGTAGCCCTTGCATCATATTTATATAAATATGAGCATGTCCTTCCCAAGAGCTCCAGCTAGTCCAAAAACACCTGCGAGAACAACAGGCAGATGCTCCTGTCTGACCCAAAACGCCTTCTCTTGGCCAAATCCTGCTGGCCTGGGAGCACACTTGATCTTGGATTCACAGCCTGTGCTGTCCAGCCCGAGACAAATCACATGGCTATTGGCAAAACTTCAAGGCCAGCCAAGCTCTGCTACAGAGCTTTGAGCGACAATGTCCAGGCAGAGGAGATGCAAACCCCACAGCCCCCGCTGTGCAGGGCCAGGAGACCCTCCTGCAATTCCAGAGGGACACTGGTGTGACAGCACATGGACACCAGGCGAGTGGAGAGCCCACAACACGGGTGCTAAGGACGGGGACTCCCTTTTTTTTTTCCACAGGTTTCTGAACGATTCCCCCCTCTGGATGCAGAGTGTGCACAGAAAGGGCAGAGCTCGGCTGTCTTGGGCCTCTCTCCGCCACAGCCAAAGCACAGAGCAGACACAGGAGCATGCCAAGAGCTCCCCGAGCCCCCAGCCAGCCCTCTGGCAGTGGGGCACACCGCAGCCCTTGCTCCCTGGCAGAGCACAGCCCAACAGCTCGGCTGAGGTTCAAATGCAATTCCCGGGAAGGTCCACAAACACATTTGCATGTACAAGGTGCAGTCTCAGATCAAGCAATTTCCTCACTACATATGTACAGCCTGGTCACAGCTGCTTTTGATCCGATTCTCTTTGTATCCTGATGATGTACAGAGAGCCTTTGTGTGTCGGTCTGTTTATTTAAATGGATTTGGAGCAAACATTTTTTAAAAGCTGAAGCTTTGAGCCTCTAAGTGGGTTACCAGATTATATGCTGTCTCCATTTTAATTACATTTGGCTCGTTTTGTTTATTGCATACATTTTCAAGAATTATGCTTGCCGTGAGAATTGAAAGCATTTTGCTTTAGAAGATACCTGCCCTATAAAGGGATCCAACATCACACAGAAGAGGCGATGCAAACCTTCCCATCTCCAACAGCATACTCCCTTCAACTAGGACATGAAAAAAGGAAGAGGATATATGGTCTGTCAAGCCTAAATTTAAAGCGAAGCACCCAAGGAGGATCAAGCCAGCACCACCAGCCTAACAGGAGTCTGGCATGAGCAAATACTAAACTAAAAGGATGTTCTTGCTAGGGGGAAAGTGATCTTGGTTGTGGATCTCAGAGGGATGAGAACCCAGCCAGGTTGTTCATTTGCCCACCCCTGTGTCGGGTGGGCAGAGAAGCTAAACCAGGAGCCCTTCCCAGCACTGCCCCAGCCCATGGCATCTCACCAGGGAGCCCTTTTATCTTGTGCCCAGGCTAGACCAGGAATTTGTCTTCCTCAAACCAGGGTGTTTGTTTGAGGGGGGCTCAGCTTCCAGACAGAAGTGGAGCGATCTGTTGAGGACAGGGAACACAGCTCCAGCCCACAGCCTTGGTGAGAAGGATGGAAAGCAGCAAGAAGTGACCCCAGAAACCAGAGCTGCACATTTAGGGATTTGGGATGTAAATGAGTAGAAATTTCAATACAGCATAAGAAACTAACGAGGTCACAGTCACCTCACATGCACAGTCCTGGCCTTCTAATTAGACCGAAGATAGCACAGGAGAGACAGATGAGAGTGAGCCAGGGACAGCTTAAGTAGTGGCAGGAATTTTAGGGCCGTGGTGGTTTTGGAGGGACAAGAGGAAGGGGACTCATGCACTGCAACATCAGTTATGGCCTCAACAGCAGTTGAGATGAGCCCCAAATTACTCAGCAGACCCCTGGCAGGGACACCTGAGGAGGAGGAGGAGGAAGCAGCCCTACTTTCATTCCAGCACAGCCCTCTTGCTCCACTCTACCACCCCGTTCAGGGGGCTGTTGGGGGGAGCACAGCCTTGCACTCTCCTCCTTAGCAGTCCTTCTAGGAAAAGCATTGTGAGCAGCATTTCACACCAAGGGGGAGGCTTAGCCGAGCTGCTGCTCACCAAAGACGGCTCTGGCATGGTAATGGGATTTGGAATCAGCCGTACAGGAGCTACCCTGAGCTGCAGTGGGGAAAGCCTACATCTGTAACCACTTTGGCAGGAGGAGGATTGAAGACAGCCTCAGCAGAGAGGCTCCAACCCGATGGGAACCAGTCGCTATTTGTTTTGCTGTTGACATACAGCTGCAGTAGCTGTGGGTGATTTTAATAAGGCAGGATAATATTTCTATCAGTTCTGGGAGCTATAGACAGAACCTATATAGTATCTGGCTCGGGGCTGAGTGATTAATCGCAGCAAGGTCCAAAGCTCTTCTCATGCCTTGGAACCGGAGGGAAAACACACATTTTGTTTTGGATGTCACAGTCTGGGGGCAGAGCAGGCCTCCCACGACCAATTCACTGACTCAAGTGCTGTGAAAAAGCACTTTGAGAGCAGAAAATCTGCTCTGTCCCTGCTCCCCCACCCCACCAGTGACAGTCAGTTCTGTGGGACTGGAGCCCTTGCTGGGCAGAGGGGCTCCTGGCTGCCCCATCAGTGAATTGACCCCCTGAGAAACACCATGCACAGGAATTGAGCAGACACAGCTACAGCAGATCCACCCACCAAACCCAGCCCTGTGCACACCCTGCTTCCCTGCTCTCCCTGTTCCAGTGACCTGGCTGCTCCTCCCGGCCCCAGCCCTGACACAGCCCTGCTGGGATGCTCCCATCCTCAGTGCCCACAGCTCAAAGAATCCTTTCCCCCCTTTGGACAGCAGTGGAGGATCTGGGAGGAGCAACAAACCAGCCCCACATTCCACATAGCACAAAACAGCACCTTAACCCTGCATAACCCCATCCAAACATCTGCTTTTCCCCAAAGAGGTGCTTTTATTAATTCCCTCTGTCATCACCCAGACACCTTCTTGCTCTTCCCAGTTATCCCACTGATGCCATTCCCAGTCTGGTGCTGCATCCCCAAACCCCAGGGGCTGGGTACCGGCACCAGGAACGACCATGAAAGGTTTGGGAGAAGCTTAATGAAACCAACTGCTAGAGGCTACAAGCAGGGCTTCATCTTTTTTTTTTTTCCTCTTTAATGAATGTTTTCACTGTCTCTCTCAATCTTTATTAAGTGATGAGCCAGACAAGTAGTTGGAGGGAATATAGACTACGGTGTGAAGCACACCCAGCGTGCGAGGGGACGTCTGTGACCAGCGCAACCCGCTTGGTCTGCGTGAAGGAATTAATAATTTAGGCTGGGGAATGCTTATTGCTGGCTGATGGCCAGCACGTTCCTGCATGATCAATGTCTGCACCTTGGCTTTTTGGTACACAATCAATCCCTGCCCAAGCACAGCCCGAGTTTTGGGAACTGCTATGTCTGCAAGAGCTGAGCCGCTCGAGGCTGTAGCACCGTGTGGTTCATTCTCCTGACTTGGCAAGAGCTGAGCCAAGCCCAGGTTTCAGAACATAATTTATAGTGAAAATATAATTTACAATAAAAATCTTTCTGCCCCCCCCCTTAAAAAAATTTACATTTCCCTTTACAACCTCTATTACCTCCAAAAACATGGAGAGGAGAGGGAAGTGCCCTTTCAAGGCTATTCTGTCTGGGCAGATTGGATGTTTTAGTGGCCACATCCTGGCTCTGACCATCAGAAGGCACAAAGATCCATCACTCACACAAAGACAGCCCCCCCCCCGCCCCAGACAGCACACAAGGACCCAGCACCACACTGGGTGTTGTCCCTGTTAAATATCCTCTCACATTTACCGTGGCTTCCTCCTTCCCGAGGGGAAAATAAGCTCTGCTGAATCCAACCAAGATCAAGGCAGGTCCCTGTCTGACACACGAGGGAGGCTCTGCCTTGCTCTACCCCTGGACATGGAGCCTCAGCCAAGCTCCTGGCTTGCTCTCACTGCTGCTCTGGACACCCAGCTTTGAGGGATGAGATTTTGGATGAGCAAGCCCTGCCCTGACGCCCAGGTACACACGCTGGGGAGCGGGCCTTCCCCAGCCCAGCCTGGTGCTCCCCTCGGATCCCTCTCCCAGGTGGGCACCATTATGCAATGCCAGGGGCTGGAGCACATCCCCAAGCCTCCAACCGTAGAGTCAGAGAACCTTTTAGACTGGAAAAGCCCTCTAAGATCATCAAATCCAACCACTAACTCAGCACTGCCAAGGCCACCATGAAGCAATACCTGTAAGCACCACATGCACACACTTTTTAAATCCCTCCAGGGATGGTGATTCCACCAGTGCCTGACCACCCTTTCTTTCAGTGAAGAAACTTTTCCTAATAATAAAAATAACCAATCTAAACCTCCCCTGACACAACTTGTGGCCATTTCCTCTTATCCTCTTGCTGTTACCTGGGAGAAGTGACCAACCCTGACCCAGCTGCAACCTCCTTCCAGCTGTAGAGAGCAATAAGGTCCTACCTGAACCTGCTTTTCTCCAGCATAAACACCCCCAGCTCCCTCAGCTGCTCCTTGTAAGACTTGTGCTCTAAACCATCCCTCAACCCCCTCAAATCTGTATTCCTTGCTTTTTTTCTCCCAAGATTTTTGGCTTTCACTGAGTTCCCACCAAGCGGGAGCATGGGGCATGAGCAGCGTGCCAGCCCTGTCGCTATCTGTGACTCCCCCTCTAATTGAATCTTCAAATCTTTCTGACAGGAAGAGACAGGAGGGAAATGAGATGCTTATTGCCAGGCCCTGGATCCCCGAGCTCTGCTGCTGCCAGCTCTGTGGAGCACCGGGATGCTGGTGAGCATCGTGTAGTGCTCCAGAGAGCACCTGCCTCGGCCCCAGCACTGCTTAAAGCACTTCCAGCACCCCAGGGAGCTCAGGAAGGCATGCCCAGAGACAGGAAAGGCCTCAGAAAGGAAGGGTATAAGGTGCTAAAAAGAGAAAAGAAGCAAGAGTCTGGCAAAGGGAAAGGCAGAACCCAGGGAACACCTGAGGATGGGCTGTGGAGCTCAGCAGGGATCAGGACACAGATTTCACTCAGCACGTGCAGGTTGGCAAGAAAAGAAACCTTCCAAACAACAGCAGAACACCCAGAAGTCACCACCCTCCCCTCACAGCAGCTCCAAGCTCAAGAAAAGCAACCTCCTTGTCTCCATCCAAGATCCCATAGCAGCCAGAGACACCCAAGGGCATCACCCATCCCTCTCCCCTGGCACAAGGGGCACAAGACCAAGAGGTCTCAGCACAATAATTCTGCTCAGGCTCTTACCTGAGTGCTCAGGAGCTCCAGCCAGAGAACACCTCCACCCCAGAGCTGTACCAAACACCCTCCTGCCCCAGGTCTGGCAAGGGGAAGGGAGGAGGTGGAGCTGTGATGGCAACTGCTGAGCAATTGAGCAAGTTGCTAATTGAGAAAAGGTGAACATGGGTGGGGGTGGGGGTAGGGAGAGGTCAGTAGCTCTTAGTGTTGGTGGCCAGGCATGAGAAAAACAGATCTTGGCCCATATTTTAAAAAAATGAATCAAAAATTTTCCCTAGTACAGGTTTTATCCTGCCATCTTACCCACCACAGAACAGCTGAGCCCCACCTCGTGTAGGTCAAAATCATTAAATCCCAGTGCAAGGGCTGTGCTGCGTGGGGAAGGGGGTCACAGTCCCTCCCCAAAGATGCCAACTCTGCCCCCAAACTCCCAGCTCTGGATGAGCAGGTCAGGAGAGCACCACACCCTCCACACCCCTTCCCCTGTCCTAAAACAGCAGCTTCCCCCTCCAGCTGGGGAGAAAATGACCCAAATGGCTTTAAAATAAATGAGCATTAAATGAGCACGTGGCAGTGATGGCAGTGACCGACTGACATGGCACAAATGCCTCCCTTTCTCCGAGGAGCAGAGAATAGAGAGGACAGGGCTACGGAGAAACCTGTCCCTGGGGGGACCAGGAGGAGAGGGCTCAGGGCAGGAGGGACAGTGGGGCTTTCACCCGGGGTCTGTGGAGGTCAAGGGCCAGGCTGGGGCAGAGCCAGCAGGTGCTGGGTCATGAGCAAGAACTTGTGCCCTCCACCCCACTGAACGTCTCATCCCACTGAGTTCTGCCCCAGGCTGGCAGCTGCAGGCTGGAACATCTGGGATGGCAGCTCTTTCCTCCAGGAAGGGGGCTCTGCACCCACAAATGATCTTGGCCATGAACTGGAGGCACCCCTGGGTGCCACTGGGCCTTACACACCCCAGACTTTGCTCCTTCACTGCTTAACCTCTCTCAATCTCACTCATATTCCAGTTCACCTGTAAGAACCCTTGATGTGGAAAGGGGGTTTTTTACCCCTTCCCTTCTTTTTTTTTTTAATCATGCAAGGGCTCTGCTGGGAAATCTTTGTAATTAATAGCCCTTTAAAATAAAATATAATTAAAAATAATGTGGAACATGACAAAGCCTGCCAGGATCTCACAGTGGGGGTGGCTGATGGAGGGCAGTGCAGCTGGGTGGCTGCAGACACGGGTGCCCGGGTTGGGGTGTAGGGGTGTGCTGGGGTGGGCTCATCCTGGCCTCACTTCACTCTAAAGCAATTTCTGCAACACCAAGAGCACTTGGACTTCTCTGTCCCACCTGTGGGGAGAGAGGGCTGCATCTCATCCTCCTCCTGTGGGAGATGGGGCATGGGTGGCTCTGCTGGGATGGGATGTTGAACAAAGTGCTGGGCCATGGGGAGACCAAATCCCACCCTGCAGTGGGTCCATACAGACCCAGGGAGCCTTCCTGGATAGAAAACTCTGATTTTGACACTCTTAGAAAGCCAGGCAGGGAGAAGTGGCTTGTTGAACCCCCAAAAGAAGCCTGTGCTCCCCACTCACCCTCTTGCAGGAGCTGAGCACTGCAGAAGCGTGGAAATGAGGACTGGCTCATTTAAATTTAATGCTGATGAGGAGATCTTCCTCCTCCTTCCAGCAGAGAGCAGATGTTGTCGCTTCACATCAGCAAGGCATCTCTAAATCACTTCCCCAGCAGCGAGGTGTACAGTGATGTCATTGTTTATAAGTTATTCGCTATTATTTCATAGGCAAAACCTGATTTTTTTTCCTTTAAAATATACATTGAGATGGATTCTGGGCTTCTGCTACCGAAAATATCCTGGCGGTCCCATCATTAGCCTCCTTTCAAGATCGGGGCTGCTTTCCTCGTGGCACATAATTAAAACAGCACTTTGAATTTTCAGCGGCTCACAGCAACTTCAGGATGCGCGGCAACCCCGGCAATGCCCCAAAGCCACGCCAGGCACGGGGAATTGCAAGAAGCAAGCGAGGGATGCGGTGTGAGAGGCAGGAGAGCAGCAGGGTGACCCTGGCGAGCCCGGGGTGCGAGCCCGGGGTGCGGGCCGGGGGTGCGAGCCCGCAGCTCCGTGCGCTCCCTCCGCTGTGCCAGCTCCCGCTGCGGCGCCGGGGAGGTACCGGTGGCACCCGGGGTGCTTTTAGCCAGTTCCACACGCTTTAGCTGGGGCACCCCGCCTGTGTGTGGCCTTTCCCTGGCAGGAATCACCAATACCGGCAGCACGGGCAGCTTTGCCGCTGGGCTTAGCCCGTGTGGCGGCGGTGACGGGGAGCGCTCGGTTTGGGGCTGCCCAGCTCTCCGTGAACGCACAGCGACACAATGAGATTCTCAGGCGCTGGAGGTGCGGGGTCTGGTGGGTCAGGGGACCAGGGATCCTGCTGCCCTGTGGGGTGCAGGGAACACAAGGGAATGTGGGGCTGTAAAGCCCCACAACGCCAGGGCAGCCCAGTGCCAGCCCCACGCCATTCCTCGTGCTCTGCACTCGGGTACCAGCCCAGAATGTTCCCCCATCCTCCCTTTTCGCGGGGTAATGACTGGGTTTGGACACTCCAAGGCATCACGGCCCCAGCCTTTCCCACGGGAGCTCTCTAAGGAGCAGCCCAAGACTTCAGCCCACCCAAGGATGGGGCAAAGGACTGGCAGGTGCCCCACACCAACCTCCCAGCAGCCCCACAGCAAAGCACAGGGACATGAACAGGATCAAAAACTGTCTCTGCCCCCTGGGAGTTGTTTCAGTGGCAAGCCTGGACCCAGCTGTGTCCCGAGTGGCTTCATCTCCCCCAGCACAGCCCCGGGCAAGCCCCTGCATATCAGGCCTGGTTCTGGCACTCAGTTACCCTCAGAACAGCAAGTGCCAAGACCTTCCCAAGAGCCACCTTCCCACAGCACCCACGTCCTGCCTGCTTAGGACAGGCACAGCTCACCCTCATGGGGACAAGCCACCACCCAAAAATCACCTGGGGCTTGCTCCCACCATGGGCCTCTCCCATTTCACCACCCGAGTGCCCGGCTGTGGCAGCCTTGACCCGGCCCCAGCACAGAGCAGTGATGCTTTGGCCCACATCCAACCCCATGTGCGTCCCCACTCAAGCAGCAGCACAGTGGAGACGTGATCCTGGCTTTATTTCAGCACAGATCCCTCCCAGCTCTGGAGCTGCCCCTGCCCTTCTCCTGCCCCAGGACCTGCCCATAACAGTGTGAGCAGACACAGAGCACTTGCACGCACAGAGGAGCCAGCAATGAACAGGAACATATTAATACTCCCCTAACCAAGAGAGGGGAGTTAATGACATCAAACTGACTGGTTGTTGTTGGTTTTGATTATAATTTTTTTAAGCTCTGGCTTCTATCTGTCATGACTGTTATATTTCATAACCAGGGAGAAATCTGAATGAAGTTAATACCTGCGGAGTGCGGTGCAGAATATTCATGTACTGTGAACCAGAATGAGGCAAATGTGAATCTTTATTACCAGTGGAGGTTGTTAAATATTTTATTTTCTGTTTGAGACACACTGTGACACATGAAACTCAATTAGAATATAACTAAACCCCACTCTAAATTATGGATAAATGACAACAAATGAAGGGGAGCAGCTTGAGCTCCCCAGTGCACAGCCTGGGGGAACAAGGGGGACAACTTTGAGAGAAGAGGGCAGCCCCCTCAAGACACCTCCATCCCAGCCAGCAAGCAACAACACAGCAACGTGTTTCCTCTGCAGAGCTGATTTTTGCCCTAAGACATCCTGAAGGAGACCCTCAGGGAAGCAGGATGGATCCCACTTCCCTGCAAACCAGCTCATGCATTCACCTGGAACAGCCCCAAACTTCCCCCTCCTAACACACCACAAGAACTCCTGAGCCCCCTGTGCCTGGGCTGTGTTTCCTTAAATCTGACTGTGCCTGGCAACAAAAAGCACAGTAAAAAAGGAAAGACAGATGTTAAGGAGAAATATATTTCAACGGCCAAACGCTGCACTGGTGCCATGTTATGGAAATGCTGGGGTTTTCTATCCCTTGGCTCATCAAAGCCAAGCTAAGGACATGGTCAAGGATGGAAAATTAGGGGCTGAAAGGCCTTTGGGGTTAATTCTGTAATTGTTTGTTCTGGGAGATGCTCGTCATCACTGGAGCGGTTGCATGGAGTGAGTGAGTTATAGGTGGCTGCTGCTGGGATCAAGCAGAGCCTCTGAGCAGTGTCCACAGGGACATTGCTGTGGGTGGACAGAACACACAGGCAGACAGGCATGCTCTTAACCCAGATGGGCATTTTCTCCCTGACCCTGCCAAAGTTCCCAGGCTGCTGGGATTCCCCTTGGTGGCCTCGTAAGAGCATCCAGCAGGAGCACCCAGCAGCAGCATCCCCCCGTGTTGCCATGGAGATAGGGTACAGGAGGAGCCTGGTGCTACACTCCTCTGGGGGGGCTGCAGGACCCCCACTGCACTGCAGCCCTTCCCCTTGGCTGTCCTGGGAGATAAAAGGGATTTGGGGACTTCATTAGTGCCACAAGGATCTCAGCCAGAAACAAGCGCAGGATCTGTGCTGGCGATCAAAGCCCAGGCCCTTCATTAGTGGCAGTATCCAGGACCATCATTAGCATGTGATGAGGGAGCCCAGAGCAGCAGGGCAGGCAGGAAGATGGGGAGGTGGTGTGAAGAGAGAACAGCACCTTCCTAGAGGGGTTTTTGCCTGTGCTTCTCAGATCTGCAAGTCTCAAAGGACACCAGGCCCCTTCTGTCCCCTCCACCCCACTGCAGTCACAGGGACGCTGACACTGAACCTCTGCCCTGCACTGACCTGGCTTAACCCAGCCATGCTCAGTGCTTTCCCTCCCCGGGGTGTGTTTCCAGCCTGATTACCTCCTGATTTTGTCTACTATCTCCTTTAGCTCTGCCTCGCTGCCTCTGCCTGCCTGCTCCCAGCACAGGCCACAGGAGGCAAAGCAAGAACCCTTCCCCTGCCAGAGTTCAGCCCCTGGCCAAGCCTGCCCACGGGCTGCAGGGTTTCCAAACACCAGGGGACACCTACTCTTGCCAAGGCACATCCCATCCCTATGGGTTGGCTCCATCAATGCTCAGGCTGCAGCTTTACACTACAACCAGGACCCCTCCAGCACTTGTCTTTTTAGACTCCTTCTAAATTAGATTCATCTCTTTATTATCCCTGACAACCCCTTAGGAGATGGGAAATAGCTTTATCTCCATCTTTCCCCCCTTTAATTTCTATTTGTTCACCAAAACATGGATTTCCTTTCTTTTCTTAGAGATAAACACACCTGTTCTAGCAGCATCCCAGAGGCAGCACATACACAGCACGTGGTGGGGGTAGCAGCTCCCACAGCCCTCAGCAGCTGATGGAAACTTCATTCATAGCCACTAAAACACGAGTTTTAAAGCACAAGATGGTGACTGAGAGAAGCCAAGAGGCGTAGAAATCTGGGTGCTGTTGGCACCCTGAGCAGGCTCCCAGGAGCGGGGCCTGGTCCAAAGGCAAGACCCGAGAGTTGCTCAGGCAGCCCCAGAGGGACAGGGATCCCTTGCTCCATCCCATCCCAGCTGAGGTGCCATGCCACTGCCATCTGACCACGGAGCCAGGGGTGACATCAGTGCCCGGCCTCTGTCCAGGGCCCCGTGACTAATTTGGGATGCAGGGGCCATTTTTAATCTGCTGCTATAAATATTCATGGGCTGTCAGCTATGAAAAAGGACCCTGCCTCGTGTCCTGCTGCCAGGCCGGGAGGCAACACGAGGGAGACAGACCAAGCCCTCGCTGGTGCCACGGGAGCACCGAATCCCCACAGGTCACTGGGACATCTCCCGTTTCCATCCCGCTGCGGCGATGCCCGCCGGCTGCACACCTTGGGGGTGGCCCAAGCCAGCTCGGATCCAAATTGTGGTTGAACATCAATCCGGTTTCCTGGCGGCCCCAGGAGAGCGGCGGCGAGCGCACCGGCCCCATCCCCGTCCCCGGCTGGCAAAGCCGTGCCTCGGATCCCGCGGAGCCGCAGCTCTCGCCTGTCACAGCAGCCCCCGCTCTGCTGAGCTGCACAAACCCGATGGAAGCCTTGTGCTGAGTCGCAGTTCTGCCGTTCCGAGTGCATCGCCCCGGGGATCGCCTGCCTCGCAGCCGCCCGCTCCCGTGTCCCCACCGCTCCCTCCCAGCCCCACAGCGCTCAGGCAGCACCGCTGCCCCAGCCCCAAGAGCATCATTCCCACAGGGATGTGCAACCCCATTTCTGCATTGCCGAATACCTATTGATTCCTCCTTTATTGTCTTCACCCCGTATCGATCCAGTTTAGCTTCTGTGGCTCAAACTAAATTAGCTGCTGTTAATCCACGGATAATTGCAGCGAGCCCAGCTCTGCCTGTCCCAGATTCACGGGTGTCAGGGACAGGAGGAGAGTGCTGGGTCACACAGGGACATTCAGGTTTCTTCTCTGTGGGTAAAAACCCCAAACAAGCCAACAGGCATCAGCCCAGAGGCACCAGGGGAGTTGCCTCAGGACATCCACACTGCAGCCCGAAACCTGGCTCCTGTGGCTGGGAGCTGCTATTCCAGCAGGAGATTGGCCCCAAAATCTGGGCATTGCCTCTCAGCTCTGGCTTCCTCCAAGCCTCAGCATTCCCGATGTGGGTTTTAGTCTCAGGTGATGCCATGAAACACTGCTACCTGCTCCTGCCAGGCTGCAGCACACGAGGAGTTAACTCCAAATTCCACACGGCCATGGGGAGAGGAGCAGCCTCAGCCTTCCTGGAGCCTTGGATAAAACCCCAGATGGAAAGCAGAGCCTGTTCCCCTTTGATTAGCAGCCCAGGCTCCCTGGGAGCCCTCAGCATCTCTCGCCTCTAATTTAGCAGCTCACAAAGTGCCAAAGGCAGTAGAGATGCCACTGTCACCTCACCTGCACTGACAGCCTGGCACAGCACCTGGGGACATCCCCACCCTGCTGGCAAGGCCATCCCTCCCCTGCAGTTCTTATTCCTCTGTACACCCCCCTTCCATACAGGTACCCCCAAACCTGCACCTTCCTCCCTGGACATCCTCCTCCACCCTTCTGTAGAGCCTCCAAAATAAATATTTAATTTTGATTTAATGCAATAGTTACCATAGTCAGTAAATACCAAACCTATATTAAAGGAAGAGTAATGGCCATGTAATGGCCAAGTGTCCATTGCATAACCCTTAATTGGTGCCGATGGCCTCCAGCCATCCCTCCCCATCCCTCCCTGCCTTCCCAGCCGTGGCAGTCCCTTTAGAAATGGATGGGATTGCTGCAGCTGCCAGGCAGGAATAGGAGACTTCCAAGTGTTAAACTGCTCCTAAAGCATCGGCCCGTGGGTGCAGAACCTGTTTGGAGCAGCTGAGCATTGTATGGGGATGATGGTCCCCAAAATACCTTGGCCAGTGCACCTGACAAAGGCAGCCAGCCTGGGGAGAGCTGCGAGTTCCCCTGCGCAGCTCTGGAGCACACAGGGGCTCTGGGAGAGGCCAGGCAGGACACATGCTCCAGGGCCATGCAGAGGTGGCGTGGGGTTTGGGTAGAAACGGCCAGGACACACTTTTGTGGGATGGGAAAGCAGCAGCACACACAGAGAGTCCCCACAGCACAGCCTGGCTGTGTCCCCTTGGTCCCTGGCACCCATCTGCACGGAAAGTCAGTTTAAAAAGAAAGAAGCACATTTTGAGCAAGTGTCGGCCAGCCTCAGCTGCAAATTCACTTGTCAGGGATATTGGAATTACTTGGAGCTGGATGGCGTGAACATCTGTGCAAGGCAAATGCTGGGGCAGGGAGGGGTAGCAGGAGCTGCTGAGCCCCCCAGCCCCCTCCACTGCCTGCAGATACTCCGTGGGATGCCAGAGGAGGGTTGGTGCAACCTGACACGTACCCCCACCCACCTCCTGCTGCAAGGGAACCCCAGAAAGCACCCCAAATTACCCAGGAGAGGAGGCTGGAACTCGGGGGATTCCCCCTGGCAGCTTGCTGGCTGCACATTCCCTCTGGGTGAATACTGCAGTAACAACAGCACAGCATCGGCTTGGAGGGACTCCTCATACCAGCCCCACATCTCCTGCCCCCCTGCACCTGCCTGTCACAGGCTCCCCGAATATTTTGGGGCATTATGGAGCCTTTCCATCACTTTCAGAGCAACCACTGAGCAGCACTTCCCAATCTCTTCCTGGAGCATCCCCAGCTACCAAAACCTGCCTGCTGATGCTCAAAATAACCCTCAGGCAGGAGCTAATCAGCCACTCAGACATAAGCAGCTCAGTGCTCAGGTGTTGACTATTTGGCCACCCAAGCGTGGCAAAATGGGGTGCTCAGCCGTGCCAGGCCTGGGTGCCCAGGTTAAGAAACCTCATTATTTTGCCCAGTGTACCTTCTCAAAGGTTGGCACACCCAAACTGCACCCCTCCATGTGTTTTGGACAGGGGTATTGACATTGGAGCAGGGTTGGATCCAGGTTTGGGACACCCTTCTCCATCCCCCCTCTCCCGCAGACACAACATCCCCCACAACAAACAGCTTTCAAAGCCCATCTCCCATTGATGTCACACCAATGCCTCAGGAGATAAAAGCTGAGAAATCCAGAACCACTGCTGGCTTTTCCAGGGAATATTAATTAGAGGGAAAGCCTCATTAGCGCAGCAAGGGTGGCTGCTGGCGCTGCCTCCCCCTCACCCCACGTGTCCCAGACCCCCCAAAGGGACATGGTGGGTGTCAGGCCTCCCATCTGCCTTGGTGGTCTGAGCAATGGGATGCCCTGCACATCCCCCAATTGGAAGTGTTAAATATTAAAGCAGGTGTCTGAATTAAAAAGACACCAAGGGAAAACCTGTTTCTCCCCACCCACAGCTGCTGGGGCTCCCAGGTGAGCCCAGAGCCCTGGGCAGGAGGAAGCCCCCCCACCCCATGCCCTCAGGAGCAGCCTGATGGCAAATCCAAGTGGTTGTGGGGGAAAATCAGCACATCAATTATGTGATGTGTTTTTGGAGAGCTTTTTTGACAGCTCTGCAGCTGGGAAGGAACAGGGGGAGTACAGGATGCTGCCTCCAGCCACCCTGAGCCTCTGCAGTGGTGGAAAAAGCCCCTGCATCTGCCACCAAAGGGAATGTGGGAAGGGCTCAGGAAAATTCGAAGTGGCACAGGACCCCCGAGCCCAGAGCTCCCATTCCACCATCCTCCTGAGAGCCTGGGCAGGCTGGGCAGCACCCACCTGCCCTGTCTCCTGGTAAATGCCCCAGAAAACAACCCTTGCAGCAAAACACCATTTGCTGTGAAATCAGAGGGCTGGTGACAGGAGAGGGATGACAGGACAGGAAGCACCACTGGGAAGGTTTAACCACGGCCACCAGAGGAGCAGCACCCCTGGGTGCACCAGCACTGAGCCTGGCCAAGGGATACCAAGGGGTGCAGAAGGGGTGCTGCAGAAGAACTCAAGCAAAGCCACCCCCTGCTAAGGCCACAAAGCCTTGGGGTGGCTCCGGGGACAGGCAGGGTATGGGAAGCACAGAACATGGCCACCAGCACCCAGGGACAGCAGCAAGGCAGAGGCACTGGGAGGACAGAGGTGCCACAACAGCAGTTATTCATCAAAAGTAACTTCTCATTCTTTTTTGTTTTGTTTATTTTTTACTGAGAAGTGAACCCAATTCATCCTGACAAAGGTTCACAGCAAAGCTCTGCCTGGGGGCTGCTCACAGAGATGCCAACAAGCATCACGGTGTGGGAGGAAAGGACCCTGTGTCTGTGCCACAGGGGGCTGCTGGGCACCAACATGGGCTCACCACGTCACCCCAGCCCCGTGCCACCCCGGGGACAGCTGCCACTGTGGCATCTGAGATATGTGGGCTTCCCCACAGGCACTCAGCACCAGCCCTGCTCTCCAAGGATGCTCTCCTGGCAGACACAAACCAACTCGCTCCGAGCACTCCTGAGGATGGGTGTCAAATCAATCCCCGCAGCAGAGATGCCAAGTTTAAAAAAAAAAAAAAGGGCAAAAAACCCCAGAGGAAAGCAGGCAGCCATCTGCCAAACCAGCAATTTTCAGCTGGATTTCCAGAAACACTTGAGCTTTTAAAAGCAAGAGAGGAGAGAAAACAAAACCCCTCCTCTTCCACAAGCATAGAAAGCATTCAGATGAAGTGCAAAATTCCAATTTGACTTCAAAGGCATTTCTCCTGGCTAGTTACCCCCAAATCCTGGCACAACCAGCTGGAAAGCCAGTGGGCAGTGCCATTTTGCTGCCAGATGACGGCACCCAGCCAGCTGAGGTGTGGGGTGCTGTGCTGGGGGAGCCCAGGGTGGCAGAGGGATATTGAAAACCTGGTACTCACCCGTTTGGAAGCAGGGAGGACAAGGAGGGAAGGTAGGGAGGAAAGGGAGAATAAAGCTTTCATCAGTTTAATCAGCAGGTTTTTTTCATGCACTATATATTAAGTTAATGTATGTTACCATTGCCTCTGTAATGGAAAAATACCACAGCTGTCGTAGCCAGTAACGCTTTCAAGAGCATTTGACTCCCAAGTCATCCAGGTGCTTTTGACAGTGTTACTCTGGGTTGCTATAGGAACCCTAACAGTTTTCCTGTCTGACTTCTCCATTAACACCGGGATTTATATTTAATTTGTTTTCCTTTTCCCCAGCAAGAAGAGCCAAGAAGCGAGTGTGCGTGCAGGGGCAGGAGCTGCTCCTCAGTGGGTGTCTCCTGGCCATGCCAAAAACGGCACCCAGGATCACAGTCAGTTGTGCTGAGATGCTGCTGGAGCACGAGTGCAAGCAGACACCGACCTGCTGCAGGTGGGGAACGGCACAGCCCCACTGCACTGCTAGGAACCATCTGGGATGGTGCTCAGGGTGGTTCTACCATGGGGTTCTCCCACGGTCTCATGCCTGTCTGTCCCTTTCTTGCCTTCCTGCAGGCAGCAGGACTGAGGGGCTCATGGGCTGAGCATCCCACGCAGCTCCTGGACAGAGGTGACAGGCAGAGAGCAGGTAAAGTTGCTGCACATGTAGGCGGTGGCTTTCCCATCCTTCCTCTCCAGGGATGAAAGGAAAGGCAGCTGGCGGTACAGGAACCCAGCGCTGTCTCCGTCTGCGACCATCAGCACCTGCCCAGAGAAAGAGCTGTGAGCCAGCGAGCACAGCCAGTGCCAGCCAGCTGGTCCTTCCTGCCCCACTGACGTGCTGAGGGCTGGCAGTATCCCCCCACACACTCTCCCAAAACAGGGAGAGGATGGGGAGTTGAAGGGACCCACTCCAGCCCTCTGCCAGGGTCCCCCAGTTGTCACATCCCTAAAACGCCAGTGCAGGAAGAAGTGTGATGGAGATGTAGCAGCTTGGCCTCCCTTAGCCACTGGACACTTGGCAGCCAGGATGGAGCACAGGGATCAACACATGCCAGCCCAGCCAGCTCCTTGGGGACACCTGCCCAGCCCAGAGACAGCCCCAGAAACAGCTGCAGCATTGCCCCATCCCACCTGCAGCCCATCCTCCTGCCCTCCCCACGCTTCCCAAAACAACTCAGGCAGCATGAACAGTGGGTCAGGGGCTCTCCCAGCTCACACAGCAGCACCAGCCAGGGGTGATGACCGGGCTGCCAGGATAATTAGCTCTTCTGAAAGGGAAAATGTTTGTTAAAGCCTCAGGGCTTGCAGGCTAATCAGGAGAAAGGCCAGGAGCTGGCAGCAAGCCTCGTGCTGACACAGATGCAAAGGGTGAGCAAAGGGCTGGCCCTTCCCAAGGCACAGAGGGAACATCCTGCTGCTGGAGCACAGAGCTCTCCCTTGCCTGCATCAATCCCAGCCCTGCATGTGCCTGCCGAGCAGGGACACACTTGCAACACGTCCCTGCTGCCCACACCAATGCCACCAAGGGATGCTGACACCAAATGCTGCCTCTCACAGCACACACACCTCCCACCATGGCTCACCCTTCACGCAGCATCCTCTACACCAGGGCCAGCAGAAGAGCCAGCACTGACAGCCAGAGACACCCACGCAGTCTTACTCATGCCTGGCAGGGGCTGCCCACACCCTTGTGTCCCATGGGGGACATCACATCCCCAAGTCCCTGCCCTGGATAGTGGCTGCTGCAGTCCTGTCCCGTCCCCCATCACCACACATCTGCTTGACCCAGCTCTGGCTCAGCCTGTCTCCCTGCCTGCTTTCTGCTCCCCCCCAGCCTCCTCCTGCTTCACCTTTGTCTGGAATTAATTCCAGGCGTGATTAATTACCAATTCATGTCCAATCTGAAATTCATTATTCATTTTTCTCACAAGCTCCCCAAGGTCCTCTCGCAGGGCCAGGATGAAGGCGAGCAGCAGGCGAGAGCTCTGCAGCCGAGGAGATAATGGGATCCTTCATAATTACCCTAAAGACCATTAACAGGGCAGGGATCTATACCAGGAGCTGGGATCCAGCCCCAGAGCAGGGACCCAACCCTCCCTGCTCCCAGCACCAGGACACCCTGGGAACAGCTATCAGCATCACCCCCACTTGCATCCATCCCCACAGAGCTGCTTGCAGCAAAGGGCTCCTCCAGACCCAGGGTCCATTTAAAATCATGACCTCAATGTCATTTTATCTGCAGCATCTCGTTACAGCAAGGATTTCAGGGTGAGGTTTGTAAGGAATTAATTACTGGAACAACCTAATTAATTGTGTTCCTGCACACAACCCTGTCCCCCAGCACCCTGCTGGCATGGAGGGAGTGGGGGCACAGGGGACACAGGGATGTTCCCCCAACTCCTGGCAAAGGCAATTTCCAAACCAGCTATGTCTCTGGAGCAGGTGACCCAGGGCTGCTCTGCTTAGGGCAGCTTCCCGTGGTGGGGAAGGAGATCTGGGGAGCAGCCTGAGGGGGATGGAGGCAGGTGGGAACAGGAGCACGTTCACGTCAGTGTGATGCAGCATGGATGGCTGCTGGGAGGCAGTGGGCTGCTCCCAAAGGTAGTCTAACCCTCTGAGAAATGGGATTCCCCCCCCCTTCCTCCCATCACCTCTGCAAGGTGAGGAGCCATTGCTACTGCCAGAGATGATGCTCCTACCACTCCTGCTTGAGGAAGGGGAGATATGTGTCCACAGCTCTTCTGGGGGAAAGCTTTTCCCTCCTGCCACAATTCTTCTTCCAGGAAACAAACCCAAGCTGGAACAGCTTTGGCTCCATCCCATCATCGCAACATGAGGAACACACAAGGGGCAAGCAGGGCTAGACTCCCACCCTGCCTGCTACCAGCCTCCAGCTGCAGCCTCTTGCATGCCCCTCCAAGCATAGTTCCCCTGCAAGCAGCCCTGGCAGGCACGACCATGGCTTCACTCCCCCATGCAAACATCCCTCCAGAACACCCAGCCCTCATGTTCCTCCCTTCCCCAAGGAATGCAAAGGCTTGGGGGCAAAAGACCCTCCCCTAGGGAAGGAGCATCCCCACCAGCCAGGCTTGTTACCAGCTTGGCAGGAGGGAGCCAGACTGCAGGGAAGGAGAGGACACAGCTGTGTATTTGTTCTGCTCAAGCACCCAAAGCTGCTGGTGTGGGCTCAGGGGACCAAGGGCTGAACCAGCTGGGACAGAGGGTTATGAACAGTGGTGCTGGGCTCCCATTCCTGCAAACTGGGTCACCCAGTGTAATCCTCCAAAGGGACAGAGGAAGAGTGTGGGAACAGAGGACTCGTACACAAAATAGGGACCTGCATGGAAGGAGGGTGCTGCTGGACAGGTGACAGCAGAGGAAGGACAGAGAGCTGTGTGCCCCACTCATGCTCCTGGGAATGTGTATCTCCTCCAATGCTGGCATTAAACATTGCTGGACACACAGGCAGAGGGTCAGGGGTGACACCCCTCTGGGCTGAGCTAAGGTGAGGACAGAGCAGAGGATCCTGTGCTGATGGCTCAGCCCTCCCCAGCTCATCCTAGCTGGTGTTACAGAGGGAAAGTGGTGCTTTGGCCTCAGGTCCCCACATACTGAGACTGAACACACCAGTCCCTGGCACCAGGAGCCAACAGCCAGGGATGAATCCAGTCCAGACACTGTGCCCCTTCACTCGCAGCCCAGTCCTATTTCCCTTGGCTTCACAGCTTTGCTGAGGTCAAAGCCATTATCCCCAAGGCAGGGACACTGCCCACCAAACCCGATGGGCACCAGCTGCTGCGCTGCCCTTCCCTGCCACCTCCAGATGCAGCGAACAACTCCAGCCCCTCTGTGGGATGCACTGACACATCTCAAAGCAGGGATGAGGACAAGCAGAGCCAGGGAGGAACCCCAATACACAGCAACAGCTGCTGAATGGGAGAAAAGCTTTGGGAAAAGCCAGCCTCTCCCAGCTGGTGGTACCCAGAACTGGAGTGAGGCACTGCTTCATCTCTTCCAAGAATGCGAGTGTGTCTCCAGGCAGCAGGTGACCCAGACACTGACTGGGTCTGCCCAGGACATGACACATCCACACTGGGCATGACACATTCACACGAGAATGAAAGGCTTCCCCTTGGGAAAGCACTGGGCATGGGCTGAGAGCAGTGTAAACAGCCAGCAGCAGTAACAGCCACTGCTGCAGCCACTTCTGGGCTGGGCTGCCCATGCTCTCTACAGGGAGAGGAGTGCAGCTGTGACCCTGCTGGCTGTGCTTAGATATGGAAAAGACAGGATGCTTCCCAGAAGAGAGGCAGAACAGAGGAGGAGGAGGAGAAATACAACAGCTGCACTGGGAGAAAGGATGAAGCATCAGCAGTGCAGGCAGCAGAGGCCAGGGAAGGGCTGGCAGCCAGGGGACACTTCTACCTTGTTTGGGCTGAAGACAGAGCGGACACAGTGCAGCATCTCTTTGGTGTCTTCTCCTTGGGGGTCCCCACAGATGATGACCTGTCCAGGGGGAGGGTGGATGGCAGGAGGGAGAAAACAGAGCTGTGACTGCCCCCACGCCACTGCCCGCCTCGCTCCCTACAGCATGTCCTGCAGGGGACACAGAGCCCCAGCCCGTACCTGTTTGAGGGTGTGATGGAAGACAGCGGTGGCCCGGACCATCTCTGGCAGGGTTATTGGGATCTTCTGCAGCCTCTCTGAGAAGGCAGCCAAGATCTTCCCAGCTTTTTCCACCCAGTCCATATGACCGGAGTAACAAGCTGCTCGGAGCAGGTTTGTGACAGCGACAGAGTTGGGGGTGGGCTCTGCTCCATCTTGGTCTGCAAGGGACAACAGCTGCCATCAGCCCAGTGCCTCACCACCCTACAGCCCTGTCCCTCCCACACCACGACCCAAGGACACCATGGCCAGGTCCCTGAGCTCACCATCCTTGAGACGCAGGAGCAGGGAGGGATCGCCAGCCTCGGTGGAGAAATAAGCAAAGCCTTTAGGGTCCCAGAAGAGCTTGTCCTGCATGTGCTGGAGATGCAGGGCCCACTCCAGCCAGCCCTGCTCCAGCGAGGCTTCGTACAGGTCAAAGAGTGCCTGGATGACAAAGACATAGTCCTCCAGGAAGCCCTGGATGGGCACAGTGCTGCAGTGGCAGACAGGGAAGGACAATGAGAATCTCTAAACTGAGCAGGTTGGAAAGTTCTCCAACCCAGCAAAGCCCTGCTTACTGGTCTCTGCTACCGAAGGAGATGCCACCAAGCAAAGCAGTGACTGTGCTATCACACAACTCAGCCCCAGGGTTCTGTACAGGAGGGGAAGGCAGGGCAAGACACTTGCCAGAATGAAAGATGAGGAACAGGAAAGGTTTTGACCTCAATTCCTCCTCACTGGCCGGGGGACACTAATCCTTCCTAAACTGCACCAGAGCTCTGTACAAAACAAACAGCCTCTCTTCCCTTCCAGTTCAGTTCTGCCTGGAAGAGAGGACAGGGACTGCTGGGGGTCTGGGCAGCACCTGCAGGTGGCCAGTCAAGTCTGTGGACCCTCTGACACTCACCTCTGCTCCACTGAGTTGTCCTTGCCCCGGTAGCAGCTCCGCAGCAGCCTCCCGCTGTCAGGGTCAAAAAGGTGTGTCCTCAGGAAGGCAGCTGCTTGTGCAGCCCTGTTCACGTATCCCTGCTCAGCAAGGGCAGCCCCAGCCTGGGCAAAGCCCGAGATCATCAGCCCTGCAGAGGCAGAGACCAGGACAGGTGAGGGGGGGCACACAGAACCAGTCAGAGGGTCACTGTCAGTCCTTTGAAGGATGGTCAACATGAAGCTCATCCTCCCTGATGCCAGCAGGTCAGGTCTCAGCTCTTCTGCTCAGCTCAAATCACTAATGAAGTCACTTGCTGTCACCAAAGATACAGGCAAAGTATTGCAAGGCCAGCAAGAGCCAGGCCCTCACTTGTGGGCAGATACAGGGCTCAAGACTATTCCAGCAGGGTATCTCCAGCCCATGCTGGCTCCAGACCCAAACATCCAGAAATTTACTGCTGGGAACAGCACCTGGGGTCCTGCAGTTATTCCCTGTGGCAGGACCCCCACAGAGACACAGAGCTGTGACACCCCACCCATACAGCAGCAGGGATGGGCTCTGTGCCCACCATGATCCTGGGTCGCCAGCTCAGTCCCCTTCCCCACAGCCCAGACAGAGGAGCTGGACTGAGCCAGGGGAAGAGTTTTGCTGCTCTCTGCTGGCAGCTGGGGAGGGAAATAGAGCCAGAACAGGATCCTGACGCTCCCAAGCCTTGCAGGTGTGGGCTGCTTCCACACAGCCCCTGATAGGATCCCCTGATTCCAGCCTACCCAGGGCCTCTGTGGGAGCTCTCCACACCCAGCAGGACCAGTTGCTACCAGGCACTGGTGGGAGTCCAGCCAAGGCACGTGCCCCCAGAGCGGAGCCGCCTCTCACCATTCCACGCTGCCAGCATCTTGGTGTCCAGGTGTGGCCGTGGCCGCTGTGCCCGGGCTGAGGACAGTCTCTGTTGGCATTCCTGCAGGAGGGCACTCAGCCGGCCCGGCTCCAGCCCGAACCGGGCTGCCGTCAGCTCCGGGGAGCAGCGGGCAATGAGGACGTTCTTGCCCTTCAGCTCTTGATGGGGGTCCTGAAGGGAGATGGAGACACATTCTGTGAATGCCATCAGGCTCAGGAGGTGTTGGACTCTGAGTGCTTTGGGGCTGCTCTGCCATCCTTCCATGCCTACAGACGCGGGTCCCTCACCAGTGCTCCTGGCACCAGGCAAGTCTCTGCTCTCCCTCACCTTCATAGGGTCCACATTGCCAGCCTCTTCCACTCCGTAGTGGTGCATGAAGACATCTCCCAAGGTTGTCCCCTCTGTGGCCCCCTCAACAGGGTCAGGAAGGAGAGCCCGGAGCTCCTCAGCTGTCCACACACAGAAAGCTCCTTCTCGCTTCTCTCTGGATGTGGTGGTCGGGTAGGAATCTGCATCTTCTGCACTATAGAAACCTCCTGCCTGAGAAAAGAGCAGCAGAGACACCCTCCAGCACCAGGACAGCACTTTCAGCCAGCTCCCCATCGCTGCAGGGCTGGCAGTCTGGCTAATGAGCCTCAGCAGTGCTCCAGACTGAGCTCAGCCAGGATGGGAGGCAGAGAAAAACAGCCCTGAGCCACATGTCAAGGCAGGGTAAGTGGCTTCCTTTGGCTCAGCTCAGGGAAGAACCTACCTGGTCACTCAGGTCCCGTGAGACATAGAGCAGAATGTCTCGGACAACACCAGCAAAGAATTCATCACCAGAGATCTGTGGGAGGCATGGGGCAGACATTGGTGTTACAAGGGCAGGGGCAAGGCAAAAGACACAGCAAGGTAGGGTGAGAGATTTCAATCTGAAGAGTTAGCAAAGGAGCATTTGAAAGTCCAAGGATTTTAAATGCGGAATGGATTCAGAGTAAGATCTTCAACTTATCTACAAAGGGCAGTGGAGAGCAATGCTGGAGTTAAACCGAGGTCAGAGGCAGCAGCATTGTTTGCTGACTTGCAAAAACCAGCCCAAAGGCTGTTCCCTCCCCCATTATGCTCGAAGCCCCGGGGCTACACTGTCACGGGTTTGTGCAGCACTTCTGGATAAACACCAAGAGATGAAGGGGAGCATTGGGTTGCTCCATGCCCATGAGATGGGCAGTATCTTGGGAATAGGCTTTGAAACTGCTCCCCAAACCAGGCCAGTCCTCCCCAGCCTGCAGCAGTGGGAGCCCCACAGAGGGATGCCAGAGCTGTACCTGGAAGGCTCTGCTGTACACGGCTGCCAGCTGCCCCTGGTCGTAGAGCATCTTCTCAAAGTGAGGGACATGCCAGTGCTGGTCAGTGGAGTAGCGGTGAAACCCCTGCAGAGACCATGTGGACATGTCTCTACCCCACATCTCCACCCCACACCTCCTGGGCATGACAGGGGCTTACCCCCAAGGATTTACTCCTACCTGACCAATGTGGTCATGGATGCCCCCATGGGCCATCATCCTGAGGGTGTGCAGAGCCATCTGCAGTGCCCGAGCACCTTCTGGAGTTGTTCGGTGCAGGGCCCAGTACGTGAACAGGAAATTCAAATTCACTGAAACACATGGAGAAAACGGAAGGCTGTGGGGTGGGCTCTGCCCCCACAGTGCTGTCTGCCCCACGGCAGGTCTCAGCAGCAGAGACCAGACTGACCTGGGGTGGGGAACTTGGGGGATGTGGAAAAGCCACCATAGTCTTCATCATAAGATCGGGAGAGCTGCTGGAAACAGGTGTCCATCACCTCTTTGGGTGGTGGGGGCGACTCCTGGCCCTGCACATGGATCTGAGATGTGTGTCGCAATGCATCCAGAATCCTCCGGCTGCTCTCCAACAGGGCATCTTTGTTCTCCTTCCACTAAGATGCAAAGGGAAAAAGATGATTCTTCTTCTTGCCTTGTACCAGTCCAAATCACACCTCCAGCTCTCGAGCACCCGCCCCAAATCAGCTCAAACCCACCTCTAACGCAGCCAAAGCTCTGGCTTGTTCTCTGGGCCACTCTTCCTCACAAGTGAATCTCCTAAGTCAGTCACCTTTCAAGCCCAGACCAATTTCCCTGTGCCCCCTTTGGTGTAGCCCTGCCTGCTACACCATTCCTGCCCCGCACCTGCTCTGCGATCCGGAGCAGCACAGTCCGAAAGCCAACGCGATGAACTCCATCCTCAGGAGGGAAATATGTCCCCCCAGCAAAGGGCTTGAGGTCTGGGGTCAGCCAGACACTCATGGGCCAACCACCTCCACCACTGGTGGCCTGAAAGACAAATCAAGTGTGCACCAAGGTCACACAAGAGGTACCTGCTCTGTGCTCTTCCAGCACATCCCAAAGCCTCACTCAAAGAGAGATGTGTGCTTCTCTCCACCCTTGGGACCCATCCAGACCACCCCACATACTGGTTCCTCCTGCCTGAGGAACATAACAACAAACAACACCCTGAAAGAGCCAGCCAAAGCCTCCTGCACCCCACCTGTGCCTCCCTCACCTGCACGAAGGTCATGTACACTTTGTCCACATCTGGCCGCTCCTCACGATCCACTTTGATGCACACAAAGTGCTCATTCATGATCTCCCCAATCTCCTTGCTCTTGAAGGACTCCTCCTCCATGACATGGCACCAGTGGCAGGTGGAGTAGCCAACTGCAAACAAGCTCAGGTGAGTGAGGAATGGTCCTTTGCAGGGAACACATGATGGGGAGAACACTCAGAGCAGGGGAACCTTGCTATGGGCAACAGCTGCTGCCTCCCTGGAGAACAGATGAAGGAGAAAAGTCTCCTGGACTCTCCAGCTCTTGCTCCTAAAAGCTGGCCAAGGTGTTTGATCCTAGAGGTAGCCCATTTTCAGAGAGAACTACGCCAGCATGTGGCACTCCCTTGCTTGGTGGTCATCCACACCTACATGACTACTCACACACCAGCTCGGGATGCAGCTCAGCTTATCTGATCATCTACTGAACAACACATGGGAAAGGGAAATATATCTTGTTTCTGGTTACCTGACAGGAATATCAGCTTGTTTTCCATCTTTGCTTTATCAAAGGCTTCCTGACCCCAAGGGTACCTGTGGGGGGAAGACGAGTTCCTCAGCCCCATGGGCATAGGGAGAGGAGGAGGAGGCGGGGCTAAGGCTCCCATAGGTCTTACCAATCCACGGGGTTGTGGGCGTGCTGTAGCAGGTAGGGGGACTTTTCATTAATCAGGCGGTTGGTGTGACAAGGGACGCTGGGGGGACCGGGTGTCCCCACTGTGGCCATGGCTGCGACTCCCGTGAGAAACGTGTGCCTGTGACACCAAACAGGCTCAGGGGTTCCCTGCTCACCACAACAAAGCTCAGCCTCTGGACAGAGCCATGACAGCCCAAAGCAGCAGCACCACCACCCCAGGTCCTGCCGTGCCCCAGGACAGGGTCCTGCTCCCCACTATTCACTCCCCAAACCAAGGGAACCATTCTCAGCCCCAGCCCCGAGTGCCTCTGCTGGCTCTCAGTCCACCCCACTGCCCCCCAGGGAGGTTCCAAGTCCTTCCCACTCACTGGAGGCTCAGAGGAGGTTGTTCTGCAGTTTGGCACACCCCACCCCTGGTGCGGTGAAAGCCTTTCCCAGAGCTGCCCCCCACCAGCACACTTTGGGGTCACACTCGACAGCTGTGAGCGCACGACTTGCCCTGCGTGTCCCCCGAGAGAACGATCCCACCCCGTGCGGTGGGTGCGGGCAGGGGGGCACAGGCTCGTTATGGTGAGGGGAGAGAGGGGCAGGAGGGGACCAGGGAGACCCCTCTGCTGCCGGGCAGATGCAGGGCCTGGGTAGGGAGATGCAAGAGGGATGCAGGGCTGGGATGCAGGAGGCGCGAAAGGGAAGAAGAACGGGGGAACA
Source organism: Rhipidura dahli (assembly GCA_013399225.1). Lineage (NCBI taxonomy): Eukaryota > Metazoa > Chordata > Aves > Passeriformes > Rhipiduridae > Rhipidura > Rhipidura dahli. Next base: position 71,162 of record VXAC01002974.1, on the reverse strand, counting down.
GGGTACGTAAAGTCGTGCAGGAGCTGCGGGAGTGCGAGGAGGGTTCAGGGACGATACAGGGGGATGCAGAGAGATATGGGGAGGATGTCGGGGAAGGCAGGAAAAGCGCACGGCTGCGGAATGGCTTTAGGAGGGACTCAGGAAGATGTAGGGAGGACCTAGAGGAGATGCATGAGGGGTACAGGGGCCTGCAGGAGAATTCAGGGGATGCGGACGGCGCAGTGAGGAAGCGGGGGGCACAG
>VXAC01002974.1:46440-61562 GCA_013399225.1 Rhipidura dahli | reverse complement strand
CAGGTCCCGGCTTAACCCCTTCGGGGCCGCCCGGGCACCGGCAGAGGCGCTGAGCCCCCCCCAGTGCGGTGCGGCGCAGCGCGGTGCGGTACCGGCCGCGGGGGATGCGGCGCCGAGCCCCTGCCCCGCCGCATGCGGGAGGCGGGGATGCTGTAAATGCTCAGTCACTGCCCCTCCTCTGGCAGCCAGCCAGGCGCTGCTCGCTGCTGCCTGCGCGCCTGTATTCCATTTTTTTTTTCCCTCCTCCCCCCATTATTTTTAGACAGAAATCCACGTCCCCGGGCGCGGAAGAAGCTACGAGGGATGTCGACCCTCCCCACCGCGGAGCTCCCTCACTGCTACCCAAGGCCACGCTCGCACTTTGGGGTCTTTAAATTATTATTCTTTTTTTTTTTTTTCCTCCCTAGGATCTAAATTTGGAGCGGGTTCTTCCCCTGCTCTGAACAGCTCCCGGAGCCTGGCTGGGGGGAGAGAGGGAGGCATCAGATGACATGACAAAATAAGTCATGTCTCTCGATCATTTTAATGCCACCCCCTCTCTCCCGGCCTCTGCCTTCCATTTTAATCACTGACAGCCCTTCAAGTATTATGGATATATATAATCTTTTTAATATCACTGACATTTTCCACAATGGAAAGCATCTCGGGGGTGCTGAGACATTCTGGGGGGTGGGGGGGTCCCCTGCCTTCCTGCCGCTGCTCCCGCCACACAAAGCACAGAGCTGAGATCCATCTTGTCCCAGGGTCCTGCCTTGGGTCTGGGGGGAGGCCATGTGCCTCTGGGGGCTTTGCAGATCTCAGCAGCGTGACATTCCCAACAGGCTCTGGCCATGCAGGCTGAACAAGCATCTAGTCCCCACTCCCAGCTGCGGCGTGGGAAATGAGCATACCCAGCAACCAAACCCTCTGCAGGTCAGCCCGGAGAACATCCCAGCTCGGGAAGTGGCAGGCATTCTTCATGGCAGCCCAAGCTCCAAGCTTTCCCCTTCCTCCATTCCCAATGCTCCTGCTTCACTGTGTCAGATGGTGAGGCAGACAGCTTGCCTTTCTTCAGGCAGTGATTTTTTATAAGCAAACTGAACCTCTCCATGGGGAAAACACTCCGGGAGGTGGTTTTGGAGCTGTACAAATGTGGGCTTTCTTTGCTGGGTGGCTCAAAACCCCACTGTGGGAATGGGACCCAGCAAAGCACTGCTTGCCTTCAGCAGAGCCTGGCTGCTCACCCAGACCCCCTCTACCATTGAGAAACATCTGGAAATGCAATGTAACCTTCTGCTTGAAGCATTTTCCTGCAATTGCCCCTCTTCCCATCCTCTCTGGTGGTGATGATGTCTTCAGGCCCCACTCACGTGATGGGTTGGGAACGCAACTCCCAAGGCCAGGAAGGTCGCTCACCTTGGTTATATAGCAAACACAACACAAATTATTAACACTAATACAAATAATGCCCACCTTTGGGAGAGGAGAAGGAATAATTTCCTTGCCTGGCTGCAAGGACTCAGCCTTACAGAGTCCTGTAGAGTGCAGGGCTGACAGACCTGACGGTCTCTGTGCTAAGGACAGAGCCCACATCTCACCCTGGACCTGTAAATGAGAGGTGTATGTTTCTAAAGCTGCCCTGTGGAAGCCAGCTCTAATACCACTGCAGTCCCGTTGTGTTACTTCCACAAATCAATGCAAAAGGGAAAAAAAAAAAAAAAAAGCTGCTGGCTCAGAAAAAGCTGCAGCAGCCAGGCAGCAGAGTATCACAGTTGTTGGCCCAGCACATCCCTTCCTGCATGCTGCTTGTACCTTGTCCCCTGAGGACACTCTTGTCCAAGGCTAGAAGAGGCACTGGCAATATTTATGACAAAAAAAATATGATAAGAAATTAGACTATTCACAGGTTTGTTCTCCTTTGCAGAACTCCTGTGCCACCCACCCCTGCTCTGCCACCAGGCTCCTCTCTTGGAAGGGGAGATGCCAGCACAGGACATTCTTCCATTGTACATGACTGATGTAAAATTTTGATCTACCTGGTGTTATATTAGCAGATTTTCCAGTGGGTTGATGAAGACATGGAGCCTGGTTTCAATGGGCTGGACTGAAGATATGAGTCCATGGAGACATGGATGGGCTTTGCCATCCTTTACGGTAAAGCTACCAAATGAAAGGATCCCTGCCTCTGAGACAATCACGTTGCCTCTAGAACGTGCAGACTCCCTCTCTCCTAGAAACAGATGGCTTGAGCAGTTTGAGTTGGGCAGATTCACAAGCTGATAATCATCTCCAGGGAGGCAGGAGCTATTGTCAGAGCCTGTGAGACACACCCCGACTTCAGGCCTTTTTCCTCCTAATTCTCAAAATGTTGCTGAAATTCTCACTCCAGGAATGCTGAGCAGAGACATTCCCTTTGTGGGTCTGTGCCCACTAAGCCAGAGGAGGCTCCTGCTGCTACAGAAGCCAAAATGTTTCCCCACAACCCACTAAGAGAAAACATCTCAAAACATGAGTGGTCTCACCTGGCCAGTGAAAAAACCAAGCTATTCTTTGCCATGGTACTGCTGGTAGCCAAGGGGAAGAACAGTTCCTCTCCCCAGGGGCAGCATAGGAGTTAAAATGAGAAAGCACAAACACCCATTCAGCAGAAGGAGCAGCCATTTCATGCTACATGTGCAGCTCCAAGCCGTGTGCCAGCCCAGGGACAGGGGCTCGTGCCCAAGGGACACACCCTGAGCGATGCTCAGCATGGACAGGCATCTGCTGCCTAAGAGCTCCAGTGGGATCACCATCCCCAGTTAATGATCTACACTGATGTCATTGCTCTACAGGGCCAAAGCCCTTCGGGGGAATGCTGTCCAGCTGCTTTAGCAGGAAGGTGGCACTTACTGACACCAGGCCAAGGCAGACCCCACACAGAGCTCACTCTGCCCTGGGAACCTGCTGCCAGTGAGTCCAACGTGCCACGCTCAGGCCTGAGATGCCTCCACAAAAAGCCCCATTCCAGCAGGGATGCACACAGATGGAAAATGGTGATGAGCCCAGACACACAGGCAGATGGACAGACAGGAGGAGTGGCTCTTACACGAGGCCTTACCATGGCTCACAACTTTTATAGCACAAATTTCACTCATTTAATTCAAGAGTGATTAGTCTTGGCAGGAAACACATAAAACCTGGCTCAGAATGGGGCATGGGTACCTGGAGCTCAATGGAAAGAGATGGCAAGATCAGCACAAGAAGGAAATCTGTGAGTGCAGAACCAGGCAGGGTGGCACACCCCTTGGGACAGTGCTTTTACAGGAATCCAGAATGCCTCAGAGAAGCCTCCTATCAGCAAGTCCCAAAGGGAGGCTGGACAAGCAGTCAAAAATATGATAAAAACCAGGATGGAATTGTCCTGGTACCAGTGTTCATGAGTACAAGGAACACCCTGCTCACTCACCTGCTAGCTAAGCATGATCAAGACACAAAGAACATACCTCATGTTGACTGGCACTTTTAAATAATTCTCCTTTAGCAGAAATACCACTGTTTTCCAGCCTTAACGTTTTTTGAGGTGGTGATACTTCTTGCCTTGTCTCTTCTTGGCAAGCATCATCTGTAGCAGTAACAGATGATCTAGCAATAGTGTCACATCATACTGTGTCAGAAAAGAGGCAGCCCAGTATTTGTAATCACTAAATCACTTCAGAAAGAAGAATCTCCACTCCGTCTGTGTAAATATGGTTATTTATTTTTTTTTAAGCAAATCTATTTCTACATACAAAAGGCTCCACTCTCCCACTTCAGACAATGTTACTGCTTTAGATCCTCAAATAAAGATGCCATTTCACTCACCATTGAATCCAGCCGCCTGTAAACCTGCAAAAGTTCAGTGAAAACACATGAAGAAATCCTGAGGCTGAGACTGACAGAGATGGTTTCTGAGGTACATTTTCTTATGGGCACACACACAACCACACAGAAGTGGCAGCCTGCTGCTAACAGAGCTCTGGTAATAACTTCCCTGGCTATGAAGTGTGTTTAACATTATCTGAGGCACAATTAATTCAGCTGATCCCTCCAGAGTCTGCAAGCAATGCTAAAGACATCCCAGACACAAGTCCCGCAAGTGGCTATGGGATGGCTGGATTTCTGCTAACAGATTCCAGGCTGAAACAAATTAATTTGGATTTCACACTTTCACTTTGCTGCAGCATGTCTGCCAGCTTTCTGAGTTTAACAAAATGCTCACCTCTCCCCCTGAGCCTCAGTGTGCCTTACAAGAAAACAAAACCAAGACAATGACCCAAGGTCAGACTCACTTCAATGTGGAGCTTTTCCCGGTATTTTTCAAGTGAAATGGGGTCCACCTGCTCCTGAGCAAGTTCTGCCCCATCTGTAGGTGCAGCTCCCTCTTCCACCTTCTGCTTCTCATCTCTTCCTTTGACAGACTCTGCTCTCCCTCTTGCATCACGCACTGAAGTGGAAGATGCTCGCTTCTCATCTTTTGATTTCAGCTTTCTGCTGCCCGAATGATCCTAATCCAGGATAGACCAAGGAAAAAAGGGACACAGGTCAGAACACTACTCAGACTGCTGCAAGATGCATCTCCCAGCAGCAGCACCTCTTTCACTGGGTTGGAAATCAGCTTAAACTCAAGATATGCAGCCTCAGGATGGATCACAATGTCCTCAGCACTCAGGGTTTGCCAAGCATCCCAAAACCTACCGATTTCCCTGATGACCCTCTACTACTCTTTTTGCTTCCTTTATCCTTTTTCTCATCTTTCTTAGTGGCTATTTTGTCTTCCTTTCCTCTTTTTTTTGCTCCTCCTTGCTTTAGTTCATCTACAAAAGAGAGGATTTCAATTATCCAAAAGCATCCACATTCAGAAAGTTCAGCCCACTGCACTAGCACAGTGGGAGTGTGTTACTTTTGCAGTGTATTTTCCTCTTTTTATTAATCTGAGCTGTACTGCACTGAAAAACAGTACCTCGAAGAGTTCTTTGTTTAAATAAGGAATGAAGAGATCTCATTGAGGCAGTGTTTGCTGGGTCAGTCCATGGCTACACCTAGCTGAATTAAAAGGCTTTTTTTGGGGGTGTTTTTTTTACTGATGCCAAACCACAGATACCAATTAGTATTGTGACTGCCACACAACCTGCCAGTTTTTTCCTGATGCTTTTTCCTCAGGGAGACATGCTGAAATTGACATTTCAGTTCAAATTCATCATGTTTTCTGTATTTCCAACAGCCCACAGAAAGCAGTTGCTGTGCTAAAACCACCATTTACCTGTTTCCTCCGGAAGAGTTTCTGCATAGGTGTCCTTCTTAATCAATCCAAGCAAGGATCTCAGCCTCAGAGAGTGACTCACCAGGTCATCAATTGCTCCACGCCACAGCTGGAGGCTGAGAACAGGATCAGGATCAGAAGGGAGACAGGGCAGCAACTGCCACCTTGTCTGACCCTGTGCTCAGAAGTGAAGGCACCTTATAGCTGAGAGCTGCCTCGTGCAACTAAACCAACAAAACAGCACCCACTAAATATCTGTGCAGGGGGATGCTAAATTGCTTTCCTCATGTTAGATCCCTCTGAGATCTCAGTGGTTTGCAAATCAACAGGCTCCCAGGAACCCATAAATATTACTGTGAAACTAGGTCTGCTCTTCAACATGACACACGTTGGTAAATCAGCATCAACCTGCTCTGTGTTTACCAAGAGGAACCTGCATCCTTCTAATTTAGAAGCAACTCAAAGCTGTTGATATGTTTACAGTCTGAAAGCCTGAGCAAAGAACAGAGAGACTGTATGAGGGAGGAGACAGTTATCTGAGTAAAAGGGTACAGAAAATACCCAAAGGTTTCATAAATACAGACTGGAATAATCTTGCCAGAAATAATCTTGTACACTCTCCAAAATTACATGCATTTAATATTCTAAACTTATCTCCAGAAAAAAAAAAAAAAAAGAAAAAGGCATTTGGGTCCTAGACAGCTGCTACAATTAAGCTATAAAAATCCAGAGTGTAAAGGTGAAAGGTGACTTCTAGACCTCATTTAATTATGTGCACTCTGAATCACAACACTTGCAACAGAACTCGCTGAGGCTGCTGATCACACAATGTTTCCCAAAGCTTTTCCTTGCAAAGGTAACCCACCAGAGTGGATACAAAAGGTCTGACTGAGTTGGCTTCTGATCAACACACAGCTGCAGAGCTGCCTTATTGAGCTGGGTCAGTGCTTCTTCCCGCTGCTCCTCCCCAGGGATTGACATTATAGCCTGTGAAAGAAAACACACAGGGGCTGTGGAGCACTTCTCAGTCTTCATTCCCAGTCCCTGAGCTCAACAGAGCAGCCCACAGCTCTCTTCCTGGGCACCAGTCTGAGACCAGGCTGCACTGGGCACTTACACACCCAGATGTGGTTTCCTACACAGCTGGAGTATGGCCAAGGTACCCAAGATCTGGGGAACAATCCCAGATTCCCCCATCAGACTGACATTAAGCCCCTTTGCAACTTCAGGTGTGCTGGGGAAGAGGGCTAGAAGGCTCCCTAGTAAAGCTCAGTTACACAAACAGCAGAGAGATTTCCAAGAGAGCACAACAGAAAAACCACTGACAGAATCCAAGGCACTGTTGCTTTAATCTAGGGAGGTCTGTACTCTATCCACAGCCTGTCATGAGTGCCCCCTTAGTTCTCTGATGAATAGAAAGGACTCTCCAAGGATAAGAGCCCTTGGGGGAGCCCCGGGAAGCTGTAAGCCCAGCCTGTCCCCCATATTCATTCCTGGGATGACAGAAAGCTAACAGGGGAAGAGCTTAAAATATCTATTATATTGTGTGGTTCTCTTTTCTTCTTCACACAGCAGCCCACAAAGTATCTCTTGGGAATCTCTTTACAAGAGCACTGAGGGTGTGGTCAGCAGAGCCAACACACATCCTGAATCTCTCAAACTCCCAGCACACTAGCAGCAGCCCTTTGGGTGGGCTCACACTGGGGCAGGCTGGGCTGTTTGCAGGGGAATTAACACACCATCAGCTTGTCACAGCACCAGTGGGAACAGAGGTGACCACCTGTTTAAAGTCCTCGAGGGAAAGGTTCCATCCTGAAGGACCTGCTTCTTCCTCCTCAATGCTCTTTTCCCTTGAAGCCTCTGATGTGTACTTCCCACTTGGGAACTCCGTGCTGCTGCTCTGGAAAGAGGGAGGCTCCGAGGTGCTCTCCAGGTACTCTGTGTCCTCTGCAGTGCTCCTCTGCTCCAAGGGCACTTTCTCCCCCAAGACTGAAGGCACAGCGAAGTGCTGTCTCCATAGTGCATGCAGCTGCTTTACCACTTGATGCTGATAATGCAACTGTAATAACAGGGGAAAAAGTAAACATGAGCTGCACCTTCCCTCTTCAAACCCAACTGTTAAAGCCTCCATGGCAGACACTGCCAGCTCCAGAATCCCAGGGATGCAGCAGCCCCATGGGTCTGCCCTCCCTGCTCATTTCAGCTGTGCAGCCCATCCAATAGCAAACATCACCTTGGGATTTTTCTTGTGGAACAGCTCTTCCTCTGTGACACAGGCATCCACAGGAGATGGGGTACGCTCGGGGGTCCGAATTTGGTCAAGAAGCTCATTCAGGCTGTCTTTCACTATAGCAGCACCTTCTCGAGCAGCCAGCTCATTCTGAGGCACCACAACAAGAACAACATGTGTGAGTCCTCATTCCATAAGCAAACACACAAATTCAGTCCCACTTGTAACCACACTATTCATTATACAGTTACAAGGACATGAACAACTGCAAACCCCGCTGAGCAGAGCAATACTTCCAACAGCTTTTCAAATGAACCCTACAAATCCTCCCCCAAACTATACTTTTCAAACCACAGTGTAATTTTCAATTTATACCTTAACTGCTATCACAGTGTACTGCAGTCAATCCCCTTCCCACTAAGTAACTAATGACATTAATTACCGATAGAAATTTGATTCTTTAAAGGACCAGTGTGAACACTTTAGGAGACACAGTCATGTCTTTAGTAACAAAATTACAACAGACTGCAGAGTTCCTGTGTTATTTAGCAAACCTGCTCAAGTATGTGCAGACGTTCTGTAAATCTCACTCTCAGCAGTAATTGCACAACAATAAAAATACCATGCTGTCCACTCCCACCCTTATCCTCTATTTGCATATAAAGTTCAAAGCTCAGTTACCCAGTTACATGCTTGGTTACCTCCAGTTTCTCTCTGAAGTCAGCCAATTTATCCTCATACACAGCAATTCCCCAAAGGGTCACCTGAAGCAGAGCTCCTCCTAATAACAGAGGATGTGTCCTAAATTCCCAGGGCTCACTGAAAATGCCTGGTCTCTCTGACTTGAAAGTAAAGCAAAAACTCTGAGTGTCTCCAGGCAAAATTACACCTGAAATAAGAGAAGAAATGCATTGGTCTGCAAGAAGCCACCTGGTTAACCTGACCCTTTTCCAACACCACCCCAAGTGTCCTTATCTCTCTAGGAGACTCTTTCCCTATAGTTTAGCTGGTTATCACACTTCATCCAGCTATTGTTCTCCTTCCAGACTTACTCCCAGTCCCTGTGTTCCTGAACTGGTGTTATTCCCACTGCACTCTCCTACAGCAAGCTCAGTTTTCTCTCCAGAAGATTATGCCCCATTTGCCATCAGAAAATGATTCACTTCTCAGTATTCCACCCATTTACACCAAGAGCAGGAGCAACCTTCTTTCCTTTAAGTTCCAGGAGAGGGATCTGCCTTGCACAGCTCTTTTGGGGTGAGTCAGCTCTGACACCTGGGGTGGCTTCCTCAGGAGAAATCACCCAGCAGTGCTCTGCCATTAGTCACTCCACATCCCAGGTAACTCCCAAATTCCTGCTCTCTGCTTGAGGTACAAAGGTCTTGGAGACCAGCAGTTCTCATACCTGGTCTGGTATCAAAGTAAAAACAGGGCACCCTCCTCCCCTTGGAGGGGATCTGCTGGGGAAGCCTCATCCAGTTGTACCAAATGGCAGCTCTGCCATTGTTGGTCACTGTCAGGAAGCTTTCAGCCTTCTCACTAGCCAGAGTCTCAAAGGTGATCCGGGCAGCAATGCCAATTTCCTTCTATAAGGAAGAGGAAAAAAGATAACAATTTCTGCTCTATCTGGCAGGATTTATCCTGCATGAGGTCATAGCTCAAATAAGGGGCTGAGCCTTGGTAGGAGAACTTGTAAGGCAGGTCCAAAGAAGTGGCCATTATACAGAGAAAGCCTGGGAATCTGACCCTTACACCTCAACCAGAGCCCTTCTGTTCCTAGATCTCTCAGGAGCACACATAGGGACACTATGTTACATTCAGAATAAGTCCTCCATCCTGTGGCATTGGAGTGACACTCATTGTACAGCTGGGACTTGGGAACTCAGATAGGCTTAGCTTGACTAAACAATTAAAATCTGACAATTACCCTGCAATTAGTGATGCCCTTGATCCAACGAGCAGGCTGGCCACAGAAAACTAAAGATGGAATCTTTTCAGCTTCTTTAACCACAACGAAGGAGTCACCTAAGGGGTCACTGGTAAAGAAAACAAAAGCCAGCATTTTCATGGAGTGAAATTCACTTCCAGAGAGTGGAGAACCAGGGGTGATTTACAAGACCCTGTAAGGAATGATCCAAATTAATGTTTTGTCACACAGTAATCTCTTTAGGGACAGAGCCCTGCAGATGTGGTGAACCCATCTAGCAACGTGTCACTGGCAAGGAGGACAGGACAGCCAGAATATTAAAGAATGAGACCTGTCTGAGGCACAGGAGTGAAAAAGGACAAGAGGCCCTCAGGTTGTGCCTGTTAGAGATGGACAGGACAGCTGTCCTGTCAGGGAAAACCAATAAATTAGTGATGGAAGGCTACAAAAAGACAACCAAATGGAGGTAATTGAAAGTAGAATCCCACTCTTCCTGATGTCAGCTCTGGAGCCACACTGAGGGAAGACTGGAGGAAGAGCCTCAACAAAACTTTTCTCTTGCTCCTTAGACACAAGGCCCCAAGGCACAAAGGCTCCTAAATGTGGTGATTATAAGAATATGCCTTTTATTGTGTCCCAGTGGAAACTCATCTCCATTCTAGGTAAGAGCAGCTAAGGATACCCTCACAGACTGGTGGTGCACACCCAAAATTCTTTCTTTTGCCACAAAGCATGCCACGAAGTAAAACTTACAGGTTCTCAGTGTCTTCAGAATGGGTGGCATGTTGAAAAGCCTCAGCTGAGACAGATGTGAAAGGATGCCCTTTCCCAATCACCTCCAGTCCTTCCAGATCCTGGACATAGACAAAAATGACCAACTCACAAAGCTGCTCTTTTATGTAGCAAGGACATTAAAACACCAGACAAATGCACCAACTCAATCACGTAAAGTGAAGTTGTGATATCTTACTCCTGCAATGGTTTTTAGAGGTATCCAAAGAATGCTCAAAGGATATGGGAAAGAAAATTCTGAGATTTCCAAGAATCCTAGATGATTGCATTCCCCACTACCAGTGATGCATGGAGCAAGTCTCCTACACGTTTCTCATCCTCAGAGACAGGTTTCAAAGACAGAAAAGTGAGGTTTGTTCTGTTTTTAGGAGGAGGGGCCACTTGCCTTCAGAAGATTATTTCAGAATATGTCTTTCACATGGGTAAAGATCTCTTCCCTCTGCCCCAAGGCACTAAATCAAAGTCCTGCAGCAGTACTTGGCAGGTTTTTCTTTGCCTAGGTCCTGGCAGGGTTTGGGGTCCTTCTCTGAGGCTCCTAGACTACTCCATGCAACACTTCAGGAGGTCAGACAACTCTTTCATAGGTGTGGCCCTTTGGAAATGTGGGAACTTTCAGCAAAAGCACTGTGGGACCAAGTTTTAGTTTCCTCATGCTTTTTTCAGATCCAGCTCTTGGCAATTTTGTTACTCTACAGCACCTGACAAGAGACACAAAGAATGTCCTTGCTCCTCTGGTCTCACCGGCTTGTAAAAGCCCAGCTCCTCTAGGATAGATTTTAGCTCCTGCCATCGATGTTTCAGGAAAAGGCTCTTATCCCAGTTTAGGTGGCAAGGAATCCTCTTTGGAGGCTTCAGACCTGTGGAAATACCCACACAAGAGCTCACTCTCTACATACCCACATGCCTATTAAATTTCATTCTCTGCTAAACTTTGGCCTCTTGGTGTTTTGAAGAGGAGGCTCAACAGGGAAGGAGCTGCTCCCTTCACACTTGTGCCCCATTTCTTTGGAATCTCCTCTATGCAGCGTTCCCTTACCTGTTTCCCTCTGGATAGTGCAGGGTTTCCCCACATGGGTCACTGGCTCTGGGTACCCACATTCTGTCCGGGTCAGGGTCAGAGTCAGCCCGGTGAGTTCATCCCCAATTTGCTCAGGAAGGCTCCAGAACTCACTTCCCACTCGGTATCCCTAGGGCGGGAAACAAGGCTCTCACTGATACAGTCGTTCAGCTCCCTGCTGTTTTCACAGGCACTTGAAGCTAAAAAGAAGAGGTCTAACCCTGCCTATGTGAGCATTTTAAAAGTCTAGGAATTATCCCTTTCTGCAGAGCAAGCCAAAATTTCTATCAGGCTGCTGTCAAAGACAAAAGGACTTTCTTCTATCTAGTGCACGTGAAGGTTGAATGATATTAAAATAAAGCCTCACACAAATGCAAATTCTTTAATAGTGCTATAAATGTTAAAAAGGGATTTTAACACGATACTCCCACAACCCTCCTGCCCTACCCATGCCCTTTTCTCCATGGCAATCACTAAAATCCAAGCCTGAAGCTATCAGATCTTTCTGTCCCAGAATAGCTATTGTGACACGTTCCCATGCCATTTCCCAGTGCACAAGAATCTTTGGTGAGAATCAAGAAATGCCACTTGCTCATCACCACTTTCCCCTGACTGGTATGGACAGCACAGTTCAGGTTTTTGGTTTTTTTCATGTCCCTGAAAGCTCTGCTCACATACCAGGCCGATGGACTCAGAGTGGCTTTGATAAACATCTCCTGCCAGCACTTCAGAGGGTTACTCAGAACAGTGTCTGTGCTGTTTCACAAGAGCAGCACAATCAGGACACATAGGAAGTGAGGCTCTCACCTTTCCAGGAAATAGGGCAGGGAGACTCCGGTCAATGAGGTGACATTCTTCCTGGATTTGCCTATAATCGTCTGACATGTTCATCAGCAACTCATTCTCTGGCTTGTGAAGAATTTCTGTAAGTAGGAAATGTCACATCATTGCTGCTGCACTTCTGGGCACGCCTTTGCCACTGTTACTGTTCACCTGTTACCCACTTACACTGTTCCCTGACAAATCCACTGTCCTCTCCCCAACCAGAGCCACCAGCTCACCTTCCCACCGCATCCACAGCCACCAGCAGTGTGGGAGCTCTGAGAACATGGAATCAGACTGCAATGGCAATAGGATTATCCTTGATGGGCAATAACCACTGCAGTTTAGTGTGGGGACACCAAACTTTTCAACCTGCACACAGAATTTCACAGAATGAGACCTCCTTAGCTTTTCTCACCTCCTAGGTGTTTCTCCTGCTTTTTCCTCATCGCCATATGATGGCTCCAGTTCTGGAAAGCTTTATGCTCTGGTAGTTGGGCCTGATGTGCCTTTTCTTTCTTGTCTCCTCCATGTTCCTCTTTTAAAGCTGCTGCAGTAACATCTGGACAAGGAATCTTAATAGCATCTGCTAGCTGATGAGAAATGGAACATTAAATGAACACCAGCACATGCACACCAAAACAGGAATGGGAGAGGGTGGAGAGAAGAATTCTTCAGATTGACAGCACTTTTACATTAGCACTCTGAGAGAAGGGAAACCAGGGCAGTAGGGACACACTCAGATACAACAGAAGTATTTATCTGACTAGTGAGACTCCAGCAATGGCACTGCTGCAAAACCAGCTCTTCCGTGACACCATCAGCAGGGCACAGAGGGAAGAAGAAGACTGTGTAATTGTTCCCTCCATGACCTGGTCCTGCACACAGGACTCCAAAACCTGCTGGTGCAGTTTCTCCAAAGGCAAACCCTCCCCCAGAGTGTGACGAGGCTGGGAAAACCACACCTCAGGCCTGACCTGCTCCTGATAGGTGCTGGAAAGCATCGAAAGGTACTGCAGGCACCACACTCTGCCTCTGGAAATGTGCCACACAGCAGCATTTTCCTAACTCTATCAACCAACCTGAGTGTTTTCTCTGGCCAAGGCTTCCATCTTTAACTCCTGGAGACTTCCCAAAATGTGATGAGGGAGGATCTCTTCAGAGCCATCATCAAACTGTCTTGGTTCTACAACACACATATAAAAATACCCAACCCCAGAGCCAGGTCACTAGGGTTTGGTTTAGCAAAACCAAAACCCAGGGGTAAGATGGGGATTTGAACCCTACCAGGAAAAGCCAGTGATTCCCTGTGTGCCTCAGGGGGAACAGCATGAGCTACAAGATGTGCCACCTCCTGGGGCTGGTATTTTTGGACGAGGTAATTCTTCCTAACTGGAATTCTCCTGGCATCACAGGGAAGGCGTGGAGCATGGAACTTCAGGAAATAAACAGTCACAGTGCAGTTAGGTACACACTGACTCACCTTCATTCCAGCTGATCCTTTTAGGATATGTACAGTAGGTATATCAGCACAGTTCCTGTAAGGCTCCTGCGAGTCCTGCACAGGGACTTTTCACTTGGACAGGTAATGACAGGACAAGGGAGGAATGCATTCAAACCAGAAGAGTAGGTTTAGATTAGATATTAGGAAAAGTTCTTCCCTGTGATGGTAGTGAGGCCCTGGCACAAGGTGCCCAGAGAAGCTGTGGCTACCCCATCCCTGGAAGTGTCCAAAGCCAGGCTGGATGGGGCTTGGAACAACCTGGGATAGTGGAAGGTGTCCCTGCCCATGGCAGGGGGGTAGAAATAGATGAGTTTTAAGGTCCTTTCTGAGCCAAATCTATGATTCTTCCCCTACAAGTCACCATACGCAGCTGTGCAGACACCAACTCAGTTACTGTCTTACTCCTCTGCACCCTGGTTGCAGGGGCATGAAAAGAGAGTTTTAAATCATTTTCCCAAGAGATTTCTGCTGCTGTGTCACTGAAATGCTTCCACTCACATACTGTGACCTGAGTTTTGGAATGAAAGCCATGAGGGCTACTAAACAACTTACAGGTCTGATTAGATCAGAAAGCTGAAGATGTCATTTTGAAGCAGATGACTTATCCTTCCATCCTAAAGGACTGTATAGGGACCTCTTTACTTTTAGCAACCGAACCTGATGAGCTGACATTTTATTATGATAAAAAGCAAGACAGATAAAATGGAATGAGAACTCAGCTGCAGGAGTGACTTTTGCCTTAAGTAAATAGGCAGCACCCTCTGTTAAACACACAAAAGGAGAGCATCAGTTAAGGCAGCTGTTTCTAGGAGTAAAAATACTCATACATACTTTCTCCAGATCCTCCACCCTAATTTCAAGTGCCCGAATGTCCTCTCCTCGCAGAACATACGGAACAGGCTCAGGCTCTTCTGCAATTGTTGAACAGAGCCGTTCTGAAGTCTTTTCCTTCTTGCCTAAAAGACAGATGAAGAGACTTCTTCAGTCTCCTGGAAGCACCATATTCCTTTCAGCCTGGTTAATGATTTCCAGCTGAACTATGTTTTGGGATTATATCTCTTCAAGGCTGCATACAACAATTAAATTCAGCATCTCTTGTAAAAAAAATCTCTTGAAAAAATCAACCTCTGAGAAGCTGCAAAAACCAAAGTGGGTCAAGTAGGAGTGAATTGTCTCACACTTTATTCTAGATGAGAGACAACGGGTAGGATAAATGCAAATAAATAAGACCCTGCAGGTGGAACAACACATTCCTGGGAAGTTTCCAGCTGCAGCTGCAAGTGCAAGCACACAGATTCCCTGCGCTCACCCAGCACGACTGAGATAACAAAGCACTGGATTTCAGCTGTTCAGTGGCAGAACAGCTCTGAAACAGCCAAATCTGGCACCTGCGGGCCAGGCCAAGCTCAGGGGATCCCACCAGGGGCTGTTCCCCCTTAACCTGCGCGCCCCTCCCGCTGGGACCGGCTCCTTTCAAAAAAATTATCACAGCAATGACAGAAGGTCCCTGGCTGAGGAAGGGGCTGGTTCCGG
>VXAC01002974.1:0-43020 GCA_013399225.1 Rhipidura dahli | reverse complement strand
CGCCCCCGGCGTGCGCGGGGCCGGGGCGGGGCGCAGGGGCCGGGGGAGGGATCGGAAGCAAAGCCCTTCGGTCTCAACGAGGGCTGTGCGGGGGATGCTGGCTGTGAATGACGGAGGTGTTGGGGTCAGTGTCCTCCCCCGGGGCCGGGGATGCAGGGATCAGTGTCTTCCCCCGGGGCCGGGGATGCAGGGGTCAGTGTCCTCCCCCGGGGCCGGGGATGCAGGGGTCAGTGTCCTCCCCCGGGGCCGGGGATGCAGGGGTCAGTGTCCTCTCCCGGGGCTGGGGATGCCAGGGCCGGTGTCATCCCCCAGGTGTCCTCCCCAGACACACGGTCCCAACGAGGTTTGGGACCTGCCCCCGCATCCTTCCCCGGCTGCTCCTCGGGGCCGGGAAGGGTTTTCCAGCATTTCGGCGGAGGGAGGTGGCCTGTCCCCACACAGGCTTGTGCAAACCCGCAGCTGATGAGCAGTGGTCTCTATATAGTCACGGGGAACTCCGAAATGCCCATGACAAAGGCTGTGACTGCAGATTTCCTTTCCCAGGCCAGAAACGCGTAGTTCGGTGTAACCCACCCCTGACGTAATGTTCCCACTCCGGGGAGTTTCCGAGCAGACAGCGAGGACTATAACAGTGGGACTCAGGTACGGGCAGGGCAGAGGCCATGGAGCGAGCCTGGAGCACTGCACACACCGAGACCGCACTGCCAACCATAAGGACCAGCTTTTCCTCTTCCGTGAGTATTTACAGCTGGGGATGCGTCATGCCACGGGTTGGGAAGGGGCAGGGGGCATAGCGGGAGGTGTCCTGGCTTGCAAGGGCCGGATATGCTCCAGGAAGGCATGGGATGGTAGGGAGAGCTTCCCTGGAACCAGCCAGATTCCTGGCTCAGACCCAGGGATGGTGCTGCCCCACTCTTAGAATAGGAACAGGAGCAGGAGTGGGGTGGCAGGAACTGTTCCCCTGTGCTTGCTGTGAGCAGGACTCACTGGGTTCCTCAGTAGTGTGTCTGTCCTCGCCAGCCAGGGCTGGTGTCACCTTAATTTCTTACTCACTGCCCCCCAACTATGATGAGTACATGGGGCACCTGTGGGCAGAGCAGGGGTTGTGCCAGGGATGGAGGTACTGATCAGGGAGGGGAGGAGAATCTCTGCTCACTGCAGGCCTGTCCTGCACCTGGATTGGTGCTGTGGGAAGCAAAAGAAAGTAAACAGTCCTTCCCTAGACATCAGTCAAAGAGGTCCTCTGTGTCCCCAAGGTCCCTGGCTACAGTTGCAGCTAACAAGTCCTTCCCTCAGGAAGGAAGGTTACAGAGGTAACCAGGGGAGGGAGGAGACCTGAGTAAAATGTGGAACCATCAGTGCTGACACCAGCCCCACTGGCAATGTGGGAACAGGAGAGGAACTTGCTGGAAAGACACTGTACAGAAAGAGTCTGACTCAAACCATCCATGGCTTTTTCTTTCAGAGAGCAGATGTGGACAGGAGACTTGTCCCCACCATCTGCTTCCATGGGTAGAGCCCACAGTCCAGCTGCAAGATGAAGGATTGAGACCTCGCTGATGCTCCCCCTCTCTCCCTGTTTTCCTCCACTCACTGGAGGAAGCCACAGCACAAAGGGGGCCCAGCCTTAGCCCAGCTCAGGAAGGAAGCAGGAGGGAGACAGCAGGAGGTCAGCGAGAGTTGGCAGCAACATTATCTGCTTTCCAGCTGGGGTGGGACACTTCTGGCAAAGAGGAGCTCTGCTGTCCTTCTTCTCACAGGAGTGTTTCATGGTTGGGAGGTACCAAATAACTCCCGTAAAATGCTGTCCCAGCTACGCTTTCACGCTGCTGATGGGACAGGAATTTTGGTATTTCTGTAACGACCTTATTGTCCATCTTGTCCAAAACAACAAAATAAACAAAGCTATGTCTACCTTGGAGAAGGTTTTTCTTGGGAAACACCTGGGGAAGGTGTGGGAACAGGGTGAGCTTTTCCAGCCAGTTTTAGGGAGCCCCAAAGCAAAGTCTCATCCTCTTAACCCCCTGCTGCTCATTTCAAGTTCAGTCACTCTTAAGTGACCCAGGAGTCTCACAACATCCAAGGAAAAAAGGCATCACCAACCCTGGGAAGCCAGGCCAGGGCATTTGGACTTTAAAATGTCAGTAAAATACCCACCAGCATCTGTTCAACTCCTCTGAAATGGCTGCAGCCAAACTGCTCAGAGACATGCACAATTTTTAAACCTTCATAAGGCCTTTCAGTATTTGGACAGAATTCCAGAAATAAGCATCCCTTCCTCACACCACAGTGTTTCTGTTGGCAAAGAAACAAGCCCAGCTGGGAAAAAAAGGTGCTCTGTTTTATTGACTAAAAGTGCCATCGGCCTGATGTCAGGGAGGGAAAATCTCCACTGCTTAGACCAAGGCACAGGTGAAAAGCAGACTCAGAGCTGACTGAAATGGCTGATTTAGCGTGGTTTTTGCTCTGCCTTCCCAATCTCAGAGCTGAAGGTGCTTCTCCATCTGCTCCCTCAACTTGTATTTCTGAATCTGGAATAGAGTGCAGAGAGGAGGGAAAGAGACTCAGAGAGGAGCTGGGACAGAATGTCAGAGCTCCTGCCCTGACCCAGCCCCCCCTTACCTTGCCTGAGACAGTGAGTGGGTACTGGCCCACAAACACAACATAACGTGGGATCTTGAAATGCGAGATCTGGAAAGAGAAAAACGAGGGCTGCACAACCCAAAAGGAACAGCCTGGCACTGTCTGTCCCCCAGTGCTCTGCATCCATGGGCTTCCATCCAGCAGTCCCCAGCAGCCAATGGGTGTACTGGTCTGGAAGGGAGCTGAGGACTGGGGACCTACCTTGCCTTTGCAGAAAGCTTTGATCTCTTCCTCGGTGCAGTCCTGCCCAGCCCGCAGTCGGATGCAGGCACAGATCTCCTCTCCCATCCTTGAATCCTTCACACCAACCACCTGGTTGGGACAGATGGATGGTGTGACCCTTGGGGACGTCCCTGTCCTCCCACAGGGTCTGTGTGCTGGCCCGTGGCATGTTCCCTGACCCCATACCCCAGGTTGCTGGAGCATTGTGGGTGCAACATGGACCTGTCATCCCTCTGCTTCTGAAAAAATGGGGCAAGAGGTTTCACAAACAACAGGAGACTTGGTAGGCTGCCACAAGTGCTTTGGGATCTCCAGATGGAATGGCAGGGGAGGGATGAGGTTGAATTAAAGGATTATTTGAAACCCTTATAATCACAGATCTTAGTGGGCCACTGCCTGTGACACCAGGAAATAGACTTTCCAAGCCTGAGCTCGTTCCAAAGTTTGCTCCCACTATTCCACAAGAATCCTACTGTCATTCCCCACCTCGAACCAGTACTGCAAACTCCTAGAGACACGTCGATCCTTCTGAGTCCAGAGCAGTGACATAAAGCCCTAGAAACCACATAAACAGGGCTGGTTTGCAACCCATCTGCACTGAGACTGTTCCAAGGAGAGATGCTTGCCTGGCACAGGCAGAGCTCTGACTAAATAACCAGTTTATTTATGGGGAAACTTGTCTGGCACAAAACCTGGAGGAGAACAATCCCAGCAGACTGGGAGCAGCTGCTCAGTCCTGGAAATCTTTGTTGTCTTACAAAGGGGTGAAACAGTCTCACTCCTCATCTCCAGGGACTTGTTGGAAGAGTCTTCCTGGATGTCAGAGTTGAGCAATTATCAGCAAAAACTGACCTTTCTGACTGCTTTCTGAGTAAGAAGTTCAGAGGGAGCTATGCAAGTGGACAGGAAGTTTAAAACTGAAGACTGACAGGCACTTTGCAGACGTGCAGCTGGAGCCCCAGTCCATATGCCCCATGTCAGGAGCTCTGCCCACCCCTTCCATCCCATGAGACTCGCCCTCCTCCTTGCTAACCAATATTACATAGAATTTGATGCTGAAAACAGGGAAAGACAACCAGGTTCCAAGCAGCAATGCCAGAAGCTTTATGTACAGGATTCCCAAAACCAGCTGCTCACCCACCCCCCCTCCTCCCACTCACCTGGACCTCCTCAACCTTGGGATGGGTGTGGAGGAACTGCTCAAGTTCTGCTGGGTAGATGTTCTCTCCTCCCCGAATAATCATATCCTTGCAGCGCCCGATAATTCTGCAGTAGCCATGCTCATCCAGGCTCGCGAGGTCCCTGCAACAAGGACACCCTCCTGGTCCTGTCCCTGCTGGGTGGAAGAATGGCTGATGCTCCCACCCAGCCAGGGTGGCATCCAGAGGATAATGGCCCAGATGCCATCTGAGCACATGGAAGAGATCAAAGAGCTCCTGTTACAGAAATTGGCAGCATCCACACGAGCACCAGGGTTTAAGGGAGAGGCAACTCCTGCCCCTGCCCTGTACCCTCACAGTCCCTCCATCCACAAGAGGCCAGTGACAATCCCCCTCTCCAGGGACACTCAGCATCAAGAGCTCTGTGCTAAAAGCAGTTCTGAAATGTCACAGACAGATCAGAGGAATAAACTGGGACAGTTTTCTCTGCTTTGACAATCCCAGCCAAGCACTCCTATACACACCCATGCATCCCCATCCAGTGCTACCCTGTGGGGCAGTCTGGGAGGAGTGGGGCTGTTCCCAGACTCACCCTGTCTTGTACCACCTGTCAGCAGTGATCACTTCTTTTGTCTTGGCAGGGTCGTTCCAGTAGCCCAGCATGACGCAGTAGCCACGGATCTGAAGCTCCCCAGGAGTGTTCAGAGGCACAGATTGCCCTGTTTCTGGATCCTCAATTTTTGCCTGGAAGAGGAAAAGGGCTTAATCAGAAACCAGCACCAGAGCAGGAGGATGGAGTGAGGTCTGCTGCTGGCAGAGGATCTGGAGGAGGTGGGGAAGGTCATGGTCACCTCTGTGTGGGGAAAGATGTATCCCACTGTCTCGGTTTTCCGCTCAATGCTGTCACTGGGGAACCCCATGAAGGTGACAGGGCTGTTTTCTGTGGTCCCATAGGCAACCTGCAAACACAGGAGAGGAAATGTGTCTCAGGGGGAAAGGGGACCCCACAGCTCAGGGCACGGGAAAGACAAAGCTGGTTGTGACTGCAGGGGAGAGTGGGGTGGGAGGAGGATGTTCTCCCGAGCCACTCAGGTCACAGGAAGCCCTGTTCTCCTGTCTGTGGATGGGGCCCTCCAGACATTACTGCCAGAGAGTCTTGGAGAAACAGGAGCCAAAGCATCCCTGCACCACTGCCGTGGCCTTCCTCACCTCCCTCACCTCCCTCACAGTGCTCCAGACCCCACTGCCCACAACACTTGGGGTGTCATTTACTTTTGACACCCCAACGGCTATTCTTGGAGGACTCCAGGGTTCACCACCCTCTTCTTTAACCCTTGCTTCTCCAAGCCCTGTCCTGTTGACTACACCCCATCTCTGCCAGACACTGACTTTGCTTTGGTACCCTTGCAGCCAAGGTGCTGAGTTTGCCTTGTGTCTCTAACAGCTCAGGGAACACAGGACATCACTTTGGAAAAACCCTGGAGCTGGCAGCAGGCTCCTGTGGGAGACAGCGTGTCCTGCAGCATGGCTGCTTGCTGCAGATCCTTTTGTGCAGACATCAGCCCCAGTAACCCTCGTTAGGGCATCACGAGGCTGCTCAACCCTCGGCACAGCTGCCCTTACAGACCCAAAGCCTCACAGCGGGACAAAAGCTTCTTGCTGCTAAACCTCCCTCACAGCTAATCCCGGCCGCAGGCTCTGAGCCACCTCAGCTGAAGGTCACTTCTCCTCGGAGGAAAATTCCAGCTCTTTCTGCCCAGCTCAGTGGCCTGGCCGAGGCAGCAGGAGCTGCACAGGAGGTGCCCTGGGCGGCTCTGAGCTGCACCAACAGCACCATCGCTGGGATTGCTGCTACATGTCCAGCTCCTGGGAGATGTGTTTCAGCAGTGGGAGCTGGTGAAGCACTGCTCTGGTGTGTCCTACCCACTCACAGTAATGCCACCCCAGTAATGTCACCAGTAGTTGCTTTGCTGGGAGAGAATGGCTGTGAAAGTGCTGATGTGGGGAATATTTCCTCATTTCTCCTCCACTTCTCCAGACTGACATGTGAGCAGCTCTGACTCCCCAAATTGCCTTGGCACCCAGATCTGGTCAGTTCTTTCAGAGCAAATGCCCAGGTGTGCCTGAGTGGCCATGGCTTGGGCATGGTGCTCACCCAACTCCAAACACTGTGCCCCTGTTGGGGTTTGAAAGTTTTCCTTTTCGGTTCTTCTCCGTGGTGGAATTTTTTCCCTGGGTGTGTTGCAGAGAATGATGGCTGGGTGATTACGAGAACAAAAGGGGAAGGCCAAGCAGGCTGCCCGCTCTGGCACCTGGGGGTGGGAACTCAGCTCGGAGGGCCGGTGGGCACTCAGCGCTGGTCACGAGGTGAGGAGAGACTGCTGCCTGCCGTGGTGGTGAGGACAACGCTACGCTGACCCTCTGCATTTCTGGCTGCTTTCCTTCCGTGGGAGAAGCCCCGGGATTCCCGAGCCTGTTTTGTTCCTGCCCTGCTGGGAGTCGGGCTGTGGCCACCGTGTCCCTGCTGCTGCTCTGAGCCTGTGCTACACTGTAGCCCGTGCGCCCTGCCTGCCGAGAGCTCCCGGGATTCCTGCTGCGGCTCCGGACTCATCTGCCGCCCAGAACTGGTGCTCGTCTCTGCTGTTCCAGCCTGCTGCTCCCGAGGATTCTGCCGGACACCGGACCAACTGCCCAGTGGGGTTTGTGAGGCCTTTGTTCCGTCCCTTCCCGGGACCCCGAGCCGCCATTGCCTTGCGAGGGTCGAGCTCGCTCCGGAGCGCCCCCTGCAGCCGCGGGGGAACCATCGCACCCGCCCTGCTCGCCGGTGCACAGTGGGTGGGGTTCTGTTTGCTGTCATTGTCAGTTATTGCTGTCTGCTTGTGTTGGTTTATATATATATATATATATATTAGTAAAGGACTGTTATTCCTATTCCTCACATCTTTGCCTGAAAGCTCCTTTATTTCAAAGTTATAATAATTTGGAGGGAAGGGGGATTGCATTTTCTCTATTTCAGGGGAGGTTCCAGCCTTCCTTGAGTGACACCTGTCTTTCAAACCAAGACAGCCCCAAATTATTGTGGGGCTTTGCAAAGGACTATGATGAAGCATCTGAACAAGGATGAAAATATCCTGAATGAGCTGAACACAACGCTGGTATAGTGTACAACAGTGGGTAATAACACTGGGGCATGTGGTGCTTTCCACTGCTTGGAGCTGCTGGAGGATCTCGTGTTGGGCACAGTCTGTCACAACGGCTGATGCTCTTATTGACTGCACCAGGGTCAGCGTGAATCCAAGCTGGAGCCTGCTTTTATCCAGAAATCTGGAGAAAAACTTCTCCAGGATGCTGCAGGGACCATCTGGTGCAAACTGCTCTGCTTGGAGCCTGGCAGCCCCCAAGGAGAGACTGTGAATAGGCTTCTGCTCCCAGACACAAGGACAACTTCCCAGCCGGGTGCAAAACCCACAGCATCTCATGCTCAGACTGCATTTCTCTCCCACCCACTAATACGAGTCCTGTGGCTGAATCAAATGACTGACCAGACCCAAATCCAAGACCTTAAACACTTATTAAAAATCCCAGTGCCTTTGTTTTTTTGTTTTACTCTGCTGGATGAATTGCAGTGTTGGTCCCAGGATCGCAGCCAAGCCCTGAGTCAATCCTTGCTGCCTCTCTGGGTCGCTCCAGCAGTTTAATTGGATGCAGGAGCAGGCAGCTCCCTGGCAGGATGATGCTGTGAGTGCCGTGGCTCACCAGGCTCCTCCAGATGCCTGGCACTCTGCCCTGTACCCCAAACACCAGCTATTGCTGCTTTGGTCCATGGCTTGTCCCCACAAACACCCTCACACCCTCAGGAATGGGCTTCCCAACTGGTCCAGAGGGCAACACGGAGGTCTGGACCTCCAGCCCCTCATCTGCTTCCCAATCACTGCCTTCCCCTGCCTGCACCAGAACATCACTCTGCAGCCAGACACCAGGATGTTGCTCCAGATCTTTCCAAGTTGTTACTTCCCTCTTAGGATGATTTTCCCCAGCTGTATTCCCAGGATGGAGGCAAGGGACGGAGCAAACCCTTGTGCCAGCACTGCTGTTCCTCCCAACCCTTATCTGACACGTGGAGCATCCAACATCTCCATTTTCAGCAGCAGATGAAACCACACTTCCACTAAACCCCACACACCAATTTAAACTTGGAGATATCCATGAAGATTCCTAGCTTTCATGACCCAAAGGGACACTTAACATCATTCAGCCTTGTCATCCAGTGTAATTCAGTCCAGAAAACCTCACCCAATAATTTCAGCATCAGCTCCATAATTTCCACTGGAGCTGTATCTGGTGTCAAAGCAGAGCTCTCCAAGGCAAAGATTCCAGCTTGGACCCTTGGCTTCTAGAGGAGCTACATGAATACAAAATAAAATTGACAGCAAAGCCCTTTTTTTATTGTAGGACCAGAAGTGACCCCCCAACACTCAGATCAGTCCTGTCCTCAGTGATGACAAGGACAGCTCCAAAACAAACTGCTGCCTAACTTGCTCCTACCAACAAGAGATTCATTCTTTGTGAATCCTAAGCCTCTGTATAAACCAGGAATAAAAAGAACATCTTAGCAGGGCTGTGTTTTTTAAAGCACATTTCCCAAACATTTCCCGCTAGTGCTGTTCAAATACTGGTCACTGTGGAACAGGCAAAACAGCCTGAAGAGGGAAGTGTCTAAAAATTAAAAATAAAGTAAAAACAATCAGACTCCAGTCTCTTTAGTAAACATTTGGGAGGCAGGCTGATCTGGTGGGGACAGTGGGGACTCTGAAGACCCTGGGTTTTTCCCAACTGTGCTGCTTATTTACTGCGTAACTTGGAACAAGCCACATCAGCCCTCTGCTCCTCGGTTTCCCTCTGCATTCAACAGCAATAAAACCTCAATGCCCTCCACATTCAGCTGCTGCTGAAAGCTGTGATGAAAAGGCTGGGGTTGGTACCACCAGTACCCCAAGTGGGGTTGTACTGGGTGGCACTGGAGCAGAAGGTCAGGGCTGCAGGAGTTCCTTGGAGGACACCCAACCCTGGACCCATGCACAGCCCAGGGAGGATCTTCACACCCCTCGTCACCAGCCTCTGGTTGTGCCACGCTGGAGGATGATGATGGCAGGGCTTGAAGTGCCAAACTAAAGCCTACAGAAATTGAGCTTTGCTGGAGACAATATTGGCCTTGGAAAAAATGCAGCAAATTGGCCGTGAAATAATAGGGATTTTCAGACTTCAAAGAGGGCGTAATGAACAACAGCAAGCAGACTGGCAACCCAAGAGATGTGCTCAGGGACCTCTAAGAGGCCCTTTGAACCTCTCTCAGTGTGACTTGCTGGATGGATCTAATTATCCCTAAACCCGTGCCGAGTGTGTCTGTCTCAGATATCTCCATCAGTCAACCCAGCCCTTCCCACCACAGCCAGCTCCAAATCACTCTCAACTGAGCAACAACCTTCCCTCACTCAGCTGCTCGCTGCCAAGATCACCCTAAACTCTTCTGTCCTCTGGGGATGTGTGTCTCCCTGCTTTGGGGATATCCCGCTATCCCAAATTGTATTGGAATATTCCTGAACCTTCAGGTCAACTTTGCTGCTGCAAAAAACAACTTCTGATCACATCCACACCAAGATCTCATTTCCTTCCCCAGCAACAGTACCATCTTTGTGTCAAAAACATCAGGACACAAACAAACAGGTCTTGCAGGACAAATCTCCAAGGGTGGCCACCCCGTTGGCATCTCTCCCCACCAAGAGAGCTGCCAGACAGTCCCAGTTTGGATGGGGCTTAAAAAAGATCCTAAAAGTATTAGGTGCCCAAAGCACCTTCTTTGTGTTGTGGCAGGCAATGGCTTTGCCTCAGGAGGAGACCAAAAGGACAACCCAGTGTGCCCAGGCTGAGACTGCATGGGAATGAATCTCCTGTTATTGCCCAGTGAGGACAAGCTGCTCCTCGTGGTCTGGAGTTAAAGCTGCCTCTCTTCTCTCCAGGCCAAGCAGAAGCCTTGAGGCTTGGAACTATTTCCCCCTTCCTGCCAGCAGTGCAGAAGTGCTGCCCAGTGGCAACCAGCAAAGACACGGGCAGTCACTGGTTTATCCACAGTGTGATAAAAGGTCTTTGCTGTACAATTAACTCCATCCTCCCTAGTGCTGGTGCCAGTGCATTTGGGAAAAGTGAAATTAAAAGCAAAAAGTGAGAGGAAATGTACAAAGTGTCAGGTGAAGGTAGAAGACCACTGGTTTGGGGATATCTGGATGCTCAAAGCTGTTGGAGAAGGAAACTCAGCAAAAATCGAGGGGCAGAGGTAACATCCTGATGGATTTGGAGAGCTCAGCTCCCACCAAACACAGGGAAGCCCAGGATCTTGTTGCTTCCATGCAGCATTTTAAATGTTGTCACAGCCCATTCCCACAGCTACAGAAACCCCCTATTCATCAGGTCCTCCCCAAAAACAAGGTGGGGTGGGATGGGGAGGCCAAGGACAAGCAGGGAAGCCTCCGCCACAGGGAGTGCATTTTCTGTTTTGAGAACAGAGGGGACAAATGGCTGGGGAGCATTTGGGAAAGGCAGAAGTCTTGCATGGATCAGTGGTGCTCCACAAGGGAAGAGGCTCTGCAAAGCAGGACAAGAGCCCTGGCCAGAGCAGTGGGATGCTAGGGAACGTCTGGTGCCTCGCAGGGTGGACACGGCAGGGCTGGGAAAAGCTGTAAGGGCTGGGTGAGCTTCACAGGAGAGGCCAAGAGCCTCATCCAGCAGCTGCTGGAATCAGCAGAAGGGAAGGGTGGGTGGACATCAATGGGGAGCCAAACTGGCAACAGGTCAATGGGTGGAGGCCATGCTACAGTGGAAGAAAACCATCAGAAGGAAGGAGGTGGACCCACCATCACCTCCTCCTGCTCAACAAGCAGCCCCCACACTGCAGTGATGAGGACCCTTCAAGCATTTCAAATAAAAAAAAGGCAATTCAGGTCTGAACTCAGAGCCCTGGATGGCACTGCAGGGACACCCAGGTGCTGCCTGGAAGAGGAGGGAACCCAGGAAAGCCTCTGGGACTCCCCTTTGCCCACCCATTACTGCTCCTCAAACGCTGCCTGGAGTGTACTCTGCCCTTGGGACAAATCCATGGGACACTGCAGAGCTTGCACCTTCTCCCACCCTGCTCCCAGCCCAGCACCCAGGGCCAGGGGCTCAGTTCCACGAGGGCTAGGGCACTCCAGGACAGCCCCAGAAGCTGCCTGAGCCCTCACCTCCAGCCAAAAGGAGGAGGGCTGCACCCCAAGGCCAGCTACACTGGTGCCACTTCAAGAAGCTGATTGCAAGTCTTCACTGACACAGGAAACCAGATCTGGAGCCCCTAAAATCTACAGAATCAGGCTTAAAAGAGCAATGGAATAATTTAACATGGAGCTGTCTTGATATGCCAGAACTGATCATACTTATAAAAATAAAGATTATACATGGAAAAGACCATCTCCATTATTGTACCAAAACAGTTCAGACCTTCAGCATTGAAGAAACATCCCAAATCTGTATTTATACTGTATTTATACTGTATTTATACTGCATCTGTATTTATTTGCTTAGCCCACAACAGCTCCGAGAAAGACAGGAGGGGAGTCCAGCATCTGCAAGTCACCAGGAATGTTTGCAGAACTGTTAATTGATTAAAAAAGAGAGGGTGGTAGGATAATCCTGCCTCTTCTGCGATGTCCTTGCAGTGCTGGTCCCAGGGGATGTGTGAGGTAGGAGCTGGCCAGGACCCAGCTCCCCACGACTGCGGCACAGGGGAACCGACACTGCTCCATTGTCACCTCCAGACTGGAAACCACCCACAACTGGGACCCAGGAGGGCTTTTGAGGATGGCTGGACATTTGCTGGCCATTTGAGGGCTGCAAAACCCGGTGTGGGAAGAGCAGAGCCATCCAGAGAGCAGCTCAAAACACAAACAGCCAGGAGCTGGGGGAGAGGTGCCAGCTGCGTCAGATGCCAAACAGCTCCCACCACAGGAATGTGCTCGCCGAGGCATGGAAATCAAAAAATACTAGGGGAAAGAACTTCCTTTTATTCACCATTTGTGCCTGGAGAAATGGAGCTGAGGAGTGGACGCCTTTTCCCTGCTGCCACCCCACTGTGGCACCAAAAATAACCTGGCATCCACCTAAACTCCACTGCAGGTGGGAGTCCTGGAGCAGGGACAGCTTCCCACCTCACACAGCATCAGGGCAGCTGCATCCCAGCATTTTCACAAGGAAGCCCCAGGTCTCACTGGTGTCCACAGCCACAGCACACACACCCCTGCAGGGAGAGAGTGTCCCTGTCCCCCCAGATCTGCAGCCTCAGCCAGCACACAGATAAAGGGTGGAAAAAAGGGAATTTTATCCCAAGAGGAAGAAAGAGAAGGAGGTTTGAGGTTTCAGCAGTTTAACCTTTGAAAAGGGTCTTGTTCCAGAAATACACAGGGGTAGGATGTATTTATGGATGGGGTTTGCAAGGCCCTTCACCAACTTTTTGCTCCAACCTGACCCACACTGGCCAAATCTCTGCAGAAGCAGTAAGCTGCTAGATGATACTTTTTTGCAAGGGGACAGGAAATCCAAGTACCAGACTCTCAGGGAAGGAGCACAGACACAGTCCCTAGATTCAGTGCCCAGCAGAAACAGGCAGCGTTTTGAATTTCACCCACCAGTTACTCTTGCACAGAATAGCTGGTACATAACTACAGGAATTGTTCATCAAATGATTACAGTGCAAACTAAAGTGGTTGAACCTGCTCAGAGAGAGAAAATAAAAGATGAAGATAGAAGATGATGCTTTAAAGGTGATTTCTTTTCTTTTCCAGTCATTCACCCAGCTCCCTGCCTGAGCTTTATGAGCAATGCACACTCAGGGGCACTCTCAGAATCATGGAACAGCAAACTGGAGAGGAAAAGAAGGAAAACACAGAAGTTTCTGCCTATCTCCTGTTTCTCTGTCTCAAAGGTCCTGACTAAGACCCTCAAAGAGCTCCTCCAGAGTGCAAAGCATGTGCATGACCATTGTGGTGCCTACTGAACCAGGCATAAGCCAAAATACCACTGTTTTGATCAAGAGTTTTAAATCCTACAGTAACCAGGAGGTCTCTCCAGCAGGAGCCTGGGTCTCTCAAGGTCAGAGCATCTTTCCAGAGGTGAGAAGCTCTTGGTGCTGAGGTGAGCTGCTCCTGGTCAGGGCATCACCCCTCAGGGCTGACAAACACTGAAAGCCTGACATGGCCTGGTTTGCACCCAGGTCCCACATTACATCATCGTTCGGCCACAGGCTCACCAGAACCACGTTCCCACCCCAGAAGCCTATTTTCTCCCCCAAATTAGTCCTGCAGTGCAAACACTGCTCAGACTGACAGCTGCTGACCAGAGCAGGGCTGCCAGGCCGTTTGCATAACACGGTCCGGAGCTCGCTCGGCGGCGCCGGCTGATTCCTCGCTGCAACAATGGAAAAACCCAGAAATCTCAGTGAATAAGCCAGTCTGTGTCCTAAGTCAGCCCTTGGATTTCCTCCCTTTCTTGAGCCTGTCTCGCCTCTGCACAGGCTCCGCTGGGGCTCTGCAGCCAGCCTCAGGAGCAGAAATCTCAACAAGCTCACAGTTATGTGCTCGGCTCTCAGTTGCTTGCTGCAGCCAGGAACTGGCTGGAAATCAGTTCAAAGTGTTCCAGTTCCAAACCCCACCCCGCAACCCCTGGATCTCTCTCTTTGCACTCACAGAAGCAGGCACTGGGGCTTTTAACTGCTTTGCTTTAGCCTTCTTTATTGGGAGAGCAGGGGACATCCCCTGTGGTGTTAATTCACCTTTGCCACTGCTACCCTAAGACAGGAGCCAAGGCAGATCCCAGTCCCAGCTCCAGCAGTGATTTTTTTGCTCTGCTACCTCTCCATCCCTTTACCAATGCCAATGCTTTTCCCTTTCCACAGCTCTCCCTCAAGAGCCACAGGCATTGCCACCTACCTCTACACCACTGCCTGGCCTTTCATATCCACCAACCTATGTCCCATCACCTCCCTGCAGGCTCTGATGCTGCCCCATCCCTTGCTGGAAGGTGCCAGGTGCCCTGACCATGACCATGTTATCCTCAACTATTCATAAGAAAAGACAGTAGAAATTAAGACTATCTTTGCACTCCCTTTCTTGGCCAGCTCCTCAATGCAGCCTGGATCTGCAAGTGTTCAACCAAAATTTTGCATTGCAAAGAGCAACTGCAGCACTGCTGGCCTTTGGCATGACCCCACAGCACTCCCACCTCCTCCAATCCCTGTTTAAGCAAACTCCTCTTGAATCAGTGAAAAAAGACACCCCCACCCCCCACCACCAGGAACCTTTATCTGTGAGAACGGGACCAGGCACTTCTCCCCAAACCAGCTGAGGCTAAACAGAACCCTGGAGCCCGCTGGATGCTCCAGCAGGAGGTGGCTGTGGAGCTCAGCTGTGTTCCCTGCTATGCTGTTCAACCAAAACAGGCTGTTTTCCCCCCTACAGGTGAATCTGGGCCCTGCTCAGCTCAGCAGGGACCAGGCAAGTTCTCCACAGAGCAGGTCTGCCTTGGTTCTTCCGGGCTATTTGCCTCCCATTATCCTCCAGAGATGAAAACCACCTCTGCACATCGCTCAGCAGCAGGGCCAGGCAGGGCCGTGGACACTCCTCTGCCTGGTGCCAAGGGGTTAAGCTCACAGTAAGTTCCCAAAGCCAGTTGTTTCCAACTGGCTGCTGCCTGCGGTTTGTGGGAAGGGATTTTGCTTTTTAATAACATTATAAATAGGGCTGTGTTCAGTATGCTGCAAACCCAGTTACTCTCTCTCTCTCTCCCACCCATCTCTCTCCTCCTCCCGCTTCTCTTCCCACCACACTTAATTCCAGATCTGACCATGAATGGGTCAGGCTTCTTCCTCGGTGTCCTCAGCCTGCTGGCATGTCTCATCTCCACCACGCAGGCATGTCCCCCCAGCTGCCACTGCCACGGCGGGGACCTGCAGCACGTCATCTGTGACAACGCGGGGCTGAAGAAGATCCCCAAGGTGCCTGAGCAGACACGGCTCCTCAACCTGCAGAAGAACAACTTCCCCATCCTGCCCACCAACGGCTTCCGTGACATGAAGAAGCTGGTGTCCCTGCACCTCCAGAGCTCACGGATCAAGGAGATCTCCACCGGAGCCTTCCGGGGGCTCAAGAGCCTGGTCTACCTCTATCTCACTGACAACCAGATCAGCGTCATAAAGCCGGGAGCCTTCGAGGATCTCTCTGATCTCACCTACTTGTACCTGGACAAGAACAAGATCCCAGACCTATCCAAAGGGCTCCTCTCCCCTCTTGTCAACCTCTTCATCCTACACTTGGGCAGCAATAAAATCCGGGAGCTGAAACCAGGGGTCTTCAATGGGGCTAAAGATCTGCGCTGGCTCTTCCTCTCTGACAACTCCCTCACCAACCTCCTACCTGGGGCCATGGAGGATGTAGAAAACCTTGCTGTCCTCCACCTGGACAAGAACCAGCTGAGCAGCTACCCTGTGAATGCAATGAGTAAGCTGAGAGTGCTGGAGGAACTGAAACTTTCTCATAACCCAATTGAGGTCATCCCTGACAACGCCTTCCAGTCCTTCGGGCGATACCTGCAGACACTCCACCTGGACAACATGAAACTGAAGAAGGTGAGTCCTTTCTCTTCCTATTTGCTCCAGATCAGAAACATGGGGCTTGGTTTTCTTCTCCTTTACAAAGCCCTTGGTTTGCTGTCCCTCCCTTGCAGAGGAGAGGGGAGATGCAGGTCTGCAGGCTCTGCAGGCAGCAAGGCCCTGACATGGCTCAAGTGAGGGATGAGAATGAGACCTCCCACCCTTCTGCTGAGTTACTGATGAAAAACCAAATTATCTGGAGGTGATTAATCCCCCTGGATGGATGCAAGGCAGTGCATTCCCTCCCAAGATGGAGGTGACACCAGACATTGAGAAAGGTACCTAGGATGCTCCAGGACAATTAGGAACCTTCCATCCTCTCAGAAACAAGGTGAGGGATGGGAGGTGAGCACATCCCTTGTACTGGAGGGCACTTCCTCCTTGCAGAGCTGAACTGCTCTGCCTCCTTTGCTCAGCCCAGGTACCTGCTGTGGGTTAGGAGAGGGAGACTCCTCAGAGGATCTGTGAATAGTCCTGGTTTCTCATCCCTGCCCTGCAGACAGGTAGGGGGTACAGACCTTCACCTTCGCCTCCCCGCTGCCTCCCAGCCTGACACGTTACAAAGAAAGGTTTGTTTATTGATGCTCTCTCTAAAGGAACTCTTGCAGCATCTTACAAAGGGGCTCTGTTCCCACTGGAGGGGAGGAGGGACATTCAGGTATCCTGAAGTGCAAAACAACCCCCTCCTTTTTCTGTGAGAAAGCAGCATCACACTCAGGGAATCACTTGTGTTAAGACCTCTGAAAAGTCAGGCAGTGCTGCAGGACCCAGCACAGCACCTTGATGCAGCCTGATGTCCTGGGTGAATCCCCCATGGCTGGAAAGGGGGGGTGCTGCAGGCAGAACAGAACAGTTCTCCCTGGGATGATGCTCTGCCAGGAAGCCCAAAGACCATTCAGATGAGGCAGGCTGCATGGCAAAGCAACACCCACCACCACATGCAGGAAAATGTGATGAAAAAGAGAATTTCTTCATAACTCAGACAGTCTCACAGGCATGAGCAGATCACATGAAAGCTACAAGAAATGCATCACACTAGAATTTTCAAAGGGATAACATCCCAAAAAGCTCAAAAACTGGAATTACATTTTCTCCAGGTGCAGAACAACACTAAATGAACCAGCTCAATAATAGCTCAGTATTTAAGCCCTTGTCCACTCTGAGCATTAATCTCTCCAGGATGGGACTGAGCAAACTTAACACTTGAAAAGAATCCACTGACCTTACTAGGCAAGACCTTAGATGTGCTGCCACAGCATTTCTGTAGACTCAGTTCTAAGGCACTTTCAGTCCAATATTGCAGCATAATGTTGTACTTGCTAGAGATAGCAAAGCAAGTTACATGTTGAAGAAATTAAAACTGTGGGGTGCTCCAGGGAAACAAGCATCCTTGGTATGGCCAAGAAGCAATGGTTAACAATTCTAGCCAGCAAAAAGAACTTTGTTTTTTACAGTGATCACCTGTGGACAGGAACTTCAAAGGCTCTTGTGCAGCCAGTGCCTTTTCCTCCCCAGCAGCCCAACAGGACATCAGGTTATGGGATCAGCATTAACAGGTGTGGCTTCTGGAGCTTTAGGGCTTGCAAATACAAAGCTTCCAGCTCAGCATTTTCCCTTTAAATCCTCAAAGGTCTCATACCCAAACAGCCCACGTGTGAACTTTGCACAGCTAAGAGACATCATCTAATGACAGAGGCTGCGTGATCCAGGAAATCACCACCAAATGCTCTAAGTGCTGCTGGCATCTTGACTGCAGCTCTTTCTCCTTCACAAACGTGCTGTCCTTAGCTGTTCCCTGCATGGCTGCAAGATTTTTGAGCTGATCAAGTGTAAACCCACGCAATTCTACCCCAGCCTGAATAACCCTTGAACAGAAGGAATGACAGCACTCAGACTCCAGAGCAGAGCTTCCCTTCCCCCCCAGCATCACAGACACACACCAGACCCCACAGGGCTGTGTTGCACAGGCCAGGACCCTTCTCATACCTCAGCACGAGACAGACACCCCTGTCTGTGTATTCAGTGTAAAATAAATTAACAGCAGCAATCCTCCATCTAAATAAAGGATAAAAATCACCCTTTTCTTCCCAAAGACACGCTCTGGCAGGCGGCTGGGCAGCTGTTAGCAGCAGATGTGAACCCTTCTCATGGGGCTGGGAGAGGAATGAGCAGCTGAGACAGTAACAGCACTGTCCAACCCTCCCGCCCCTCTGCACGCCGTGCCAGCATCCCTCGGAGAAGCTCCACTGTAGCACAGCCCAACCTCCCAAGGCCAGCTCAGTTTTGGATGGAGAAGGCCAGCAGTGCTGACTGTCCAACAGCTACAGGGATCTGGGAGTCTCCAAGCTAAGCTCCAGTCCCATCCAGCAATGCCTAATTTGGAAGATGACAGAAGTTCACGGCTTAAAATAGTTTCCTCTGTCAAGGTTTTCAGCTTAGAGGGCATGAACACGCCCGGATGGTCCGTGAGAAGAGCAAGGTTCTTTTCAGAAATGGGAGCACAGGTGCTGGGCTGGGAGACTTTGGGAAGACCTACTGAGTGTTCTCTCCAGCCTTTGGAGAAAGCTTTCCCCCCCCAGTCATAGCCAAGAAGAGCTCTGTGCTTTGTCAGGGAGCCCCTCTCCAATCCATCACTACCCAGGAAGTTCCTGTTGAGGGGTTTGCTTTCAACAGCTTTCCAGCTTGAGAAACCATGGGCTGAAAAATTTCAGGGATGAGGCCTTGGGGAAAAGAGGAGAGAGCTGCAGAGCCAGGTCTACAGCCTCTCTCTGCTTTTTGGCAGCTTTCTTAGGGGAGGCTCTACCTTAAAGCCTCCCTGTCTACCAAGAAAAGACAAATTTTACAGCATCCCTTGCAAAAAAACCCGCAGGAAATGAGGAAAAATGGAGGAGGTTGAGGTGCTGGAAACCTGCCTGTATTTCTACATTGCTCAGATGCCAAGTGTAACTTTCCACTCGGAGACCCTGGGCACTGCCAAAGTCTACAGCCCCTTCAGATGCCACAAACACTCCCTCCTTCAGCTGCTCCAGGATAGGAAAGGCAACAGGCCTTGGGAGGATTTCCAGCCTTAGAAAGGAATATACCAGAAAATATCTTCCTTTAGAATGAAAAACTATGGCTCAAAAATAAAAAAAGGCTGCCAGACTTCAATTTATTTAGGGATGTGGCTGCAAAGACAATCCCACATGGATTTGGGACACAGCTCTCCTTGTAGGAGACTCCATCATCACCCATGAGCCCACCAGCCTGTTGCCTCTCAAGCGTACAGAACTTACAGCAAGCCAGGTCCCTGGTCACAGCTCCTTCTCTTGCTCTCCCCATGCTTCATAGAATGATAAAATGGTCTGGGTTGGAAACTGGATTAAAGATGATCCCTTTCCAAAACCCCCTGACATGGGCAAGGACACCAGGTTGCTCCAAGGCCCATCCAACCTGGCCTCAAACACTTGCAGGGAATGGCACATTCACAACTTCTCTGGGCAACATGTCCCAGTGCCTCGTTTTTTTTGACACTCCAAGTCTGGAACAGAGGCCCCCAGGTTTGAACTCCCCATTCCCCAACTCCGCGTCCCTCACCAGAAACCTTTGTGCTTCAGTTTGCAGACAACGCGTTTGCCGGCGTGACCGTGCTGAAAACCGCCCACCTGGAGAACAACCGGCTCACCCAGCTGCCCCGAAACTTCCCTTGGGACAAACTGGAGACGCTGACCATCTCCCGAAACCCCTGGCACTGCAACTGCCAGCTGGCACCTCTGCGCAAGTACGGCACCGTCCCACCCCGCGCCCCCCGAGCTGTGCCAGGACCACGCTGCTGCCGTCACACTCGGCAGCTCTGTGCCCACCCTGCCCGCTGATGTCCACGGTTTGTGCCTTTTTTAAGCTCCTCTTTCCCTTCCTCCCTTGTGCCACAGGTGGCTGAAGGGCAACCGCACCCGTGCTGAGGACACCTGCTCCACACCAGCCCAGTACCGGGGACAGCCCATCAGGGACACCCCGGCCCTCCGCTCCTGCAAGCTGCCCACCAAGAGGTCCAGGAAGGGGAGCCGCCATTAAACACGTAAGATGGTTCCCTTTTAGTCACACCAGAAACCCTGGCACCTTTTGTGGCATCTGTCTTAAATGCCACCAGGGTTTGGCTCACAGCAGCTCATCCATCCGCCCACCCCAAGGTCTCTGCTCAGAGCTGCTCCATCTCCTGGTTCCATGAGCTCCCAGAGCAGCAGAGAGCCTGCCTGGAGCATCAGGGATTGAGTCAACTCTGTGAAACAAACACAGGGCTAAAGACAGGCCTGGGGCGGGAAGTGAGGGCAAAACATGTAAATAAATATGAACCAGAGGAGTAAGGATCGTGAAAACACACACAGAATAATTTTGAAATCTTCAGAGCTCCTCTTGCAACGTGGGAAAAATTTAATCTATTTTTGCAACAATTGTTGTGCATTAGGAAAAAAGCCAAAAGCCTCAGGGTTTAAGCCTCAGTCATGTTTCAGGCACCATGGTGACATGCACCCTGTCCTAACAACAAAGCCCCATATCAAGTCAGGATGTAATTGTTATGCAAAAGGGATAAATGCCATCTATCAAAACGAAGGTGGCTTTAGTCCCCTCTTACCCTGAGCTGGGACCACACAAGCTTCATTTTTCTAACCAACTGGAGATGCTCAGCCCTTTGCCCTATAAAGCTCCTCCAGGTCTGGTGTGAAATCCAGGGCAGGACATTGCTGGGAAGTCTTAGCCCCAGGCTGCCCAGCCCATGGAAAACAGATCTCTTCCCTAAGGAGCAGCTCTTGATCCAGAGCTTGCCTTTCCACAGCTACAGCTCCCTCCAAGAAAGTCAGGTATTTAAAAACAGTGTCTGTTGCCTTCAAATGAGTATCCCAGAGGAGGGAGGTTCAAGACAGCAAATATTCTTTGGGTAAGGTGTCCTGGGCCAGGAGGTGATTCAGAGACAGGGCTGCCTTCCCCTCCAGCAATGAGCTTTTGCTGACAGCTACCAAGGCAAACACCAACTGAAAACCGATCACACAAACACCTTCCACAGCTGGAAACTACCAAGGGTATTAAATTCAGCCCACAGAGGAGCAAAAAAGCCACAACTGTCATCACTCCACCCCAAGCATTTTACTTTTTCCCATCCCAGGAATAGATCTGGAGTTTGTAGAGATTCCAGAGGACTTTGAATGAGGCTGCAAGTTTGTAAGCTCTTGGGAAAGGGACCTTTACTCATTTGTTCAGGAAAGTGCAGTGATCCTGCACTGCATTGTATGGACAGAGGAGGTCATTGTGCCATATTGTGGCCATTGGGTCCCCACTTCACTAAGGATATGCACAACAGGATGGAGAAAGGAAATTTATGACCAAAATGTCAGGGATTATACCAGCTGCTCAGTGCCTTTCTCTAAAGCAGTTATTTCTTTTGTAGTGCCAGAGGGTTTTATGGATTAGAGATGGAAATACCAATCATTCCATAGAGGGCAGGAAAAGTTCTGCTCTAAGTATGGAAAAACTTTAGTTTTCTAAACCACAGTACTTAAACATAATTTATTTACAGGTCTGACCCTTCTTAATCTTCTCTTCCTGCCTGAACTCAATCGCAGTTCCCTCCTCCATGGTGAGAGTAAGAAAACCATGACAATAATACCTGTTTTTTTCCTGTAGCACTTTCCATCCAGCTCCCTCAAGCAGGTTTACAAGGGCTCATGAAATAGAAAACTATATATTTCAGTCTTGCAGAAGACAAAGCTCGGTGCCTTCAGTGCCAAAATGCAGGTACACAAACCCACTCCAGTGTGGTGAGCATGAATTTTATGAAAGTTACTCTGACTTCATCATGCACCTCCTGAGAGCCAGGCAGCTGTCAGATACAGGGGTCTGTATTTCAGGGATGAGGACTGACTTGGCTCACTGACTACATTTAAGATAAAAAGCTGCTTGGTAGTTTCTAAAACTCCACCTGCCCTGGATTTTCAGAACCAGGGCACCAAAATAGTCCACTACTCTTGAAAATTTTGCTCTGGGTTTCCTTCCTTTGCCGAGAGAGTGCTCCCTGACCACCAGCACTTAGGGTGAGATCCTTGGGAGTCACTCAGAGAGTTGGTAGAGTAGCTCAGAGACAGGACTAACCCATTTCCTCTGCTGTGACAAGTTGTAACAGCTCTTTGGCTCCAAACTCTTCACTTTAAAGTACAGGCTTAATCCACTGATTTCAAAATAAACAGACAAATGTTACAAGTTTACTGCTCTGCTTGAAAAATCCCCTTAAAGACGTGGCCTTCTCTCTTTTTCAACCCTGACAGGCTCCAGTATGGCCTGTCCTGGTGACCGGTCACTTCAACCATCAGAAAACTACTGACTTCTGAGTCCTTCCTTGAGCTTCTCCCACCTGTCAGGAAACACTTCTGATATATCTGAACACCTCCAGCCTCCTCCGAATCCCTGCTTCTCTGCTGATCACAAGGATGGAATCCACCTTCTCAATCTTTTCTGACATCTATGTATTTTAAAAGAGGCCTTTTAAGAAACTAAATTATGCATGACCATACTAAGACAAGCTAAGCTAGATCCTGCTGGTAAAACACAGTCATCTGTCCCAGAAGAAACATAACCCACGTCCCTGATCAACCAGCTGGTCGCTGTCTCTCCCATTCCAGAGGAGAAGGAGCAAGTGGGAAGGCAGGAGCATCTCTCCCCCAGCTGCTTGATAAGGAAAGTTGGTCTCAACCCATGCAAAGAGACTCCCCTGCCTTCCCATGGAGGGGACCCCTGCAGGCCAGGGCTGAGGGGACAGATGAAGCACTTACCAAAAGCCAGTGGCCCTGAGGCAACAATCTCCCAAAATTGGCCAGAAATCCTTTAAGGGAAGCAGTCCTGGGAGCCCCCAGAACTGGAGCCATCTGGATTCCCTCCCACTCTGTGGGGTCACCAAGATGTCCAAGAGGAGAAGGTGTGCATGGTGCAGTTGGCCTGGGCACCCTCCTCTCCTCCCTACCCATATTCCAGAGGACCTAGCAGCACACCAGGATGACTGTGGTTTATTGGCACGGCCATCACAATGCCACAGTTGCAATTCAACTATGTTTTTTAATCCTAAAGAGTTATATAAATATATGTCTATTTATTCCTCTGTAACTGAGTGTAAATGACCTTTAAGAGGGTGAAAAGTCCTCTGCCTCCTATATAGAAATCAAATTGTATATTTTCTTATGTACATCTTCTGTATAAAGCTCTTGCTGCAAAGATGAATTCAACAAGTCTGTGTGTGTCTGTCTGAGGGCTGAAGGGATCAGGAGTAACATGAGACCAGTGGCACAAATATAGACTTAATCCTCTTTATCCCATGGGCAGAGCAACTGTCTGGGAGGGTTTTATTATTTCATTCGCTACACAGCAGGAACATGTGACACCTAATGAGTCCTGGGCTCTCACAGTAATGCCTGAAAACATTTTGTGAGGCCAAACTCAAGCTTACTATAAAAATAGGTAGCTGTCACCTGACAGAGTTCAAGCAGCGGCACCAAGGCTGTCCCTGGTGTTTCCAGCTCGGCATTAAGAGCATCATATCCAGGAAAAAACTTGGCTGCATCCAAGACAGCTCCAGGACAGATGCCCTGGATTCCCCTGGTCTGTGGCAGAGCACACAGCTGTAAACCTGTAAAACCCTGGTGCTGGTGCAGTCAGGGTCTGCCAACAACAACAGCCTAATCTGACTCCCAGCCCCACGTGTTTATCCATCACTACTGGCTGCTTCCTCAGCCTTGGGAAGCAGTGTGGCACCAAATTAATTTCCTTTAGGGTAAAACAAAATAGTTCTTTTTTGGCTCAGCCATTCTCATGCAGATGGCAGGACCTGCCTATGAAATGTGTCACCTAGAGGGTCCACTGACCCCCTTGCTGGTGGCCTGTCCCCCACATGCAGCACATGCTGGTGGCTCCTGCACAGGCCCAGGGTGCTGGGGACACGTGGTGGAGCAGCAGCACACGTGGCCCAGCATGTGCTGCCCTTCTGGCAGTGCAACATTTGGTGGTGCACATGTGGATGGCACCATTCCCACAGCCAGACTCAGACATGACAAAACCCATGTGATGAGAGTTTACATCTACAGGAAATCCAGGATGGGGAAAGAAACTCGACAGCTCCACAGCAAGAGGAATACAAGCATCCACCCACACCAACACAAACCAGCACTGCCTCTGCCTGCTGTGTACAACCTGGCAGTGTGTACAACTGAATGTTAGTAAAAGTTTTTAAATGAGCAGCAAAATTTCAATTAATGACATCGAAAGTGATGCTTTGTCTTCTTCCAAAGCTTCCTCCCCAGACACCGCAGCAGCACCCAGGCGGAATCCCCACTTCTGTCTTCCA
Organism: Rhipidura dahli; assembly: GCA_013399225.1. Classification (NCBI taxonomy): domain Eukaryota; kingdom Metazoa; phylum Chordata; class Aves; order Passeriformes; family Rhipiduridae; genus Rhipidura; species Rhipidura dahli. The sequence continues at coordinate 18,905 of VXAC01002974.1, read as the reverse complement.
GCTCCTCTGAGCCTTCCCTCCTCAGCCTGATCCCAGCAGCTCCAGGACCACCAGGGACCACTCTGGTCCAGATACACCCAAATTTGGCATCTCACCATAACAAACACCCCTTGCAGCTCTGGTCACAGCAGCCACAACTCACCACAAGCTCTGGCATGTGCATCTTGGTCATTATTGTCCTCATGATCTCAGGGGGAACAGGAGAACCTGCAATGATTCCTGGAAAAGAGAAGAAAATACCTTGGAAACCAGCTATTTATTTGCAGGAGAGGTCCCTCAAACAGTTCTGCACTCCCGGATTTAATGCTGACGAGACCTGTGGGATACACAGGTTCCCGTCAAAATACTTCCTAAATGTTTTTATACAGGTCTGGAATAGTTGTTCTAGTTGCTGTCTAGTTGTTCTAAAAGCAAAGGCTACAGCAAGGCAAATTTGCCTTTCTTGACAGAAAAATAAACTCTATAGCACAAACCTAGTCTGACCCGTGGTTCCCCAAAAAAGGAAAGATTTAGAGCAGAAAGAGGCACAGTTTTATAGTGGGACAAACGCTCCCACAGATCATCACCATAAAACCAAAAATCTTTCCACCTGCCTTGCACAGAGCAGCCCTTTTGGGAGAGGGCAGATCCCACTTCCACCTGTTCCAACCAAGGATGACAGAGCAAAAGAGCTGGGTAATATATGGGCTTTTCTGGGGAACAGGATGGGACAGGATCACTTTGCACATAGCAGAGATGATTAGGTAATCTGCTAAAATATTTCCTTATGCTCCAGCACCACCTCTCTCTGTTCTGTTTTTGCCTTTTGAAGGACTGGTGGTCTGCCCAGCTATTTCCAAGGGGGACCGTGACAAGAGAGGAAGCTCCAGCTCACAGCATCACTGGGGTGAATGGCTTCAGAAACGGGCAGGAAACTTCAGGTCAGAAAGAGAAATCTGTGCATGGCTCTGCTTTAGGGACTGCGCCAGCCTGAGGCACAGAAAGCATCTGCTGCCACACGGTGGTAGTTGGGGAGACAAGAGTGGAGGAAAAGCAGGCTATTCCTGACATCTCCCCTTGCAGCTAAAATAGAAAGGTCCTTCCTTAGACTGCCTTAAAATGAACGAGTCCTAAAATACATAATGATGGAAGGATTCCCCCAGGAAAGGAAATGTAGCATCAAATTAACAGGGCAAACAAGGCTCACGCAACTAAATTCTTCCCACCAGAAGAGATGTTTGCTCACAGAACTTGATACAGCCTCCCAGCAGGGAACCAGGAATATCCTGATTCTCAGCATTTTTCCATTTGAGTTTTGGGACTTACCTCCCCGGAGAGTTGACAGGTCATAGGAGTCAAAGTCTGGCTGGGAGAGCATGTCTATGAACATGGTGGGCGTGCCAAGGAGGAAGGAGCATCTTGAGGAAAAAGAGGGGAAAAGGCAAAGCTGCAGAGGTGGAACTGGAGGTAGCCCCAGCTCAGCACNGGCACAGCGGATTTGCTGTTCATCAGCACACACAGACACACCTCTGTATAAAACAGAGACACATGTACACGTCTGATGCAGACACAGCAACAGCTCCTTTGTTTCCCAAGCTATACATGGGGGACAATCTGGAAACACAACTATCCCAGCAGCAGAGCTGGACTTGGAAAAGAAAGGCAGGTGTTCAGATGGGAAAACACAGCAGGCACAGCAAACCCAGACACCACCATGCTTCCCAGAGAAAGCCCTGGGGTGACATGAAGGATCCCTAATTTTGGGAGAAGGGTGACACACTCCCAAGCTGAAAAGGCAGATTTTGGCTCCTGAAGTGCCTGTGCAGTTGAGTGCAGCAGCAAATCTGCCTCTCCCATCGTGGGAAGGAAGAGCACGAGCAAAGTGCTGGCAGGTGGGGAAGGGGAAGAAGCAGAGCCACGAGGCCAAGAACTGCTCCTTAGCAAAACAGGCTCTCACTTCTCTCGAGACACAGCCTCCAGCGCAGCCTTGCCCTCGAAGCTGGGCGATGAGAAGATGCAGGAGGTGCCGTGCAGAGCCATCACCATGCAGCCTCCCACCGATGCCAGGCAGTGGTAGAGGGGTGCAGGGAGCCCACAGCGACTCTCCTGGGATCAACCAGACACAACAGTGAGGAGAGGAGACCTCCCAGCCTGTGTCCAGCCCACCTCTCTGCTGAAGAGCAAAGATCTCAGCAGAGACATTTCTCCTGATCCACTTGGGTGGAAACTTGACATTCTGCTGTGTTCCTGCTAGGTGAAAACACAACTGGCACATCCTGCCTTTAATAAAAAATCAGTTTGGGAAGTTTTTAATTCAATAATTCATCCTGTAATTTTGCAATGTCTCTTCTTTGCTGGACTCCTTGGTCTGGTATTGCTGATACATTATATGCCAAAACAGACGAGTGGGAGTGCTGTGAGAGGCATGAAATATGCAGGACTTGGCACATGCTATTCATTTTACTTTGTTTTTTTAAAAATACCAAGGGCTCTGAAGACTGATTGAAACAACTCATCTGTGCTCTGGATCAAAGCTGATATGTTAGAAATAAGTACTTCAGAACTTCAAAAGAAAATATTTGTCTTTAGCAATTTTTAAAAGAAACCACAAATAGAGAGGTCGTACCGTGATAAGAGTTATAAGATTGTAAACATGACATGAAATGAAGTCATGTAAATCAAATTAAAACCTCATTCAACAGAATTCAAAGCTAACATCCAGAGTCTTGTAATTATTTGAAATGAGTATTCACCAAAATGAAAAGTGATTAATTTCATGTTTTTCCCTCACAAAAAGATAGTTTTTTTTGCCTATTAAAAAAAAGCTTCACATGAAACTGAAATCAAACATCAATGAATTCCACTGAAATGCAAAATGTTATGCATTAAGATCCCTCAGTGTCATTTGCAGCAGAACATCCTGCCCTTCCACTGAGTGAACACCAGCATTCTCCACACACGTGGTCTCTCTGTTGCAGCAGAGGCCTCCCCAAAACCCCGTTCCCATCAAGACCCACCTGGTTTGTGATCCCCAGCCTCAGACCAACCAGATTGGCATTATTCACAATGTTCCTGTGGGAGAGGGTGGCTCCTTTGGGGCTTCCTGTTGTCCCCTGGAAGACACAGGGCATTATGCAACAACACCACCTTTTCTGAGGGTGAGCTCAGGGGAGGTTCCCCAGGCAGACTCTGGGGTGATCCTGCACTTTTTTCTCCTATCAGACCTGTGAGACTGTTTCTACTTCTTTAACAGCACCTGAATCCCAAAAAATAGCCCAACTTCAGCTGAACAGAATTCACCTGGCACTGTCTCATCTCCACCAGCCCTTGACAAAGGGTTGAACAAAAGAATGGAAGAAGGGGAAATACTAGAACACTTTTCTATCTTGCTGCAGAAGCTTGAAGCTTGGTCTCAGAGGGAAATAGGAAGAAAACGTGATGTGTGGCATTGCACCTCTTTCCCCAAGGTAAGGCAACCAACCCCAGGGCATGGAGCCAGCAGGGCACCTACTGAAGTGAACTGGATGTTGATGGGCTCATTGCAGGACAGGGTCTGCTGCACAGCCCTGAGCTGCTTCAGGTGGCTGCTGTCCCCAGCCTGCATCACTTCATCCATGTGGAAGGCACCGGGCAGCTTAGAGTCACACATGATGACAATGGATAAGTCAGGTAGCCTGGCAGAGAGAAAAATGCCATCAGCAATAACAGAAGAAGGAGAAAAGTGCCCAGACAGGTGCACACTGGTCAGGGCAAACCTCTGGGCCAGCCTAACTTGTTCTCTTTAGATGAGAGCCCCTGTGGATCCTTCTTCAGCAAAGGCTGTGCTGTGCAGCTGAGGGGACACAAGGCAGGACATGGCTGTGAGGTCAGTGCAAAGACACCAGATGTTCCTAACTCACCTTTTGCTCTTTATTCCCCCTGGACTGGATTTTTCTAGCTCAGGACATGACTGTTTTAGAATATCATAGTATTTCTGTGTTTTAAATTGAGTGGGGAACACCAGTGCCTTACAGCCAACCTGTGAAGGGAGACAGAAACTCATGAAAAGTCATGTTGGGTTGATGGTCAGGATATGATAAAGAGCAGCCACCACCAATACAGGAACAACAGGCAGGTTCTCCAAGGACAAAAGCAACTGAGCCCTCACAGCTGCACATTCCTAAAACCCTCCAAAAGCAGGGCTGTGCTGTCACTGCACACCCAGCATCCCAAGCCCGGATCCAGCTGTGCAGCCAGTGCTTGGCTCCTCCCCACTGCTGGATTCAGGATGGGTTTTGCTGGTCAACAAAGCAGAGATGCAGCCTAAGGTTCCTCCCTGGCCCAGGATCAACACTCTTTGTTGTGAGCACAAGGCAAACAACTGATTTTTCAGATTATGAGTCTCAATTCTAAAAAAAAGCCCAGTCCCAAAATATGAAGAAATAAATACAGTTAAAACAAATTAATTTGTGTTGTTTTGGAATGAGGATTTTTGAGGAACTTTGGAAAAACAAGGAATTCTAAAATCTGCCTCTAAGATCAAGCCAAGATTTTTTTGTGGAATTTTTTTGAGGTGTTCCTTTTCCTAAAGTTTTTCCACCTCCTTTTAAAGCACTAGCTATTTCAAAAATTAAAACATCTTTCATTCAACCCTTACATTTACATAATCCCAAAACAAAGTACCTTAATTACTCCAAGAATTTTCATTTCTTTTTTCAGCAGAGATTTGCTGAATTTGACCCAGATTTGCAAACCACTTTCATCTTCCAAAAAATGCATTAGTGTCAAATAAACTATTTACAAAAATGATTTACTCAGCTGTTCTCATTATTTTCCCAGAGTCTGGGAAATAAGGAGACAAAGGCTATGCCAAAAAATTATTTGTAAGTACCCTCTGGGCTTTGTCAGAAAGGAAGATAAACATTTGTTCTATTTTCTGGAACAGGCTGCCCAGAACCCAGGGGACTGAGGCTGTTTTGGGCCTCTGCAACTTTTTACTAGCAATTCCTTAAACTACAATTCTGGTTGAACCAGCTCCGATAAATTGATGCTACGTGGGGAGAGGAGCTTGAAGGGCTGATAATGAACAAGATAAGAGTCTCTGGTTGGGCCTCTCCCACTTGGTCTCAACCTGAATGGCAGCAGACCTGCCTTCCAAGAATGTAAAATATGAAAAGTCATCATCAGTTTGCTTTTACAAAGCCCTGGAAACACAGTAGGAATCCAAGGAATGGTTATTCCAAGCATATTTCAATATATACCCGTGGGACTGCACAGACGGACAGGATCTGAAAGGAAAAGCCCTAAAATCTTCAGAAATTTTGTTATGCAAATAAATAAACACAAACAAATCCTTAGGGTGGTGAGGAACTCCCGAGATCCCAGTGTCAAGGTGCACAGAAAAGCTGTGAATGCTGGCAAATCCGGAGGGGCAAAACAGGAGCAATTCCCAGTGGAGCTGGAGCACATTTCTGCTCTTACCCCATCAACATTCCAGATTACATCAGAGGAGATGAAAAGGAAAACCAAAGCCTTGCTGGGGAAAAAGGGAAGAGCTAAGTTGCACTTTCCAGCAGGAGAAAGAAGCCCAAGGACATCCACCCTGGAAGAGATGGTGCTCCACTGCAGCACTGGGTTCAACCCCAATGCATGAGAACAGGAGTGACCAGCGGGACTGCTGAGAGGGTTAAATGAAGGATGAAACAAGAATTCAAATTTCAGCCCAACAACCCAATTACAGAGTTACTGATACAAGAGAAAAGCTGCTAAAAATTATCCACTTTCTAAGTAAAACAGTAACTTGGATGGTGCTGGGAACATTCAAAAGTGGCTCCCTCTCTTCTAATATCAGCCTTTGATTTATAGCTGAACAAACCACAGTGAACAAATTAGCTGCTTAATCTTAATTTTTAGCCATCAAATGTTTAATAACCTGAATTCCTCATTATTTGAGCAAGGGAGCCTGAACAGTTTAAATTGATCAGTGCTCTGCACATTGCAAACTCAAACCCAGGCAGGTATTCAAGGGTAGATGAGGTGGCAGGATCAGACAGCAGAGAGATGTTAAACAGAGGTAATGCCCAGCTTAAATCCAAGGGCAGCCAGCCTCAGACTAACCTGGGGAGGAGAAATCAAGCTACCAAGTAGACTGGTCCTTTCTGAGGTTAAAATGAGGTCCTGAGCAGGAGGGGCAAAGAGGAGATATCTCGTCCTGCATTTTTTCCCTCATTCCGTGGTAAATGATTGCTGACAGGGGTTGTTGGGTTGGGGTGGGACTGGCAGTACCTGGCTGTTAGCAGAGAGAGAGAGGAGTGAGGAGCATACAGCAGTTTCCATCAGACAGGGTGGCAGCCACAGGGAACAGCAAGAAATGTGGCCACTGAATTGCAGCTTCAATCCCTCCACACATCCACCACCAGCCCTGATCTCCAGCTGGCTCTCCCCATTAAGGTTTGAGATGACTCAAATCTTAAGCAGCCCATCTCCACCGTGTCCCCACCATCCCCTTCAGCAGACAATTCGTGCCATACAAACCTTCCTGAGCACAAACTCCAGCTCAGAGGCCTGGTAGGCTGGATTCACAGATACCTGAAGAGCAAGAAACAGGAGGTTTGGTGACCTTCTTGCCTTGAACACCCTCTCCCCTAGCAGAGATTCTGACAGAAAAGCCGCCCCAAGGTTAAGCCACACTCAGAGCCCCTCCTCCAACACAGAACTAAGAGCTCACCACCACAGGGATTCCACACTCACTGAAAAAATATCTGAATTCTGTGTTTGTGCAAAAGAAAACAATTGCAAAAGAGGTTTATGTGAGGTCGCATAGTCAAAACAGGGCTTCAGGAGCAGAAACCAGACCTCCTGTCTCACAGGAGTGGATCCAGCTGATCTAGTTGATCCAATCCACTTAACTAGACCAAAACTCTTGTGCAAGTCAGGTTTCTTGATGGACAACCATGATAATACCTTCTTCTACCCAGCCTTCCACAGAGTGGCCACTGGAGCTAAGTTTACCCCCAGGTTCCTACTGAGCCACGTTCTTCCACCCTACTCCTGCAGACACTGGAATGAACCAGGATGGAGAAAAGGGGCAGAAGGCAGGGTACAGACCTCAGCACAATGCACTGCCCAGATAAGGTGTATTTTAGTCATGCTGTCAAATGAAAATTGGCTTTTATGGATATGCAGTCTGGACTAGATTTTTAGGTGAGCATTTTTTCCATGGAACAATACCCTTGGAAGGGATCTCAGCAGCTGGTAACTGGTTAGGACAGCAACATCCCACATAAAGATGGTCTTGTGGAGAAAAGCACATCTCCTCCTGCTAACAGCTGTTGCAAGCACCTTTTTTGCTGCTCCTCCCTCTGCAGTCTGCTTCCCTACAGAGTGGAGGACAAAGATGCAGAGAGCTGCACAGACCTTCCTTAAACACTTGATTCAGCTATAGGTGACGTGCCAGATAAGAGCATGGAAAAAAGAGACAAACAAACCTTATTCTCCAGTATTTCCTATTGCTCCTTGGTCTCTATTTGCTTTCCCAATAGATTGCTAAAACCCAGACACAGCAAACCCCTTACCAGGATGATTCCTGCCTGGGCAGTTGCAAACTGCATAAGAACCCACTCGTATCTGTTGGGTCCCCACATCCCCAGCCGGTCTCCCTTCCTCAGGCCAAGGGCCAGAAGTCCAGCTGCTGCTTGGTCCACCTGAGAAATACAACACAAGAGCCTAAGGATCACACACACAGGATGCCATGGGGAATATTGGTCTCCAGGCACTGCTTTCTGGAGAAAAAGCATCATCTTTGTAGCTGAAATGCAACAGAATGTATCTCCTCAGAACAGTCCATCAGCCCATGGACTGAGCCTGGAGCACAGACCAGCCCCTGCTCAGCATAAAAAAAAACAAACCTGGAACACTACAACAAAGCAGGAAGGAAATGAAAATAGGCAATTATGTTGTTGCCAGTTACTTCTTGCCCAAAGACTATTTATTGCCAAGTTCCTTATCAATTCCACTTAGGACCAAGCCTTACCCATATGCTGGGCCCATCCACTGTTGGATCTGCCTGCCTTCTGGGTACCACTTACTTCAAAAAGGATTTGGGTGAAGAAAATTCTATCAAGTGATCTTTGACCAGTTTTGGGCTCTTGTCCTCCTAAGTCCTGTGAGGAGTGACTGGGGAAGCTGGGGGTGCTCAGCCTGGAGCAAAGGAGGCTCAGGGGGATCTTTTGGCTCTGCACAACTCCCTGACAGGAGGGGGCAGCCAGGTGGGGGTCAGGCTCTGCCCCCAGGGAACAGGGACAGGAGGAGAGGAAGTGGCCGCAAGCTGCACCAGGCTAAGGTCAGGCTGGACATCAGGAGGAGTTTATTCACTGCAGAGGTTATTAAATATTGGAAAGGACTCCCCAGAGAGGTCCCTATCTCTGGAGGCATTAAAGAAATGACTGGACATGGCACTCAGTGCTCTGACCTACTTGACAGGGTTGTGTTTGGCCAAAGGCTGGACTCAGTCTTGGAGGTCCTTTCCAGCATAAATGATTCTGTGATTCTGTGATTCGTTAACTCAAATTCAGCCATAATATTAACAGCTACTTTAATTTGCAGGATCATAAGTGTGTTACAGGTGCACAAATGTATTTATAAATACTCTGACACATTCAGGAAATGTTTTATAGTTTTGTTAAGTTCTCAAATGAATTTATAGAATCTACCTTGTAGGAGATACGAATTTGAGGAACAATTTGATTTAGTTCTGGATTACAGCCCACTTCCTAAAATCAGGGTGAACACAGCTAACCTTGTTTATCTGAATGGATGTGACCAAAACAATAGTAAGCCTAAAACCAAACAAAACAATTTTTTTCCTTTCAAAGGTCACATCATACATTTATTAGAAACTTTGCAGGTAGTTAGTTGCATATTTGTATATGCACACATACACACCCACAGATACACCCACACACACCTGTGCAGATGATACTGAGCCCTAGTCCTTGACTTTGCTTATTGCCTTCCTGCTTGGATAGAAATCCTCCCCACACTCAGGACCTCTGATAGTCAGAGTGACTAATCCAGAAGGTGGAGTTTACTCCAGTAGAGAAAAACACCATAACTCAGCCCATAATCCATCAGATAAGTGTGATAATTTTTAAGTATGAACGTTCATTATGGGATATTCAGCAAGGATTTTGCGTATGCCGCCTCCTCCCTTTCATGCCAAGGTTCTGAGGAGGATGAAGGCAGCACACACTCGTCAGTGAGTGCTGGAAACGTGCTGTTCCCTCTGTGCCGGGATGAAGGGCCACCCACACGTGGTTCATCTCAGTCCTGAGCTGAGCAATGAAACAGTTTCCCATTTCTCCATCACACCTGCTGCTGCCATCCACTCACCTGAGAGGGGAACCAGGCACTCACCTCCTCTTTGAACTGAGCAAACGTCTTCCGAACCCCGTCCCGGCAGAAGACCAAAGCCTCGCGGTCGGGAAAGCGCTCCACGGTCTCCTCCAGGCACTGGCCCATGGTTTTGTCAAGAAGGGGAATGTCTGAGGGCCCCTGGATGTAGCTGGTGGTCACCTTGGGGGACACAGAGGGCATCCTTGTGTGCAGGGCACTGGGAAAGGAAAGCAGAGGATATTTAATATAATCTGTCATTACAGTTGTCCCCATCTGGAGGGATTATCAGGCTGCCGATGGCATCGGGAATTCCTCATGCACATTCCTGCTCCAGTGGGAACCACAGGCAGCTGCTTCAGTGGGTCAGGATCAGGAAAACTTCCAAGAGGACTTTGAAAGCTTAAGTAGTGGCTCGGGGCACATGGACAACCTTGGTACCCCCCAGGGCACCCACATGTGTGTCCACACCAGTGGGCAGAACAGGCAGTGCCCCCAGTCCTCCATGGAAAACCTGGTGGGAAGGAGCCTGCACCAGCCCTGCAGAAACAGCACAGCCTGGTCCTACCATCATCCACCTGCAGTGAAAACCACACAAACACATCGGAATGCCTGGACAGAATATGGGCTCTGCAGGTCACTGAGAGATGGCAACTGGGTTTGGTCTTTCTGCAACATTAAAAAGTATAAAGAGCTGGGAACCAACTGGATCAAACCAGTTTGTAGATAAATTCTCCCAGCTGGCTGAAAAGAGCAAACAAGTGAGAAAGAGAGAATTAAAATTACAGATGTCAGTCTCCAAAATGATCAGCAGAGAAGAGTGTGATGCTGCAGAATTAAAACTGTTTAGAAGAGTTCAGAGAAGTTGAGCTGTAACTGAGGTGTCTGCAAAAGAATGGTCTGTGTTTACAACAGCAAGCAGCTGTACACATCCTATCTCTGACAGCTGGAATGTAAAGAGCTTATGGGACTGAAACAGCATCAATAAAACAAGGAGCTATTAGTGAGATAAGGGGGGAGAAGAGCAGAGGCAATACCATAGCAGGGAGGAGATGGCCCCCACTGCAAATTTGGGACACGTGGGGAGGAGGAGAACAGGGATGGGTTTGAGAAGAGCAATCCCAGGCAGGGTAGGAGCACTGAGATGTGCTGGAGGCCAAGAGGGAAGCCAGTGAGTCAAGAGAGGCATCAGTGAGAAGATGTGGTCAGAGCAATAGGGAAAATCATTTAAAAATCATTGAGGCTTTCCCTGAGGTCTGATCATCAGTGGAAATGCAACAATCTCCCCTCAAATCACAGCACCTGAAAATCTGAGTGCTGCAGTTCCTACCTTGGTTTCTCTCTCCATCTCCTACAAGTCTCTCTCTGCCCCAGCAGCCACCTCCTACCATGCTGTCTTCCTCCCCAGACAGCCCCCCATGTTCTTTGTCCCTCCTCATTTCCTCTCTGCCTTCCTCCACCACTTCAGCTCCTCCATTCCAACATTAGGAGACAACCAGGAGGGACAGGGCTAAGGGACACTTGTAGGGTGCATAGTACAGAGGCTGTGTATAATTCAGTGTATAAGGGAAATCCCTGCCTTAAAGAGGAAAACCAGCTCAGCCTAAACTCCCATCTACCATGGGATCAATATTCTGCAATAACTTGGTGCTACTGACATGAAAGATTTGTTTTTCTGCCCACAAGAAACAAGCCTGAGCACAGAGTTACCTCCTACATGAAATGACATCCAGTATCCAGAGAACAGAAAACTAGATTTTACCTTCAGGGAGTACTGCTCCAAGAGACAAGCGAATCACCTGAGCCTTTTTGACTGCTTTTTGGCAGAGGGAGAATTGTGCAAACTCCCATGGGCTCTGTTCAGACATCCCTCCTCACTGAGCTCTTGGGCAACTCACATCAAGGCTGTAAGGCTGCCTGAGAAAGAGGGAGGACAAGTGCTTAACTGAACTACCTTTTATTGTTTGAAAACGCTTGGGCAAAGCATGAAGACAAACAAGGAGATAAAAGAAAGCTCTGAAGAGAGGCCTTTATAAACATAGGTTCTATAAAACAAAAGGTAGAAAAACTCTCCATAAAGCAAGGGGAGAATGAATGCTCCTGGGAGAGCAGTAAAAGCCACTGGAGCCACAGCCACTTACGGGTTGAAATGGGGACTGGAGAAGGCCCTGTCCCCTGTCATAGCTCATAAGGGCAGATGAGGAACCCTCAGGCTGTTTGTTAAAACGTTTAATGAGGCCAGCCATACTCACATCTCCCTCAAACCAAGTCATCTCCAGTGTCAGCAGAGCCTGTCCCTAACGCCCCTGCCCGGGAAGGGCTGCAGTGGGCAGGGAGCAGCTGCTGCTGACCTGGTTGCACAAGAGCTCTTCCCCCCCAGCATTGTCTCAGGAGGCACTGGGAGCCAGGCAGGCTCAGCACTGGGAAAGATAAACAACAACAGACTATCACAAAGAGAGACTGAAGAGGGAAGGAAATACTACAAAATTCAGATTGAGAAAATTCAATCAGGATCCAAAGTGTCCAGCTGAAACAGTCTCCTGCTCTGCAGTCGGCTTTCAAAGAGGTACTTGCACAACCCTGCATTGCCAGTGAAAAGGGCAATCTTACACTGTTGTGTCTTGGCAAAACATTACACAGATCAGGCCCTCTGGGCTTACTATCTCAATATTTTGCAGAGCTGAAGAGCCAAAGGATTTCACTGACTTTTCAGAACCAGACTTTTACACTAAATGCAAGAAGGCACAAAGCTCCAGGCTTCACGGCTTGGCTTCCTCCCTACCCGCAAACATGAGGATGAAAGTGCATCAAAGAGCAGTAAAAGATATCATTACAAAGCCACATGCTCCAAAATACTGAGAAAATACTGCTTTATTTCACAGTGTGAACACAGCTTGCTCTCAGAGCTCTCAAACATTCACATTTTCAAATGAAAGCATCAGCAGTACTGAAATTAGAGGCTAAGAAGGCTAAGATATCTCATGCTCATAACTCAGAGTCGTTGATTCCTCTCAAAGCACTAATTCACATCATTTCTTTAAATGCATTAAAGCAGAATTCTCAGCTGCCATCAAGTCTGAGCTCCCCCAACTCTGGTCTGACATTCACATGTGCTTCAGCATTTCTGTAACACTTAGGCAGTGGCAGAAGTGAAAGGTGTGAGATAAAACACAGCAGCCTGTTGGAAGCATTGGGGGTCAGGAGTGGGATAAAGGAGGCAGACACAAGATATGTTCATTATCAGCAACATCATGCTGGAAATCACATAGGGCTGGTCTCCCTCCTGCCTACAGCCAGCAGCAAGTGTATGTATCTGATCTGAGAGAATGTATCAAGAGACCTCTACAAAGAAAGGTTCCAAAGGATTTAGAAATAATCTCTGTGTTCATCTTTGTTACAGAAAACAAGTAATTCACCCTTCACCTCTTCCTACAAAGCATCTGGTGCTGCTGGAGATAAAATAAGACCAATGGTCTGATATTACACCAGCTCTCATTTCCTGACTCAGCCAGAGGAGAGCAAATAAAACTCTGCTTACTCTCGGGTGTCAGCATTGACTGTAAACCATGACTTTTGGAGAGCACATGCCTTTTGTTAGCAGCACGTTTCAGCAGCAAGACAGCCTGCAAATGAGCCAGCCTCATCCACAGGCTGTCCCTGCAAAACTCTGGAACCCTGGAGTTCAGCAACACAGCTGAGCAGAGACATCAGAGATGTGGGAAAAGTGCATCCCCTTCCCTGCAAAAGGCAGGAGAGCAGCCAAATCCCAGCAGTCCCAGAACTCTCCTGCCTGATGGCAGGAAGCAGAAATGATCAGGTTGAAGCAAGAACTCTGGACTAATTCTAGGAGCTGTTTGTATTTTTCTCTGAACAGGCCCAGTCAAGAGTCTGGAGTTGTTGATATAAGATAACCAGGTCTGTTTTCACCTTTAACTCTTTATCAGTCTCTACAGAAATTACCAAAAGGGGTCAGAGAGGAACTCAAGGCAGGGTAACCTCCTGTCCCCTTTGCAGTTTGAAGGACACTGACCTGGCCTGTGGTGCCATCACCTCTGCCCCTGTGGGAAAGGCACTGCCCTCCCAGGGCTTGAGAACTGTCCTGACTACAGAGTTCATACTTGGAGTGGTTCACAGATTCCTCTGCCAGTTCCTTTGCTCATGGATGTTGACCAGGAGAGTCTCTCCCCAAAGCAAGAGCTGGGTCTTTTGTGTAATATGACTGCAATTAAAGAGTGGTGAAAATTAACTCCACTGTGTCCTCACTTCTTCTTTAATCTGTTGACTAAAGAGTTAACCGGATTCTTACTACTTCTTTTGTTTTGTTTATTTTTCTTTAAGGAGACATCAGCTTCCCTGGGTTTTCAGACTCCTCCTGCAGCAACTTTCTGGTAATTTTTTTTCCACTGTGCCTCTCTGCCCTCTGCACTCTCCCTGCCAAAAGGATAAACAAGTCTAGGAGCAGAATTTAATAAACTTTTTTTATAACATTACTAGAAAGAGTTTACTCTCTAAATACATGCTCTCTTTCTCTAAGGGCTTTGTGTTCCTGTCCCTCAGTTTCAGTTCTGGGCTGGAGTGAACTGCAGTGAACTCTCTGTCATGCTTCCTTTCTGATCCTATTTCCTAAGAGCAGATTTTGAAGGCAATCTTCACACACCCATGATGAAGTGGCTTCAACCATCTCACTCCTAATGTCAAACCAGCTGAAAAGAAATACCCAAACCCTGTCCGTGAAAAACAAGGAATGAATCACCTGGTTCTTGGAATTGCTCACTGGAAGTCATTCATCTCAGTGATTATTACTCTGAATATCAGCTAATCCATCAAAACCTTTCCCAAAGCCAGATGCTTCCCACTGCTGTTTTTTCACACAAACTTGCTCCACGAGGCAGCACTGAAGAAAAGCAAGGCAAAGAACTTGCCTGACTTCCCAAGACCCAGAGCTCCTTGGTGTCCTGGACTGGCTGTGTCACCCAGCACCCTGCAGGACCACAGGGAGACAGGGACGCTGACTGCAAGTCAGAGAGCCCTGAAGAAGGATGAGGAAGCCATTTGATACATTTCACATTGCTGCAATCCGGGCGGAGCTGCTGCACAAAGTTCAGCCCTTGCCATGCGTTCACATCCCTCCGCCCACTGTGCAGGGTTCATCCTTGACCCTGGCCCACTCCCAAGCTGGGGGGAAGCAGATCCAGGGGATGCAGCCTGCCTCCTATCACTTTGGAGGGGTTTTGGGGTAGCCAAGGGTTACACACCGAGATGAGCATGCCCTCCCTGCATGAAGCCACTGGCCTGGCTGGACACTCACAGCGCTCTGCAGCTGCCCTACAGCCCCTGTCCCCCATCACTCATGGTCTCCACACATCCTCTGCAGCCTCTGTGCCCTACAGCTCCCCTACCCCAGAGCCCTCCGCCCCCTACAGCCCCCATACCTTCTCATACACAGCCGCCCTGTCCTCTACAGCCCCTATTCCTCCTCATTCCCAGCCCCTTATAATTCCTACCCCTTACAGCCTCTAGTCCCCGACAGCTCCCCATCCCCTATAGCCCCACAGCCCTCCACCCCGCAGAGCCCGCAGCTCCCGTTCCCCAGCCCATCCCTACCTGCGTGGCGGGGATCCCCGCGGCCCGCCCGCCCGGCGCAGGAGCTGCAGCCCGTGCCGGGGCAGCGCTGCCAGACGGGCCGTGGCCATTCCTGCAGCGGCGGCAGCACCCGAGCACCCGGCGGGACGCGACCCGGCCCGTTCTGTCCCCTCCCGTCCCGTCCCGTCCCGTTCCNAGACGGGCCGTGGCCATTCCTGCAGCGGCGGCAGAACCCGAGCACCCGGCGGGACGCGACCCGGCCCGTTCTGTCCCGTCCCGTCCCGTCCCGTCCCGTTCCGCCGCTCGGTGCTCGGGGGCGCTGCGCTCCACGGCCCGCCCCGGTCCCGGCCCCGGGCCCGGCCCCGCTCCGCCCCGCCTGCGGCTCCCCGCGGCTCCGGGACCCTTCGCCGGCCGGGAGGAGGCACCGGGGGACGGGGAGCAGAGAAAGCGCCCGCCCTGCCCGCTCCGCGAGAGGGACTGGCGGCTCAGAGGGAACCCCCAGTGTCCCGCCGGGCACCTGCCCCATCCTCTGCCGGTCCCCAGCCCAAGCTCTGCACTACAATTCCGTCCCTGTACATTCCCACTCCATTATTTCTTCTTCCCAGCCTGTTCCATCAGCCTGACACAGCCACTGTTACACCCCGAATGAGCCCCTCCACTCAAACGAGTGGAGATGGACTTCGGTGCAAGACAACCACCATCATTTGCCTCCACTTACCTCCACCTCTATCACTTGGTGCCTGAGCCCTGCGAGTCACCAAAAGGCCTCCAGCCCTATCCCCTCAATGAGTTATCAGCACCCCACTAATACCTTTAGACACTCCCTGTGGAGGAGAAGAGACCAGCTGGGAACTGCAGAGCTGCTCCAAGGCTGGGCAGGCTGAGACCCCTCACCTAAGGGCAGAGGTGTGGGCAGGCACCAGGTAAGGAGTGTGGTGGTGCTGAGCTCCGCAGCAGCGCTGATGCTGAACAGGTGGCACAGTGCATCCATATCACATCAAGCACCACACTGAACAAGGGCATAAATATCAACCTCAGAATGGTGAATGGCAGACATCAAAGCCAAAAATGCGCTTTTAACAGAGTGAAATACCAACTGCCACCAGACCTCTGGTGTCTGACACTTGCTTTTAGAAACAGGAAAGATTTTCCCCAATGTGCATCGAGTTCACAAGGAATTTGTTTGGTGGCAGCAGTGACAATATCTTCTTTGGTAAGGAAAGGGAGATTTTTCTTTGAAATGTGAAAAATTTGCCTTGGCTGCAGAGGGGACGCAGAGATCTTCAGAGAGTCTGGGAATGGTCTCCAACCCCAGGCTGGCATGGCCAGCTCAGGGCCAGTGAGAATCATTAGATCACAATTAGATCAACTGTGTTCATCAAACTTCCTTCAGCATTTCCTGCTCCCTTCTCCTTGCTAATGTTCTTGCAACCCCTAGTAGAGTGCACAGATGTGCCTCGTGCTATGCTTTGCCTGTTTTGTGGAGCTTCAAAGTCTTTCTAGCTCACATGCACAGATCCCTCATCAAGTCAGTCCCACTGAACTCAGCAGTGAGGTGAGTTTCTGGATACCAACAGGGGATGTAAAGCTGTGTGACTTTTGTGGTCAGAAGCTGTCCCTCCACCCGGCTGGACAGAGCAGAGCTGATGTCTTTGGGCTGATGGAGCATCAGAGCTCTGTGTTGTATAGCCACAGGGCAAAAAATTGATGCAAACCTTTAATAAATAAAAATAAGGATGACTTTTGGCTTGATCTTACCACATTATGATCGTTAGCCCAGAGGGTGAATCCTGGTTAAAGAGAGAATTAAACCAATAATTAGGCAGAAACTAATGTGACCTTGACATTTGCATATGTTTGTTTGAGATCAAGGCAAAAAATGCCTGAAGCAGTACCATTCCATACACCATTGCAGAAGGTACCATTTCTTTCTAATCTAGATTTAAAAATCCTCCTTCATGTTAATCACAAATAAGAAGGTAGGTTTTGTAAGCCATCTACACCCCTGTTCATTTTTTTCTAGGAGCCAAAGGCTGTTGGATTTGTGTAAACACAGATTTCAGTCTCTGTAGCACTGCATGGACAAAGACCTTTCCCAGAGATGCAGAGGGTCTTGCTCAGGACCCCTCTGAACCCCTCTGAGTTTTGTCCTCCAGAGCAGGACTGTATTTGGTGCCTCACAGGCATGGAAGGGAACAGCACAGCACATCATGAGCCCCTCACTGCCTCGGGGTAAGGAGGGGATCAGCAATCAGCTGCTTGCCTTGGAGATCTGGCAATGAGAGGCTTCCCCACCATTCTCTGGAGCAGGTCTTCTCTGGCCCTTCCCTCCAAAAACAAATATTGTGAAAACTGAGGGATGGTAGAGATTCTTGGATAAGTAGACCTCGCTCTTCTCAGATGAGGGCTCTGTAATTTCTGCTCACATTTGGAGGAACAATAACATGCTCCAAAAAAGTTCCGTAATCTCCTGGACAAGAGCACCTCAGCCTTGGGCAGACTTTATTGTAGTTTCTATGAGGCAAATCCTTGTGCACTGTTTTGGGGTGCTTTGCTCAGAGAATCCTGTGGCCTCAGTTACCTCAGTGCTGAGCTAATGCTGGTTTCTGGATGTTGGAAAAAATCCACTGGCAGCTTAAAAACAAAATAATGCATGCACAGGGTAGATGTGCTGCAGTAGCAAAAACATCTTTGCAATGTCCCACACATCACAAATAGCACAGAGGTCAGGAAAATCATGGTTAGTCCTTGCTGTAATCCCGTTACCAAGTAACACTAATTTGGCTCCGCCCCAGGCTCCTTCCTCTTTCACTGACTTTCTCCACAGAGGATTAGGAGACTGCTCTGCTCCTGTGGCACTGGAGCCTTGGGAGCAAAGCAGGAACATCCATTAAGCGTTCCTCCTGTGAAGAGACATTGTGGAGTAACATCCCAACTGAGAGGGAATTCACCCCTTGGATTAGGGAGAGGGTGGAGATATTGAAGCAGCACTATCAGGTATTGTAAAACGAGGTATACATCACTGGGTTTCTGTTGGGATTATTTGCCATAAACCAGTTGGTTCTTTGTGGGGTGGTGTATGACAGGTGATGTGAATGGATGCAAACCTCACCTCATCATGGGGCTGGGCTGGGAGTTCTCCTTCCTTCTGCAGGGCTGTTTCATGTAGCCCAGATCTAAACTCCTGCCAGCCTGGCCAGGGTCCCAGGTCCCCCAGCTGTGGGGATGCCCTGAGCCGTGCCAGTGTGTCCCAAAATAGGTTCTTTCCCCCAGTGAGCAAGAGGCCAATCCACACCCAGAGTCAAGGTATTTGATTTATTTACAGTTCTGCACTGGATGGCAAATCCACAAAGACAGCATGACAACTGTCAAAACTTTTCACTATTTATATATGTTAGCAAACAAAGGCATTAATGTTTATTTGCTGCAAGTTACCTAGTTCTCATATTAATTACTATTCTATCTTCCATTGGTTAATGAATCTCTCGCTTCCCATGCTAATTAGTCCACAGGCTTGGTCTTTCTCTTCTTTTGGGTTGGTGGGTTTCTTGGATCTGCGGCCATGAGTAGGTGGTCCCAATCTGCCCCGACAGAATTATCTTTTGCCCGCTTGGAGCTGATTCAACCCCATTGCTGAGTTAGCTTTATTAGTTTCTTCCTTATCTTAGGGATTCTGCCAAATGTCCTAGTAGCCCATAAATCCTGCATTCCTTGTGCCCACTATCAGCAGTACATCCTTCTTCCCAAGCTTTGTTAACCTCCCACTAAGTCTGAGACCATTGGATCAAGCCTTAAATCTTAACAAGGCAATTCTACCAACAAGTAAATCGTCTTTTTAAGACAGCACTTAGAGCTTATTGGCTGCTCTCTGCTTCGGGGACTAAATCTCCCTTCTTGTTGCTCAGGTTTGAAACTACGCAGGGATCAAACATCAGGTAACACCCCTTCTTCAGACAGTTTTGAGGTGTTTGCCG
>VXAC01002970.1:3646-33557 GCA_013399225.1 Rhipidura dahli | reverse complement strand
TTGAAGTTCGGGGGTTTCGCGGAGTCCCCCCCTCGCCGTTCCCGAGCGCAGCGGGGGAGGAATGCCAAATCCGGAGAGACATGGGGGCAAGAAGGACGGCGGCGGGGGGTCCTCGCAGCCGGGCAGCGGGAGCTCCAACAGCAAGGAGAGGCACCGGGCGGGCTCCAGGCACAAGAGGCACAAGTCCAGGCACTCCAAGGAGTCCCCGCTGGCGGCCCAGGAAGCGGCGGCGCCCCTGGGAGCGGTGATCAAGCCGCTGGTGGAATACGATGACATCAGCTCGGACTCGGACACCTTCTCGGACGATGTGGCCCTCAAGCTGGACAGGAGGGACAACGACGAGAGGAGGGCGGAGAGGAGCGAGAGGGCCCAGAAGCACCGGCACCACCAGCACAAGCGACTCCGGGAGCTGATGAAGAGCAAACAGGCGGAGAAAGATAAGAAGTTGGAAAAGAGCCTGGATTCTTCCAGCAGGTCCACCAAGGAGAGGATATCGGGATCCTCCAAGAGGCTCCTGGAGAGCGAGGAGCACCCCAAGGCGCTCTCCTCCAAGAGCAGCAACAAGGAATCGCGCTCGGCCAAGGCTCACAAGGAGAAATCCAGGAAGGAGCGGGAGCTCAAGTCCAGCCACAAAGAGCGCAGCAAAAGCCATCGGAAAAGGGATGCTCCCAAAAGTTACAAAACCATCGACAGCCCGAAGAGGAAATCCAGGAGCCCTCACAGGAAATGGTCGGACAGCCCCAAACTGGACGACAGCCCCTCGGGAGCCTCCTACGTGCAGGAGTACGACCTCAGCCCGCCCCGCTCGCACACGTCCAGCACCTACGATCCCTACAGGAAAAGCCCCGGCGGTTCGTCGCGCCGCCAGTCCCTCAGCCCGCCCTACAAGGAGCCCGTGGGCTACCAGTCCAACGCCCGCTCGCCCAGCCCCTACAGCCGGCGGCAGCGATCCGTGAGCCCCTACGGCCGGAGGCGCTCGTCCAGCTACGAGCGGGGCAGCGGCTCCTACAGCGGGAGGTCCCCGAGCCCCTACGGCCGCCGCCGTTCCAGCAGCCCGTTCGCCTCCAAGCGCTCCGTGAGCCGGAGCCCCATCGCCAGGTGCGTGTGCCCTGGGAGCTGGGAAAGGGCTTGGGATGGAGCTGGGAAGGCGGGAGACTTGGAGGGAGTTCCGGGAAAGATGGGGTGAAGGTATTTAGGAGAGTTTGGAGTGACAGGGTGAGGGGGGAATGGGTTTAGATGGGATATCAGGGAAAAAAACTTCTTCCCTGTGAGGGCGGTGAGCTCCTGGCACGGGTTGCCCAGGGAAGTTGTGGATGCCTCATCCTTGGAATTGTCCAAGGTTGGACGGGGCTTGGAGCAGGCTGGGATAGTGGAAGGTGTCCCTGCCCATGGCATGGAATGGGATGGTCTGGAAGGCGCTTTCCAACCCAAACCACCCCACGATTCCGTGACTCCCTTTCTCCGCACCGCTGCCGAATTTGGCCGGGGGGTGATGTGCGCGGAGCTGCTTCGCTTGGGGCCTTGGACGATTCCCTTGGAAATGGAGCTCCCACTTTGGGAGACGCCTCAGTGCGTGGCGGGAGGCAGCGTCCATGTTGGCTCTGGGCAGGGAGGGAGGCTGCCTGAGCTCCTGGGATTAAGTTACAGCCACCTCTGGAGTGGCCCCTGCGTGGGGAGGGCCTCTGGAGCGGCTCCCCGGATCTAATGTGCTTACCTGGCGGGAAGTTCAGCCACGGGGAATGTTTTCACCTATTTCTGGAAGCCTTTATCTGTTCAGTGCATGTGGGAAGTCGATCCCACTTTCCAAGAGGGCTCGTTTGGGGTGGATTTTGCTCTTTCTGAACTGACTTGTCTTTTCTTTTTCCTTGGATTAGAGACAGCCACGTGCAAACTCCCATCTCTCCACCTAAACTTTCTTTTCTCAGCACTAGAGTCTCTTCCTTCCCTTCTGAAATCTGGGCATTCTGGAAGGGCTTGGAGCAACCAGCTGGATTTTGGCTGAACTCTTAATTTTCTCCCTTTTTTTTCCCTTTTACTCAGTAACTTTGCTACAGAAGGAAGCAATTATTTCAAGGTATCTCTGCGTGCTTTATTTCAGGTGTTCATTAATCATCCAGTGACACGGTCTAATGTTGACCCTTTCTTTTTCTAGCTTTGGCTTGCATTCAGTGAGTTTCCAGTTGTCTCCATGGATGCTGTGGAGCTTTGCTTGGAGCTCCATGGCAATTCAGATGTGACCTGGAATGTAATGGCCATAGGAATGCTGTGCTCCCTGCTTGCTGTGCTGCATCCTCCAGCTCAGCAGTTCCCCAAGCACATGGGGGCTTCTGAAATTTGGGCTATCTTACTAAAACTCTTCACTTCAGGAATGCTGTCTTCCATGGAGAACTTGCCTTTGTCCTTGCTGGGAGTTCTGTGTTGGTTTCAGCCCCCTGGAAGCTCTGACGTAAAATCTCCGTATTCCACTGTGATTTTATAGCAAAAATGTCCTCCAGGCTGCTGCTCCTCTGCCCTGTTTTCTCTGGGTACACCTGGGAGGTTCTCAGGGACAGGCCTGGATGGTTTTCTCCTCCTTCCCTTCAATCCTTTTTGCCTGGTGGTGCTACTCTGACACATTATTTACTAATCCTTTGGGAGAGTAAGGATGCAGAGGTGGCTGTTCCCTGATCCAGCTCTGTGTGGTGGTGCTGGATAAGTGTCCAGCCCTAAGCAGGGAGAAGCCATTGGGAACTGCAGTGGTGTCCTAAGAGGTTTTTCCCCCAGGTTCCTCCTCTTCCCAGGAGAACCTCTCTGTGTAAGTTGCTGGTTGCTTCTGAGTTGAGAAATCCAGCAGTTACATTTCCCTGGTCTCTGGGAGCAACTTCAGAGCACTTTGTGCTGCTTCCCTAAACTTCCAGACCTACTTTTGAAGGACATCTTTGACTCTCTACTAAATGCTGGACCCCAAACCAGACAGGTTCCAAAGGTTACTCACTGTTTACACTCAGCTTGTACCAAACTCTCTGACTTGATAACTTAGTCCTCTCTCTTTCCTGGGCAGATAACTCACTGGCTGTGTGAGGTATTCCATCCCCTTTGGAAAACATCTGCCTGCAGTGATTGTAGTAGGGGGACAGATGGAATTTCATGTGTTTTCCATATGTCAGGTGAATTGTAAGTTGTAATTCACGTGTTTAGTTTGGCTTTGTGGAGCTCCCAGGACTGGGGAGGGGCAGGGGGGACGTGGTCAGGTGTGTCCAGGAGCCAGAGGGGAGCTCACCTGAGGGAGTGGGTGGGCTGAGCCCTCCTGACCTTGATGTGCTGCAGATGGATGAGAGGAGGCAGCTGACTTTGGGCAGTGTCTGATCCCTTCTGTGGCTCCTGCAGAGGGGCAGGAGCATTTTTGGGAGAGAAAACCTCTTTAAGTGGCACACTCAGGCAGGGAACACCTGACCATGGCTGGCGTTCTTCAGGCTTTTCTGGGACACTCAGTTATTTCTGCTGACTGAGTTTTGGGGGTGTTTTAGTGCAGTGTTTCTGTGGGTTTTTTTTCATCTCCACATCCAAAATGCAGCGTTAGGGAGCTCCATCCATGGATTGGAGAGAATCCAGAGTGTTTGCATTTCCAGTGGCTGTGGGGAAACAACTCGCTTCCCTCCCAGCGAGGAGGACAACAGGATGGTTTGGTCAGGAGGGAAAACAACAGATGTGCTTTGGCATCCTGTGTAGCACCTGTTGGTACTGCAGCTAAAACAAGGAGGTGAAATTCCAGAGTCCCTGGGCTTGCTGGAGGTGGGATGTGCTGGTGGAGCAGTGGTGTGAGCGTGCACGTGCTGGGTCCTTGTCGTGGTGAAAGTTTGCTGGGCATTCAAAAATAAGGAATAAAGCTTGTTTCCTGAGGAACTGGAGCAGTCAGGCTTCCCAGGTGCTATTTTCTGCTTTCTCCTTAACTCTGTGTCGTTTAGAGCAAGTAAAATACTGAAATATCTGCATGTAGTCCTGGATGGATGATGTGGAATTGTGGATGTGGGGCTTTGCAGGTCCCCTTTGCTGACACCTGTTAACCACGGCCTTCTCAGCGTGGAAAGTTCCAGCATTCCCTTCTCCAAAGGCCATCCCAGTCTTCTGATTGTGTGACTTTTTATCTCATCATGCTTTTGAATCTGGATTTTTAGATGAAGCCATCATCTCTGACTTTTTTAATTCACAATTGTTGTGGTTGCTATCTTTTATTTCTCTTTTCCAGTTCTGGAGGGACAGCAGGGTGGGTTTTAATCCCAGAGCATTTTTATCCAGAAGGAGCAAGGCACAAATTGCCTCTCATCCATCATGGATAACCTTGGCAAAGCAAGTAAGGTGTGGAATGTCACAAATTAAGGGTGAAAGGGGTAAAAGTGCTATCAAGTGCCTGCAGGCATAGGCACAAAAAATCATCCCAGAGGATGGGAATGGTTCTCTGCCAGAAGCAAAACCTACCCATGCATCTTCTGTATTTTATTTCCTGGTTTTTTTGAGCTATGCAGTGATAAAAGGCCCCCTAGCAGGGGCTGTGTTGGTGGTTTTGGGGCTGTTGATGGTCTGAGGATGGCAGGTGAGATTTGCTGTGCTGGTGGAGCTGGGAGAGCCAGAAGGTTTCTGGATGTGGGGCCTTTTTTGGGTCTAACAAAGCAGCTGTAAACACCAGCCTGGAAAATGAGCTTGGAAACAGCAGTTGTTGGTGTGGTGGCTGCAGGTGGTTATTTTTAGGGAAGAGAAAACGGGTGAGTGGTGCCTGTGGAGTGAAAAGGATGGGAGGGAAGGGGAGGATTTATTCCTGGTGGAACAGAGTTCTGTGGATATTTGCTGCTGGAAGGCCAGGGAGTCATCCCAGCCCTGGGAAGTGCTGGTTCTGTGGTGCAGCACCTGTCAGAGGGTCTGACCATTCCACCCCTTGCCCAGCCTGACCTGTCCTGGTCCAGGCAGGTGTCCCTGGTGGTTGTTTCTAAATCAGTGCTGTTAAATAAGGTAAAATTGGATTTTTGGAGCAGTTTGCTTTGGACATAGTGAGTGATCTGGATTAAATTCCTGGGAGGGGGGGGAGGCCCTGGCACAGGTTACCCAGAGAAGCTGGGGCTGCCCCTGGATCCCTGGAAGTGTCCAAGGCCAGGCTGGATGGAGCTGGGAGCAGCCTGGGACAGTGGGAGGCGTTGCTGCCCATGGCAGGGGTGGCACTGGATGGGCTTTGAGGTCCCTTCCCACCCAAACCATTCCATGAACTGGAGGAACTGTTGGGGTTAATCATGGGGCAGGATGGAAGACAGGGAGCAGGAAAGGGACTGTTGCAGCATGTGGAACAATCCATGCCAGGTGAATTGCAGTAGGGAACAGTAACCCCAGAACTGTTTGTGCTTGCACTGACATCCTCCAGGATTCATTAGGAACGTTTCCTGTAGCCTGCAAATGTCTTGGAGCTGGTGAGAAGGCAAAATGCAGCCCAGACCATCAGTTCACTCAGCAGAAACCCTGGGAAAAGAGCTGCTCCTGGGGCAGCATTCCCAGGACACAGCAGTGTGGTGAGAGGGCAAGCAGCTGTGGGACTGCAATCCCCCTTTTTCCCCCCTTCTGGTTGTACATTTATTTTGCAGGTCTAAAGGTAACACTCACCTCCAGCCCAGGTGTTCTTTGACCACTCTCAGCACGAGGCTTGGGGTGGTAATTCCAGGTGGGAGAGAGGAATGCTGATCCTTGGAGTAGGGAGGGATCCCCCCCACACACCCCATGGGGAGCCCCTTCACCTCCCACAGTCCCAGTGCCCCTCCTGGAAGGTGCTGCTGGGTGTTGAGCCAGGAACTTTCTGCTGTCTCAGCTCTCCAGAGTATTCCCCAAATGTTTATTTGGGATAATACTAATTGATGGTGTTAATTATTGGTGTTAATTATGCTCTGAGTATGGTTACAAGGGAGCTGGTGTCACCTGTGTTTGAACTGCTGCTGTTGGGGGGGGGTTGGAACCTCTGTGGGACTGTTTTGAGGGAATTCTGTGTTTTCCACATCAGATGTGTCCTTTCTCTTACAGTATTTGTAGGGTCTGAGCTCAAGCTTTTTGATTGTCCTGTTGGCATCAGAGCCCACCACGCACCATTAAAGCCTCCTGCCTCACCCTGCCCAATCCTGGTTCCTCTTGGAGTGGAGGAAACAGTTCTGGCTTGTCAGGAATTTGATATGGATGCTGGAAGTACCAGTTTCCACTTCCATTTTAGTTTTTGTCTGGTTTCCCCATCAGTCTCTGCTCTCTCCTGAGCAGGTTCATGTGGTGTGATGGTGTGAGGTGTTTCCTGCCTTGCTTCTCTCCCAGCACAGATTTTTCAGTGATTATTTCTGCACACACACCTGATTTAGAGCCCATTTTTTGTAGGGGAAGATCAAGACCAATAGACTTAAAATCCCCAGGTTTTAGTTTTCCTTCTCCCTAATCATAGAATTTGAGTTCTGTGATGGCACTGAAAGAACCAGGAGGGGAAAATAAGCTTGAAGTGTTCAATTCCCTGAGGCAGCATTCCCATGAGGGCAGTTGTGTTTTACCATGGTTTCCTTTAAAGTTGCACATAATTCCCCTGAAAGATTCCTGAGCTGCCAGCTCATCCTCTGGCCTGAAGTCTCCTGTTGGGTGTGTGAGCCGTGATCTCCTCTTTACCTTGGGGCTTGTCCAACCTTGATCCTTCCTTTCTCTTCCCGGTGGGATGGTGAGTCTGGCATAGGGAGAATTGATGGTGATGATGGTCTAAAGCTGGTCCTGACTGACTCATAAACTCCTTCCAGTGGCTTTGGAATCTCCTGGCAGGTGCTGGGCACTCTCTGAGCTGGATTCAGCTGTTGGTGAGTAGCTCAGAGCGGGAGAGAAGCTCCATTTCATGTCTCTCCCTGCCTTTCTCTCCTCAGGAAATCCGTGAAGTCCCGGAGCCGCAGTCCTGGATATTCAAGACACTCATCTCACAGCAAAAAGCAGAGGTCTGGCTCCCGCAGTCGCCATTCCAGCATCTCCCCGACCAGGCTCCCGCTGAACTCCAGCCTCGGAGCGGAGCTCAGCAGGAAGAAGAAGGAGAGAGCAGCCGCGGCGGCCGCTGCGGCCAAAGTGGACGGGAAGGAGGCGAAGGGCTCCCCTGTTTTCCTGGCTAGGAAGGAGAACAGCTTGGCTGAACTGAAGGAGGCTGGCACAGAGGCTAAAAAGGTCACCAAAACTGTTAAAGCTGAGAAAGCTCCGGACACGGACTCGGTTAATTTACTGCACACCAACGCGGAGCCGAAAGCCCCTGCGGAGACACCGAAATCCAAGGCAGAGGAGAACTCGGAGAGGAAACATCCCGTTCCGGTTCGGGATTCCAAACCCACGGGAACAAAAGACTCGAAGCCTGTAGCAGTGGTAGAGGACCTGGTATCTCCAAAGGAGACAGAAACAGCGGAGANCCCCTCCCCGCCATCAAATCCCCTCCTCCGCCTCTGCCGACCACCACCCCTCCGCCTCCCACGCCGCCGCTGCCGCCGCTGCCTCCGTCACCCGCTGTCCCTCCTTTGCCTCCGACCCCAGTGACTCCTGTTCAGGCCCCCACTTCAGCCCCAACGTCTTTGCCATCTTCTTCTTCTTCTTCCCACCCAAGGACGTCTACTTTATCCTCTCAGGTGAACTCCCAGTCCTCTGTCCAGGTGGCTACAAAAACCCAAGTGTCTGTGACGGCTGCTATCCCACACCTGAAAACTTCCACCTTGCCTCCGCTTCCGCTCCCCCCTATTTTAGTTGGGGAAGATGACTTGGATAGGTAAGGTCACACCAGAGCATCCACTTTGC
Source organism: Rhipidura dahli (assembly GCA_013399225.1). NCBI lineage: Eukaryota > Metazoa > Chordata > Aves > Passeriformes > Rhipiduridae > Rhipidura > Rhipidura dahli. The sequence goes on along the minus strand of VXAC01002970.1, from coordinate 25,757 downwards.
TTTTAAGAGCAAAGCCTTGAATCAAGAGGGGTTTTTGGGGTCGGTTTTACAGTTCTGAGCTTATCCTGTACAGTACAAGTGGCTCTGGTACAGATCCAAGGGCCATTCCGGGTTTGTGGTGCCAGGTTTGTTTGTGTGGAGAGTTTTGTGATGCCATGCAGGTAGTTGCCTCTTACCTCTGTGGGAAACAAGAGGTTTGGCTGCTGCTTAGGAAAGGTTTCACATCACTCCTTGCTCATGTTTGTTACAGGGGTGGAACGTGGATCTGGGGTTGTGCCTCTCTTTGCGTTGGAGCTGTTCACACACTTCATTTAAAATTGCTTTTTTTTTTTGTTTGCCTAATTTCTCAGAAACCTATACTCAAAGAACAGGAAAAAGCTTAATAATTCCAATACAAGAACACAAACCAGAGCTTTTTCTCTTCCAGATTCACCAGCCTCGCAGGCTGTGAAAAAGCAAGCATTGGTTGAACTTGGGTGTTGTCTTAACCCTTGAGTAACTGATGCAGTCCTTTCTTGCTTGAGGAGTAGGTGTTGTTTGTTTGAAAAAGGTTAAAAATGAGTGAAACTGCACCTACTTCAACTTCATTTCCTGATCATTTCTGATCAAAATGTGCAGACTTGGCTCTGTCCTGTAATTGTAGCTCTGGCTGGGCTGGGGCTGGTTGTGGCTTCTGTGATGACCTTGTCTGGAAACCCCATTGTGGGGATTTCTTTTGGTGGGAAGAAAGGAACAGAATATCCAGAGTGGAGTGGAGAAGAAAAAAAAAAAACCAAATATTTGTTTTTTTCTCTCCTTTTCCAGCTGTTAGGATGTTGCAGTGCTGTTAACTTAAGGTCATCAGTGATATATATATATATTTTTTTTCTACTTGACCTGCTAAGCCTAAAAGCTCCTGAATCTTCCCAACCATCACTAAAGATGTGCTGGGATTGGGGAGTAAATCATGTTTTTAGTACCCAGTGTGTTATCCTGCAGTTCTGACCCAATTCAATCACCCTGTGCTGAAGTTTTACATATTCTGAATAATTTGATTTTCCTGGGTGATTCTGGTATTGATGCCAATCAGGGAAATGTTTTCTCACTGCCTCTAACCCACAAGCGAGGCTGGTGTGTGTTTGTTGCCCTCCCTGAGCTGCTGAATGTTGTTCAGCAAATACTGAAATGTCTCTTGTGTTGAGCAGGAGCTTTGAGCTGCCTGATGATTTTTCCCAACCCGAATTCCAGGCAAAGCCAATCCCCCTGCTGTGTTCCCTCCTTTCCCAATCCCAGAAGTTCTCCTGCAAATCTCTATTTCATTTTTTCAGCCACTTACACCTAGAGCTCTGGGGTTTTTTTACCAGCCAGGTGTGGTTTAGCTCTGTAGAAGTGTTTTACCCCTGACCTCAGGGCCGGGTTGCTGAGGGTGATGCTGGAGCTCCGTAAATGGCTCTGTGTGACTTTTCCCCAATAAAAGGATGGGAAATCCCCCCTCGTTTTGCTGAGCCTGGTGGCAGTTCCATGTGGCCCTGACTATGCAGAATCTCACCCTTCACCAACTGCCTTCGTTTTTAGGAGCAGAACTCTCTGAGCTGGACTTTTGTCCTTGCTGAGCCTGGGGAACATTCCAGCCCCGAGCCCGTGGCGAGCACAGGGTTCAAAATCGGGCTTGGAAGTGTCCAAGGACAGAACACTCCTCACTCAGCTGGACACCCTCAAGCCTCTCCAGAATGATCACCCTCTGGAATGCTTTTAGACCCCTTGGTGGTTCACCAGGAGGGGAGGAAAAGGTTTTCAGGAGGAATTGGTGCAGATTTTGTCCCGGTTTGATGCTGTGCTCCAAAGGCACGGAGCTCATGAGACTTCCTGGGAACGCAGCACTCAGCTGGCTGCTGCCATTCCTGAGGATTCTGGGGGGACATTCCTGAGAATTCAGGGGTGCCAGAGAGGGAAAGGAGCTCCAAGGAGCCTTTGTTGTGCTCTTGGTGTTCACTCTTGGTGTTTTCTCTGCTTGGGCAGCTCTGTTTGGCTTCCTCTCCCTGGTGACCTGCCCGGGTGTCCTGGGGGAGCTGAGCTTACAGGAACCAAGTGCTGATATGCAAATAGAGAACTGAACAGATAAAAGGCAAGAAACTGGGCATTTTTTGGTAAAAGGGAGAGAGGCTGGGCACTGCAGGTTCACTCTCCAGCCACACCTTCACCCTTCCCATCACAGTCTTGTAAAGTTGTTTTTGAGGGGTGTCTGAAAAAAGGTTGAGTCTTTTTGTGGTTTAGTAGGGAATGCTTGGGCTCCCATCTTTTCCAGCCTTAACAATTCCATGGTTTTCTGTGGATATTTGAATGTGATTATTCTGCTCCTAAGGATTTTGCTGTCCATGGAGGGGGAGAGTTTCAGCCCATCCACCTCTACCATGCCTGGTGTTTCTTATCTTCCTCCTCCCTTAAGGAGATTTCACAAGAGATTGTTGTGCAGATTAGGCAGTGTCTGATAAAATAATTGGGAAAACGACCTAATTCTATCAGTTCATTTATTCTGAGGTGTTAGACCTGATGGTGCAAACACCAAACCTGCTCCCTGCCCTAAAAACAGACCTGGGAAGGCCTGTTTGGATTTCTTAATATTTTTCTTTTCCTGGTGAAGCAGAGATTAGCATGGAGAATTCATGACTGCTCAAACCTAGGAATTCTCCTCACTGAATACATGAAAGAAAAAGTGGCTTCTGCTCAGGCAGCTCCTGCCAGGCTAAACCAAACTCCTGATGCCCTTGGTAACTGGATTTTAAAAAATCAACTTTTGGTTCCTCAGCAGCATTCAGGAGTTAAAGCCACTTTTCAGCCCTTGCTAAGAGGTTAAAAGTTACTTGTGCAGAAAGGTTGAACCCTGGCTCTGTATTTGTCGTGGTCCTCACCAAGTCAGGCATTTAATTTCATGGTGATAAATGGAGTAAATAGAGGAGCTAAAGGTCAGAAAGTGGGTGCTGGCTGATCCCAACAGGAAACTCCAAATTACTGATACTGGTTGGTGCAAATGGAACCAGTTCTAGTGCAGACCTGTGTTCATTGAATGTGTTCCACTCTGACACTTTTCTCTCCTGCTGTATTGTGAATTTAAGGCTGTTTTAATTTATATTTCCATGTGCTATTTTTGACACTTAAACCTCACTTTGTCAGCCAGAGCTGTTGCCCTACAGTAGCTTTTGCTTGGTTGTTTACCTGGCTGTCGAGTCTGACTTTTGTGTTGTATTAACTTTTCGGAGTTTAGTCCAAAAGAGATTCTTCCTCCAAAACCTGTGAAGAAAGACAGAGAGCAGAGACCACGCCACTTACTCACGGACCTCCCGCTCCCCCCAGAGCTCCCTGGGGGGGACCCATCTCCTCCTGACTCCCCGGAACCAAAGGCAGCCACACCACCTCAGCAACCCTTCAAAAAGAGACCAAAGTAAGGCTGAGTTCGTTTTTCTTTTCTTCATATTTGAGTCTCTTAAATCCCCAGGCTCGTTGGAGAGCTCTTTGTTGATGGAAATGAGATGGGGGAGGAAATAAGTTCCTATTTCTGTGTTATTCAGTGTAATGAATGTTTCCTGTGGCTTGTTGCACGTTTGGACCCTCAGCTAAAGGCCCCATTTGTGTGAGAATTAATGGTGGAAGTTGTTGGAGTGTGTCATGTTCAGTCTCCAGCCACATCTACCCCAAAAGCTCTTCTCTCTTCGATTTAGCCATGCTCATATTCCAAAGAAACCTCTGGATCAGCATCTCTGTTGTTGCTCTATAAAGTTGGCTGGGATGATGTCCCTGTTTCCTTCATCTTTGAAGTGTTGGCCAGGGAGCTGCACTGGCACAGGGTGTCCTGGGAAGCTGTGGCTGCTCCAGGGTCCCTGGCAGTGTCCAAGGCCAGGTTGGATGGGGTTTGGAGCACCCTGGGACAGTGGGAGGTGTCCCTGCCCACGGCAGGAGATGGAATTGGATCATAATTCATGTCCCTTCCGACCCAAACCATTCTGGTATTCCATGCTTAAGGCACAGAGAACTGGCCCTGATAACAAATCTAAGCAGTTGATGAGGGAGCAGAATCCTCTGATGTTCTTTACAGAGTGTCTTAAATAAAAAACAAATGTCCAGCATCCCTCAGAACATCCCAGACATTCGTTTTTATCCTGCTGTACTGTGACAATGCCACCCAGGACAACATTCCTGTTCAGCAGTGCCTATATTGGGATTTTATGGAGTGTCTTAAATAAAAATCAAATGTCCAGCACCCTGCAAGACATCCCAGGTGTTCATTTTTGTCCTGCTGTAATGTGATAATGCCACCCAGGACAATATTGGGATTACACAGCAAAACACATCAAACTGATCATTCCAATCCTTGGGAGTGCAAAGCCCGAGCTTTGCTTTTGGTTTTTAGGGATTAACCCAGTGGAGCAGGTGGGTTTTTCTGTGGGATGACGCTGAGCTGGAGCCCTCAGGTGTGTCACAGAGCTCTTCCTCCCTTCCTGCAGAATCTGTTGTCCTCGGTATGGGGAGAGGAGGCAGACAGAGAGCGACTGGGGCAAGCGCTGCGTGGACAAATTCGACATCATCGGGATAATCGGAGAAGGGACCTACGGGCAGGTGTACAAAGCCAAGGACAAGGACACAGGTGAGGGTGGCTCCAGGTGAATTCCACTCCAAGGTTCGTGGCTGTGCTCAGCTCCCTGCCACTGCTGCTCTGCAGTGACAGATACCTGCAGAATGAGAAGGGACAGCAGCCCTGGGGATGAGCACTTCCATCAGGTGTTTCCCGAAAGAGGGACAAGAGCAGGAGCTCTGGAATCCTGAGTTTGGTGCCCAGGTTCCTGCTCTGCTCTGCTGGTGAGATCTGTGCCCTGGGGTGTGATTTGACAGCTGGTCAGAGGTGCCAGCTGAACCCCTGCTTTTTTAAATTGTCAGATTTTATTATTGCAGCAGAGCTTGGGACATTTCAGGGTCAATTTCTGTTCCCCTTTTGTGTTGGAGCAGGTTGGGGATGAGCACTTCCATCAGGTGTTTTCCAAAACAGGAGCTCTGGAATCCTGAATTTGGTGCCCAGGTTCCTGCTCTGCTCTGCTGGTGAGATCTGTGCCCTGGGGTGTGATTTGACAGCTGGTCAGAGGTGCCAGCTGAACCCCTGCTTTTTTAAATTTGCAGCAGAGCTTGGGGAATTGCAGGGTCACCCTCTGTCCCCCCTTTGTTTTGGGGCAGCTTGGGGACAGCACAGGTGTCACCTGAGAACTGCAGGCAGAGCACTTGAACTCAGATGAGCAGGGAGGTGACCGAAGCTCCCTCTGCTCTGCCCTGGCTGGAGTTTTCTGTGCTCGGGGCTGCTCCCACTTTCCCTGGGAGCTCAGGGCAGCGAGGTGAGCAGGCTGTGACCCCTCTGTGGCCTGGCAGGTGAGCTGGTGGCTCTCAAGAAGGTGCGCCTGGACAATGAGAAGGAAGGGTTCCCCATCACGGCCATCCGCGAGATCAAAATCCTGCGGCAGCTCATCCACCGCAGCGTCGTCAACATGAAGGAGATCGTCACGGACAAACAGGATGCACTGGATTTCAAGAAGGACAAAGGTAGGCTTGGCTGCAGGGCTGGTTTCCCTTCACCACAGGTGTGATGCAAGCCCCTTGGTTTAGTGGAAAAGTCAGCTCTGGGGTGGATCTGCTGCTTTGAGTTCCTCCTGTTGAGGTGGGATCTGGGTCTGGCCTCGCCTGGAAGGTGATTCCGGTTGGAGTGGGTTGATCAAAGGATGGGTGCATTCCTGCAGAGTTGTGGAAAAGCAGTCTTTAAAAAAAAAAAAGCCTTTATAGGGTCACTTCTAACACTGGTTAGTGGCAACACACTCGTTAATGGTGTGAAAAGCCTTTTGTCCTCAGTCACTGTGGAACAAGACAGACTTAGCATCCCACTGGCTCTTTTTTGGGACCTTCTCTTCCAGGAGAGGGAAAGGAACAACCCAAACCCAGGTTCAAACCATGCATGGCAGTGATCTCTTCAACAGACTCTTGAATGAAAATAACCAAAGCACGTAGGTGAACATGGCCAGAACTCCAGAGGAATTAATTCTGAGTGCAGATTTAATTTCAATGTCAGCTTGCTGGGACTACTTTGTTGTTTTAGGGCTTTTTTTACCCCTTGAGGTAAAAGGACACCCAAAACAGCACAGGACTATGTTTACAAAACCCAACTCCAGCAGAACAGTGCACAAAAGAGTCTTTGACCAATTGAATCTCCTTTCACTCCTCTTTTTTTTTTTTTTTTTGTGTGTGTCTCCTTTTGTTTCCAACCATTTCTCTGTTTCTCATCCCAGGTGCCTTTTACCTTGTGTTTGAGTACATGGACCACGACCTAATGGGGCTGCTAGAATCTGGCTTGGTACATTTCTCAGAGGACCATATCAAGTCTTTCATGAAGCAGCTGATGGAGGGACTGGATTATTGTCACAAGAAGAATTTCCTTCATCGAGACATCAAGTGCTCCAACATCTTGCTGAACAACAGGTCAGCTGGGAGTGGATCCACTTCTCTTTTCCTCTGGGTTCAGCTGAGAGCAGCCAGTGTTATCCTCACCTTGGGTGTGCTCAGGAGCTGGAGCTGGGAGAAGAATCTCATCTGTAATTAATTAAATATCTGGATATCCACCTAAAAATTTTTCTGTGAGATGTTGGCCTGTTGTGAGGGGTTTGTGATGCAGATGACACTGAATTTTTGGTGCTTTTTTTTTTGCTTCTTTCTTTTTTTTACTTTGTATTTCTTTGAAGCATTCCCTCACAAGTGGAGGATTAAGCCTGGCCTATCCAGCAGTAATTCCTGCACCTGTGGCTTTGTGAGGCCCTTCTGCTGCAGGATGGGCTTTCCTCACCCTTGAACTGGGCTTTGAGTAGGAGCTGGGTTCTGATGGGTCCCTTACAGCTCAGTGCATTCTGTAATTCTCTGATTTAACTGGGATTTAAACCAGGGACTGGGGGGGTTTTTTTTGTCTTTCAGTGGGCAGATCAAACTTGCAGATTTTGGGCTCGCACGACTCTACAGCTCAGAGGAGAGGTGAGCAAGGGGAAAGGGCTTACCTGGGTGGGATGAGCTTCCTTCTTCTTTGTAGCCACATAATCCCTCACTTGGGAGTCTTCACAAATTATTTCCAATGGTATTTGTTGGACAAATCCACTCCTGGCTGGTATGAATAACTTCTCATTAGAAAAGCAAAATTCTCATTAGAGGAGCCAAAATTCTCTGCTTGCTGCAGGTTTTGCTCCAAGATCAATCACCATTCAGTGCTGGCAGCCTGCTGAGGGTCAGGGATTTTCAGTCTACAACTCCTGATTCCTGTAAAATCCATGGTACCTCCTCAGCTGTTTTTAACTCCTCTGGTAGCTCTGCAAGTGCAGACACTTGAAACCCACCCCCTCCTGCCGCCACTGACAGGTGTAACTGCAGCTGGGATGTAAAAACCAAGCAGTTTTCCAGGGTTTTGTGACTCTTGGGATGAGTTTTTATTGGTGTTTCTGTTTGCTGTGCAGCCGTCCCTACACCAACAAAGTCATCACGTTGTGGTACCGCCCCCCGGAGCTGCTGCTGGGGGAGGAGCGTTACACCCCTGCCATCGACGTGTGGAGCTGTGGGTGAGTCCCTCCTGCCTTCCCTGCCTCTGCAGCCTCCTCCCGAGCCTTCCCGTGGCAGCTGCTCCCACATTTGGGCCAGTTCTCACAGCTGGATGAGGCAGGAGGACTTCTGTGAGGGATAGGGGGGTGTCACCTCGTTCAGATAATTCAGTATAAACTCCTAGGATGAGCTTTTTCCTTGGTTTTGAAATGAGAAAGGTTAAAAAAAATTCAAATTTTCACTATTTAAAATGCAAACCAACCTGATATTGATGTAGCCTTTAGGTCAAGAGGGGTGGCACAGCCCTGCAGGGGTGGCACATTTGCCCTGTGCTGCTCACTCCTTTGTGGTTTTTAGAGAATTTTTCTCTAAACTCTTCTAAGTTGCTGTTTGCCACTGGTTTTTGTTTTGGGTTTTTTTTCAGCTAAAACATTTTTAAGCAGAGATTTCAGGTTTCAGGAAGTTTTCAGCAGTTTAGGAAGCCTGGGGAACAGGAGTCTGGGCAGTTCAGCCACAAAGATGGAACATTTTTCAGAGTGATTGGGAAGCAGAGTCTGGAGGAGGATTCAGCTGTCAGAGCTGAGGCTGGATTCCCCAGAGCCTGCACTTCCCACTGGGATATTCCCAGCTAAACTTGAGCAGGGTTCATAACACAAACAGAGCTTGGTAAAACCAGTCATTAATCATAATTACTGACTGTGAGGAGGCCCAGTTGCTGCTCAGTTCCTGTTGCACACCTGTGGGGTTATCCCCATTCCAGACAGGTGCCTGCATCCCCCCAGCTACTTCTGGCACCGATTCCTGCTGGATTAAGGGGAGATGTTGAGCACTGCAGGAGTCAGAGGTGCTCCCTCTCTCCCCTCTCTCCCTCCCTGAGCTCTGTGTGCACAAATCCAACTCCTCTGCTGGCCCTGACAGCCACAGACCCAGCAGAGGGAAGTTACAAATCCAACCAAAACCTCAGCGCAGAGGAAAGGAGAGCTCAGGCTCTTTGTCCCACTGACACATCCTCCTTGCCCTGCAAAGAGTTAACGTGGCAGGGGCTTCCTGCAGGGAGCAGGGAGGTGATTCCCAGGAGCCCAGGGCTGGGGGCTCTGTACACACAGGTCACTTTGTCACTACAAGCCCCGATGCAAATCCCTCTCCTCGGGCAAAGCTGCTCCCGAGCACAAACGCTGCCGTGTTCAGCTGCTCATCCCCAGGGTTTGCTGTCGTGACCTCTTTGCTTTTCCTCCTTCCAGCTGCATCCTCGGGGAACTGTTTACAAAGAAGCCTATTTTTCAAGCCAATCTGGAACTGGCTCAGCTTGAATTAATCAGGTAAAGCTTTGCACACGCATGTCCGTGCAGGGGAGCTGCTCGTGCACACAGGCAGCGAGTTAGGAGAGCTCTTGTTCTCTGGCCTGCCTGGAAAATAGGGCCAGGAATGCCTGGGAATGGTCAGGTGTCCACACATCTGTCAGGTGTGTGGCTGCTGATTTGTGTGGCCTCAGTAGACTTTGCTATTTGAGTCTAAAAATCACGAACCTGGATCACTTCTTACACTGAAAGTTTTAATCCTGGAATGGTTTGGGATGGAAGGGACCTTAAAGCTCATCCAGTGCCACTCCTGCCATGGGCAGAGACACCTTCCCATATCCCAGGTTGCTCCAAGCCCTGTCCAGCCTGGCCTAGGACACTTCCAGGGCTGTCAAGCCCACAGCTTCTCTGTGCCAGGGCCTCACCACCCCTTTATTGTACAAATAATAAAAATTTAGTGAGTTTGGAAAGTTTTAAAGTAAGAAACACTTAACATTTTGAAATGTGTAGCAAGAAGAATAAAACTCCATGGAATTGGATAGCTTATAAGGTCCAGCCTCTCAACCAAGCTCAGCATTTTCCTCTTCCTGATTCCTCTTTTTTTTGAACACCTCCTCTGAGCCGTGCCCAGCCCTGGCTTGCTCAGGAAGGTGTTTTCCCTGGGTTTGGTGGCTCTGCTCCTCCTGGCTGGGTTCCACCTGGCTGACTGTGTTTCCCTTGCTCCCCAGCCGGCTCTGTGGGAGCCCCTGCCCAGCAGTGTGGCCAGATGTCATCAAGCTGCCCTACTTCAACACCATGAAGCCCAAGAAGCAATACCGGCGGCGCCTGCGCGAGGAGTTCTCCTTGTGAGTCGGGATGGGCTGGGATGGGCTCCTTGTCCCCTCTCTGAACTCCTCAGGCACCTTCAGAGAGCTTCCCTGGGGCTGGGGGCTGTGCTGGGAGCTCTCCTGGAAGTGTGGCATCCTCGGGGTGGGGATGTTCTCTGCTGAAGGGTGTGGTTTGGGATAATTTCGTGGGAGTTGGGGCAGAGCTGCTTCTCAGAAATAGCAAAATAAAGAGTGGAATGTCATGGAATATTCTCAGCTGGAAGGGACCCACAGGGATCAGCCAGTTCAACTCCTGGCCCTGCACAGACACCCCAAAATCCCACCCTGTCTCTTGAGAGTGTTGAGCTCTGGCAGCCTCAAGGCTGTGCCCATTCCCTGGGGGAGCCTGTTCAGTGCCCCACCACCCTCTGGGGAGAAAAATCCTCACCCAAAATCCAACCTAAACCTCCCTGGCACAGCTCCAGCCATCCCCTCACAGCAGCTGCCTGCCCTGCTGATGCCTTTGAGCTGCTGCATCACGAGCCACGAGCTCTGGCTGTGTGGGCTCCCCTTAGCCCTGAGGTTCTTGTCTGACACTGAGCTCCTCCGTGTGTTTTCCATGCCCTCATCCACATTTCCCACTCTCCCCACAGCATTCCCTCGTCTGCCCTGGACCTGCTGGACCACATGCTGACGCTGGACCCCGGCAAGCGCTGCACAGCAGAGCAGGCCCTGCACAGTGACTTCCTGAAGGACGTTGACCTCAGCAAAATGGCACCTCCAGAGTAAGTCCCAGCTGCCATCCCCCACCCTGAGCTTTGGCAAGGAGACAAGGTGGTTTTTTTCCAGTCAAAATCACCATTTCTGGGTTCTTCTCTTGACTCTGCCCTTGTATTTGGTCATGTGGTTGAGCAAATGGCTTTTCCTGTGCCGTTGTTGGGTTTCTGCCTGATAACAGGCTGGGTTTGTAAAGCCCAGTTTAATGTTTGTGAGGTGCTCTAAAGCTCTGCTGGAAGATGTGCAAGAGTAGGTGCAGCACATCCCTGACTCTGCCATGGAGAACTGCTCAGGCCCCGTTAATTGGGTGTTAATTGACTGCAAGCGTTGAGCAGATGATAAAATTCACACTGGTGTGTGCAAGTGGACCTGCAGCTTTTGAGATCCCTGTTCCCTTCAGAATTCTTCCAGGCAGGGCCTTTCCTAAAGCTCCCAGAGCTTGGTGCTGTCACTGGTTTTGTGTGCCCTGCAGTGAGATCCCAGTGGGCTCAGGGCTGAGGTCCCAGTGATCTCAGGGTGAGATCCCAGTGCAAAGTGAAGGATTTTTATGCTGCCTTTCCTGGCTCCAGGACTTGCCCCTTCCTGTGATCATCTGGCTGCAATCAGGGATCCTGGGATCCCAGGATGGTTTGGCTAAAGCTCATCCAGTCCCACTCCCACCACAGGCAGAGGCACCTTCCACAATCCCAGATTGCTCCAACCCAGCCTTGGACACTTCCAGGGATCCAGGGACAGCCACAGCTCCTCTGGGCACCCTGTGCCAGGGTCTCCCCACCCTCACAGGGATAAATTTCTTCCCAACATCCCTTCCTGAATCCATTTCTCCATCTGTAAAAGTGTGGAGCAGCATTACCTGGACATCTATAAAGTTGCATCATGGAATGGTTTGGGTGGGAAGGGACCTTAAAGCCCATCCAGTCCCACCATCCCAGATTCCTCCAAACCCCATCCAACCCGCCCTTGGACGCTGCCAGGGATGGGGCAGCCACAACTTCTCTGAGCAACACCCCCTGTGTGCTGTGAGTTTTGAGGATTCCCTTTGCCTTTCCCTGCCACGTTTTTCACTCGTTGCTCTCCTTGCAGCCTCCCCCACTGGCAGGATTGCCACGAGCTGTGGAGCAAGAAGCGCCGGCGGCAGCGGCAGAGCGGGATGGCCGTGGAGGAGCCTCCGGTATCAAAAGTTTCTCGGAAAGAAACTACCTCTGTTACAAGCACAGACACTGTGAAAAACAACAGCAGTCCTGTGCCCCCCCAGCCTGCCCAGCTCAAAGCAGAGCCTGGTGCTGCAGATGCAGTAGGTCAGTGCCCACCTGGGGCTGCAAAAGGTTCCCGGTGTGTTCCCTCCCTTGGGTGTGGGAGGTTCGTGTCTGGTTTTCAGCCCAGTCTCGTTCTTTCACCTCTAATTCTGCAGGAAGGGCATTCCAGGCTCTTTCTGTCCTCATTTCTTCTATTTTTTTTTTTTTCTCCTCCCTCCTTTCTCTGCTGTGAAGGCGCAGAAGGTTCTGTCTGGCCTTCAGAAGTCACTGATGAGCTGCCTGTGAATTTGTTCTGAGCTGTTGTTGTTGGTTCTAAAAGAGGCTCCATGATGAAAGGAGTTGTTGAGTCACTTCAGCCAGTGGAGGAACAAATCATAGGGATCATAGGCTTGGAAGGTGGAACCACATCCAGGGCATGCAAATGAGCTGGAGTTTGATCTCGTTGATAAATTAGACGAAGATTAGGTCTGGGAAGTGTCAGGCTGGTGGGCAAAAATGTCCATTATTGCACTTTGTTGCCAAAAAAAGGTCATCTAGACAGGCAGGACCTGGCCTTGTGCACTGTTCCAAGCAGTGACCAACCCCCCCTGTGTCTAGAAAAGAGTTGGAGGGGAGGAATGTGGATTCACACAAAGCTGGCCCTGCTTGTTCTGTAGGAGCCTTACAAAAACCCAGCTATGGGCTGAGGCTCCCTTTGTGTCCCGTGCTGTGCTGACAAGTAACGAGGAAGACAGTTCTTGCTCCAGGGAATGCACAATCCATGTGTTCAGTGAAACATGGCAGATGGACAAAAGGTGGTGCTTGGATTAACAAACAGCTGGGAAAAGAATGTCCCCTTCTCCACTCCCTACCAGCAAGAGAAGCTCCATTTTTAAGCTGCTTGAAACCAAACCCTTTTGCACCCTTATTCCCAAAAAGTTCAGTGTGAAGGGACACCCTTGTCACTTGAAACTTGGGCTGCCAAGGGAGGTGATGCCTCCCAGGGTGTATTTTAGGATAACCTGGATCCTTGCAGGTCAGGACAAGAGTCCTGTGCTGCCAGGCCAGCTCCCAGCAAGGAATTGCCTTCTGCCTGACCCAATTCCTTGTGCTGTGTCAGGGAACACGCCCTTCCTGCATCCCAAAGAGCAGCTCAGCTCCATCCTGGGAAACCTCCCTGCTGCAGGAGGGGGTGATCTGGATCTGTGGGGACCTCGGGAGGGGCTGAGCTGTGATTGCCCTGCTGTGGGCTCAGGGTTTCCATTGCCACGTGCCCCCTCACCCCCCACCATAACCCTCTATCCTTGGGATGTCCCCGCTTCCCAGTCCCGGGAACGGGGCAGTTTGGCTCGGCTGAGGTGGTTCTGAGCAGCAGCAAAACACGTGTGCCGTGGGTTTGGGGCTGTTTGGGGGCAGTGCAGAAGCAGCAGCTCTCTGGGTGCAGTGTGTCTCCAGTGCCACGGGGTGCTGCTGCCGTGCCGCCGGAGCCGGGAATGCCGGCAGCACATCCCGAAATCCTCCTCACGGAGCGTCCCTGCCTTCCCCCGGCCCGGGGACAAGGATGAAGGGTGTTCCTGATGCTGTGGGATCATCCCCAAGGGGTCTTCTGTGCTGTGGGTTGTGGAAAAGGGATGTTCCTGGCTGTGGGACATGGGACAGGGCTGTTCAGTGCTGTGGGACATGCCAAAGGGGTGCTCCTGCCTGGGGGATGCGGATCATGGCTGTGGGATGTGGGGAAGGGATGCCCTTTGCTGTCAGGTGTGGATCCATGGCTGTAGGATTTGGACAAGGGGTATTTATGGCTGTGGGACATGGGGAAGGGATATTCCTGGCTGTGGGACGTGGAAAAGGGGGGTTGATTGTTGGGTGATGTGGATCCTGGCTGTGGGATGTGGGGAACAGGTGTTCCTGGCTGTGGGGTGTGGGGAAGGACTGTTCATTGCTGGGTGATGTGGATCATGGCCCTGGGATGTAGGGACGGGCCGTTCCTGACTGTGGGACGTGGGGAAAGGACATTCCTGGCTCCGGGATGTAGGGAAGGGCTGTTTATTGCTGGGTGATGTGGATTGTGGCCCTGGAACGTGGGGAAGGGCTGTTCATTACCCCATGCAATGCCAGGACCCCAAGCCTCACCTCCCCACCGGTGCTCCCCCCATGTGTCCTGCAGGCCTGGGCGACATCACCCAGCAGCTGAACCAGAGCGAGCTGGCCGTGCTCCTGAACCTGCTGCAGAGCCAGACCGACCTGAGCGTGCCGCAGATGGCCCAGCTGCTCAACGTCCACTCCAACCCCGAGATGCAGCAGCAGCTGGAGGCTCTCAACCAGTCCATCACGGCCCTGACCGAGGCCACAGCGCAGCACCACGAGCCCCCGGCGGCGGCGGCGGCACCGGAGGAAGCCGTGGAGGAGCCGCCCGCGGAGGTGCCGGAGGAGCAGCAGCAGCAGCAGCAGACTCCGGACGCTGCCAGCGCTCAGGGAGACATGCAGAACGTGCTGGCCGTTCTGCTCAGTCAGCTCATGAAGAGCCAGGAGCCTGGGATAACCCTGGAGGAGAGCAACGGGGAGAAGAGCAGCAGCGAGCAGAGGGGGCCCAGGAAAAGCCCGGCAAGGCATCCCGAGGAGAGCACAGGTAAATGATACACACACACACACCTACCACGTGTGAGCCCTGAGAGGATCCCAGCCAGGGCTGCTGGGTTGTTCTGCAGCCAGGAATGAGACTTCGGGAGTGGTTTTGGGGGAGTGGATGGGAGGAGGGAAAAAGGGGGTAGGATGTGCTTGGACCTCAGGAGAAAAGACCCCGACCCCCTCCCTGCGGTAAGTGCTGGACTGCTCAGGAGGTTGGAACAGCTGCAAACAGCCAAAACAGGCAAATACTAAATATTTACCCTCAAATCCACGAGTGCTCCACTGTGAGTGGGCCAGTGAAGATAAATTGGAGGCTTTGGGGTTTGCCCAGAAATGATTGGAGGGGCAGTTCTTCTCCAAACCCCCCAGCAATCAGTTTGCACGTCCAGGGAGGTTTTTTTGCACAGGATGCTGCTGCATCTCTGCGTTTTTTCCCTGCTCTTTTTAACCATCCCCTCCCTGCCCTCTTAAAAAAAAAAAAAAAAAAGCCAAAAAACTTAAATAAACTGCAGAGATGATTTTAAAAAGAGCTGCAATAGCGGTGAGTGCTGAAGGGAGGGATAGTGGCAGCTGTGTGGGTAAAACCTGGGCTTCCACCAGTGCCTGCTTCTACCCAGAGCTGATTTTTGAGCCCTGAAACTCAGCAGCTCCCGAAGCTGAACCAAACTGCTGCTTCTTAAGAGTGAGAGTTTAAAAAGCCCTGCTTGTGTCAGTCAGTGAGCTCTCGGATTTCCTTTCCAAAGGTGAGTGTAAATGTCTCCATGTTTTTTTTTTTTTTTTTTTCTTTTTTGTTTCTGTTGATTTTTTGAATTTATTAGCAACAGCCTGTGACGACCTCACCAAATTGTAGAAGCGCCTCCTGAGTATGTCTCAGACTCTCCGGGGAGCCTGTTTTGGCCCGATCCCACCTCCTGCAATGTAGCTGAACGTGCTGTGTTCTCGTGCCTTCAACACCCGCCCACCACGAGCCAGTTGTGATCGTGCTTTTTAATTTTTTTTTTTCCTTTTTTTTCTCTCCTCCTTTTTTTTTTTTTTTCCTTGTTGTTGCCCTAGTCCTGGAAGATAACTAGGTTACTGTAGAGCAGATGGAATTCGATGCCGTTGTTCTCTGTTGATAATTCTTTGGAATGATTTGCTGTCCCCCAGATCAGCTTGGCTTTACAAATTTACCTGAAGATTGTTGGGGTTTTTTTTTTCGGTTGGTTGTTTTTGTTTTTTTTTTTTCCCATTATTGTTTTATTTTTCTGGATTTCAATACAATCTAGTTTTCAAAGTGGACTGACGGATACGGGTGGAGGGGTGGTCCTGGAAGACTACTGGTTTTCACAATAAAGTTTGACCTTTTTAATAACCAGTTTTGCCAATGATTTGAGGATCTGATTCCAACAAAGGTGTCCGTGGGCTCTGCCATCGCCAGTAATTCCTTCCCCTGTGGGTGAGGGAGAGGAGGCAGCTCAGGTGTGTTGCTCCAGAGGAGGCAGGGCTGGTCTGGGGAGCCGAGCAGGGGTCGTGTCACCTCTGCTGTCACCTCTGCTGTCACCCGTGCTTTAGGGGAGGCTCCGTGCTCTGCTCCCTCTCCCACCCCCCAGCCTCCCAGGCTGGGACACAGCAGTGGCGGGGCCGGGCTTTGTTCTTCCAGGAGGGAAACAAATCCTGAACTGGGAGGGGATCGGGGCTGAAGGGGCAGCGGGGGGAGGAAGCAGAAATGCTTTTCTGGTGGTCAGGACGGTCTGGTGAAAATATCCGGGGGCGCCGAGATTGTTTTGGACTCTGTTGGCAAGGTGGGGAAGCAGGGCTGGGGGCAGAGGGCAGGATGGGGGTGTCCCTTTCCATGGGGCAGCTGCGTGGCTGCGTTTGTGTTTGTGTCACCCAGCGCATCCCGGCAGCCAGAGCCGGGCGGCACCGCGTCCCTGTGGCACCGGGGGCTCCACATCTGCCTCCTGCTGGGAATGAGCCTTTGCTCCGGGAGCAGGAATTCCCCACTCCGGTGCCCCCCAGGTGTCAGGGCAGCTGCTGCTGCCGAGTTGGGTGTGTGGGGTGGTGGTGGGGGGGGCTGGGGCAAAAGCGTTAATGACCATTGTTAATGACCGTTGTTAATGAACGTTGTTAGTGATCCTTGTTAGTGATCGTTGATCTCCCACTCCCAGCCAGCATTAAAACTCTCCCTCCGCCTCTTCCCAGAGCATCCCAAAGCTCCGGGTGGCCTCGGCAGGGATCGGTTCGGTTTGCTTAGAAATGTCTTTGTGTGTGTTTGAAACGGTGTTTAAAAGAAGTCACCCTTCCACAGCGTGTCCTCCCGGCATTGTCCCACCAGAGAAGAGACCCCCCGAGCCCCCCGGACCGCCGCCGCCTCCTCCCGTGCCCGAAGGGGATCTCTCCGGAGCAGCCCAGGAGTTGAACCCGGCCGTGACGGCTGCGCTGCTCCAGCTCCTTTCCCAGCCCGACCCGGAGCCTCTCGGCCACGCCACGCAGGAGCCCCCGGCCCCTCCTCGAGCTCCTCCGGACTACGGCCGCTCTCAGCCCTCCAGGACTTACAGCACCGACAGCTCCGAGGGGGGATTCGGTGCTGAGGAGCTGAATCTGGGCCAGACTCTGCTCGAACCTTCTGCCCAACCCTTGGGGAAAAGCAGGACCTTCTTGGGCTCCGTGAGCCACCTTGGGGAGAGCAGCAACTACCAGGGCACGGGCTCCGTGCAGTTCCCGGGGGACCAGGACCTGCGCTTCGCCAGAGTCCCCGTCACCATCCACTCGCTGGGGCAACCCTTCGCCAAATCCGAGGGGAGCAGCAGCAGCAGCAGCAACAACAACAGCACCAACAACGTGCTGGGACATCCAGAGGCCAAAATGCAGAGTTACGGCGAGTTGGGGCCGGGAACGGCCGGATCCAGTGGGGCAGGAACGGGTCACAGCTGGGGTGCCCCAACCCAGGCGCTGTCCTCCTACGGGAAGACGTTCCGAGGGCCTGGCCGAGTGCCTCCGCGGGGGGGCCGGGGGGTTCCCTACTGACATCCCCGGGCTGCCCCCTCGCCTCTCTCCTCCTTTAGCCACAGGACTTGATTCTTGATTTTTTTTTTTTTTTCCTTTTTGTAATTTTTTTTTTTAATAATTTTTTTTTTTTTTTTTTGTCGGTAGCACAGAAAGCCATTAAATCTCTCAAATAACCNTTTTTTGGCCAGAGCAAAAGGTCTCGTCCGCATTTCAGCTGCTGCAGAGCTCCCCGGGCATCCCTCCCTCCCTCCTTCCCTCCTTCCCCACTGGCCTCCCGTGCTTGGTTAGTGACAAAAATAACCCCAAACTCTGTAGGAAAACTGAGCCAGGAGAGGGGGGAGGGGGTTGATAGAAAGGTAGAAATGGAAGGAAGAAGGAATTTTTAAAAATGTGCTTTTTCCCCAAGCTGGGCACCAGAGTTTGCCCGTGGGTCAGGGAGGGCTGAGGAGAGGCTGCTTCCCAAAGCAGTTTTTTGTTGTTTTGGTTGTTTTCCCCATTTCCTTAAGAAAGAAAAAAAAAAAGTAAGAAAAGGGAAAAAAAAACCCAAATGAAAAGGGGAATTTATGAACTGGATGGGTTATCCCAGCAGCAGGGAGCTGGGGTGGGACACTGGTGGTGTTCCCTTTATCCAACGTCTCTTTCTTTCCATGAAGCATCTGCTTTTCCCTCTGTTCCGGGGCCAGTCCTGTCCCCTGTGGCAGCAGCCTTAGCACTCGGATTTTTGGGAAGAGCCTCTGGGTATTGGATCCCTCCTGCAGTAACTTTGCAGTGGGAATTATCTTTTTTTTATTTTATTTTATTATTATTTTGGTCTCCTTTTTTAAATTTTTTTTTTTCCCTGAGAGCCGAGGAGAACACCTCCCTGAAAAAAACAGGGTGTTCTGTCATTTGTAACTTCCAGAACACTTAAAGAATTTTAAAAAAAGGAAAAAAAAAAAGGAAACAAAAAAAATCCCAACATCTGGTGGGATTTGCTACCAGATGGGAGCGATTTGTCCCCGGAATCCTGGGCTGGTGCTGCCTCTCCTGCCGAGGTCCCTCGCATCTCAGCCCTTTGAGGTTTTCCAGGTGTTCCTGTGTCATTTCCACCAGCCTATTTCTATTTTTGGTGTTGTCAAGGAAGTATTTACAATGGATTTTCTCCTCCCACAGACCCTTGCGCTGTTCATTTCAATGAGACTTAAAAAGAGATTAATAAAACCAAGGTACCTATTTATCAGCTTTTTTTTTTTCCCCCCTCCCTGAGTAGGCCTTTCCTGTGGAAAACATTTAATTTTAGAGCCGACAGTTCTGGAGTGTTAAAGGGGAGGGGAATTTTGGGGTGGGCTGAGAGACCTTCTTGCTACTAACAGGATTTAATTTCTTTTTATACAGAGAGATAAATTTAAATAAATGCACCTGAAATAGGTGCTGCTTCTCCACCTGGGGACATCCTGCCTTACCCAGCTTTGCCGTGGGAGGAAGGAAGGGAGAGAGATGAAATATAAAAATATATTTTTTATTTTTGTTTGCTGATGAGGTGCAGGGACCGGCGGCTCTGCTGTTCACAGAATTCCCACTGGAATTTTGTAGGATTTGGGAATTTTTTTTTTATTTTTATGGTTTGTTTGTTGTTTTTTGGGTTGTTTTTTTTAACTTAGTTCATGCCTGATATGCAGAGAGATAAAAAGAGAAGTTCTGTGAGACACAGAGTGCACTGAACCCACCGAGGGGCTTCAGAGAGGTTTCATTTCTCTATTTTCCCTTTTCCCAGCATCAGCTCCGTGGAGCTGCTGCTGCTGCTGCTCCTTTTCTCCCCAATCCCACCTGCTTTGGAAGGAAAAGTCTCGTTCCTCTGCTGAATCCTCTTAGGAAGCCGATGCCTATTTATTGTCTTTCCAAATTGGCACATTCCCAGGAAAGCTGCCGGGAATGAGCCGGGAATGAGCCGTCCTCAACCTCTCGCTCCTCCTGCCGGTGTCATCCCGGCTTTGCGGCCCACTTTCGGGTCCTCAGTCCCGGTTTAGGGGTCACAGTCCCAGTTTAGGGGTCATAGTCCCAGTTTAGGGTGGTCTCTCCCAGCTGGGTGTCCCCAGGGCTGCTCCAGCTCAGCTCCATCTCTTCCAGCAGGGCTGGGAAGGGGCTGAGGGTCTGGCAGTGGCTCTGAGGGCCCCTGTCCCCATCCCCTGTCCCCGTCCCCTGTCCCCATCCCCTGTCCCCCATCCCACTCCAGCCAGGGATGGACATTCCAGCCTCCATTCCCTGCTCTGGCCGGTGGCAGCTNTGCCGGGAATGAGCCGGGAATGAGCCGTCCTCAACCTCTCGCTCCTCCTGCCGGTGTCATCCCGGCTTTGGGGCCCACTTTGGGGTCCTCAGTCCCGGTTTAGGGGTCACAGTCCCAGTTTAGGGGTCATAGTCCCAGTTTAGGGTGGTCTCTCCCAGCTGGGTGTCCCCAGGGCTGCTCCAGCTCAGCTCCATCTCTTCCAGCAGGGCTGGGAAGGGGCTGAGGGTCTGGCAGTGGCTCTGAGGGCCCCTGTCCCCATCCCCTGTCCCCCATCCCACTCCAGCCAGGGATGGACATTCCAGCCTCCATTCCCTGCTCTGGCCGGTGGCAGCTCCCAGCTGTCCCCTCGGGGCTCCTGGGGAAGGTGGTTCTGCCCTTCCCTTCTCCAAGCCCCCGGCCACTCGGAGGGAGGGACCGGTTCTTCCCTTCCCAGTGGCTTTTCCTAACTGGTCCCAGCACGAGCTTTTCAGTCCCTGCCAGGCTCAGAGGGGCACGAGGGGTCTGGGGGGGCCCAGCCTGGCCAGGTCCCGGGGGGCTGTGGGGCCCCCCCAGTTTCCAGCACCTCTCATTCTTTTATTTCCCCTTGTCTTTTTTTTTTTTTTTTTAATTTTAATTTTATTTTGAATTTTACCTTTTTTCCAATGCTCTGCACAAAGAAGACAAAAGGATTCCCGGGGTTGGGTGGGATTTGTGCATTTGGAAGGATTTAAGCCGGTGCAGTTTTGGACACGGGGGGGGTGAGGGCAGCTCCCCCCTCCTTCCCCCCACGCCGGCTCTGGGTTCAATCCCAAACTCTCCTGCTGTAGCAGTTCCCAGCAGAGGAGCCTCTGGTCAGACTCTTGCTGTACCTCTCCCGAGTTTCCTTTGGAGACCGAGCGCGCCTTTTTTCGGTTGTACCTTTGTCTCTGTACAGATATTTTGTAATATATTAAAATTTTTTTCTTTTCAGTTTATAAAAATGGAGAAGTGGAGATTGGAAAAAAAAATTAAATATTTCCTGTTACTGTATCTTGGTTGCCTTTTGCTCCCTTTGGAATCACACGGTAACTTGTGTTTTCCCTGGAAAGCCTTTTATTCCCTCCTGCTGAGAGGAATAAAAGTGGGATTTGGCATTGCCAGCCTCTGCAAGCCCCCAAATTCCACTCTCTAATTAAGCTCCAAGCCATCATTAGCCGTGAGTTCCACCCCACTTGGAGGGGTGTTGGTGGGAGATGCCCGAGCTGGAGCATGGGATGGTTTGGTTCAGGTGGGAGCAGGAAACCCGGAGCTGACAGGAAGGTGGGAGAGGGGATAGAGCTGCAGGAATGGGAAAGGGAAGGATTGAGGTTGAGGTTTGGCTCCAAACCTTCTCTCAGCTCCTGGCAGCCCTTTGGGCACTGGAGAGAATCCTGGGGTGCCAGGAGGCGACGGATTGTGCTCCAGCCATGAGGGCAGGGGAAGGGAGCTGTGCCCGTGTCCCCCCTCCATCCCTCCATCCCTCCCCTTCCTCCCCAGGAACCCCTCCATGTCCTTCCTCTGCCTTGCTCCCAACCCCATCCTGGCTCCTGCAGGACTCAGCACGTTTTGTCCCAGCCCTCGTGGGCCGGCCAGGAATTTGGGATGGTGCGGGTTGGAGCTATCTGCTCTCGGCATCGCCTCCTCCCTGCCCGGCTCAGCCTCGGACAGTCCCTCCCTGAGCTCTGGGGGGGCTGTGGGCGCTGGGGGTCCCCGGGCCGTGTCGGTGCCTCAACCCCAGCAGAGCCCGGCCGCCGGCTCCGGCTCCAGCCCCGGCTTCCTCGCTCTCCTCTCGCCTGGTTCCGATCCCTGCGCTGACACGTCTTAAAATACATCCCTGTGCAGATGGTGGGGGGGTGGCGGCGGCGCCGGGCGCTTCCCGGTGCCGGGGAAAAGCAGGAGCGAGCCCCCAGCGCCCATCCGGCCTCCCCTGATTTATGGAGGGGGCAGCTGGGCCCCGTGCACTCGGCTGGATCCCTAATCCAGCCTCCTGGTCCCTGCCCGCGGCTCCGCCGGGCTCCGGGGCCTCACCCGGCACGGCAGAAGGGACGCGATGCCATCCCGAGCATCCTCACATCCCACCTTCCCCTTCCCGCTGCCGGCAGACAAAGCCCCACGTGGCCCCGGCTCCTGCGGCATCCCGATCCAAAGGTGACCAGGCCGTTTTATCCCATTTAATTTATTTTGGCATTGAACTTCCTCGGCAGCAGCTGCCGTGCCAAATGGCCAGGGGCTGCGCGGCGCCGGCGCTGTAAATCTCCGCCGTTCGGCTCTTCCCGCTTGGATTCTGCTCGTTGGAGCCGCGGCTGCTCCATCCCGACATTCCCGGCTTCATCCCCTCGAAATGTTGGGAGCTGGCACAGCTTTCCTTCCTTCCTCCTCCTCACCCCCGCAATGCTCTCAGGGCGTTGGGGTTGCGGTGGTGGCATCGTCCGGCTCCGCTGGCATCGGCTCCCGGAGCATCCCGGTGCCCAGCGCCTGCTCCGGGAACGGGGATGGAGATGGAATGCTGAGGAGGAGGAGGAGGAGGAGGAGGAG
>VXAC01002961.1:61619-127750 GCA_013399225.1 Rhipidura dahli | reverse complement strand
ATAATATATAATAATATAAATATTTTATAATATTGTCAAAACCAGTAATAATAACAACAACTAAACAAATAGGTTTTCTCTATTAAAAAAAAAAAAAACAAACCAAAAAAAACCAGAGAAAAAAGAGTAGTTCTGTTCAAGAATTCCCAGCAGACTCAAGTAAGCCTTATATCTGTGGTAGCAGATATGGAAAAGGCATACTGAGGTCATCTAATCCAGGGGCCGGAAACCTTTCAAGGGTTCAGTGCCAGACTGTATTTTTCTTCTTCCCCAGCAGAAACTCAGCGGTCTCTGTCTCTCCTGAAAAAGGGTGAGGATCCCATCAGGGTGGGATCCTGCCTCTCCAGATCTAAACTCTCTGCAGCAGCCCAGCTGCACTCTCCAGGATTTATCCTCTTAGCTTCTCTCCCAACACATGTCCCAGCCTTGGGATATCATAGAATCATAAATCTTGTGTTGGAAGATTGAAGGATCATTGAAGTCCATGTTCCAGTTGCTGGACAGCAAAGTGTGAATCACCTGTGTTGCCTTTGCCTTCCAGTCCCATGAGGGCATCTTGACTGTTCTGGTGCATCTTCAGTAAGGAAAACCATCTTAAACCCTAAATTTAGGTTCCTGGAACTTTCAGTTGGATCCCATCCCAATATTTTGGGATGAGAAACCCAGGAGGGTGAAAACTGTGCATTTCCCTGCAGCTAAAGGTCTCCCCAGGGGTTTTGTACTGTGGCAGGTAAAGGGTGTTTCATGAAGACCCCAGGATCCCCATGGAGTCCCATTGGCTTCAGAAGGTCTTTGAGGATGTGGTCTGGAGACTCTTGTGTTACATAACTATTCCCAAAATATTTTATCTTGGATATAGCTTATCACCAAAGCATTTCCAAAACGGGAAGATGGGACTTGATAACCTTTCAGGTCTTTTCCAAACATTACTGATTCTATGATACCATGAAAAAACAGCACGGACCATCTGCAGGAATTTAAGACTAGACCCAGGCTGTTCTCTTTCCTGAAATCCCAAATCTACCTCTCACATCCCTTCTCCTTGAGTTTCTGAAGCCTCTTTCCCAGGCCCCAAGCACTTCTCCTGTTAACACAACTTCCACTTTTCAAAGCCAGATCGAAGTACCAGTGTGGTCAGGGGAGGGAAATGGGTCAGCACTGAGCTTGGATACACTGGATTTTTAATCCTTGAGCATCTTTGATCTCCTTCCTCTTGTGGGCTGCACTTCACCGCTGCAGAGCCCTTCTTCAAGTGGTCTTGAGTCAAAGGGATCATGGATTCTTCTGGAAGAGATTGCCTTTCCCAAGGACTCTTTCTTTCCTGAAGGGTTGATGCATTTCATTGTGTGGAATGGTGATTTCACAATCGGTGGTCATTAAAGATTTCCCATGGGAACAGGGGTGTTCATTGGTGCTCCAGAGCAGACAATGAATTTCTCCTGTGAGCCTGTCCCTGGAGTTTCCATACAAAGCCAGGCCTCTCCTCCTGCTCTGGCCCAGAGGTGATCAGTGCAGGCAGACTGCAATCCCTGATCCATGCCCATGTGTGCAGAGTGTGGCCCATGTCTATCTCAGGGAATTCCCTCAGGGAATGGGGATTTTCAACAGGATATTAAGTTTTGAGGGAACAGAGGTCAACCTCTGAAATATTGATTGACTCAAGGCCAGGTTGGACGGGTCTTGGAACACCCTGCTGTAGTGGAAGGTGTCCCTGTCCATGTCAGGGGGTTGGAACGAGATGGGTTTTAAGGTCTCTTCCAACCCAAACTATTCCATGATTCTGTGATTCAGAGACCTCTACAAACCAATGCAACCCAGGGCACAAACTGTACCCCCAGAAGTCCTGATGAGCACGGGGCTTTGAGCCTTCATCCCTCCCTTTGTCCAGACAGAGAGGACCTTCTCTCCTTCCTTGTGCACCTCAGCACTAAAGCCAGGCACTGTAACAAGAAATTTCACTCCAAACATTTTGCTGGTGTTAGAAACCGGATCCAGACTGGGTCCTTCCACACTCACAAGAGTTTGGGTGGGATTGGCACGAGGCGTTTTTGGTCAGCATCAGGAAAGAGACAAAGAGAGTTGAGGAAGGATGGAGATGCAAGAGTCAGAGCTTCTTATGTGGCGGGGTTTCCTACACCATCTTCCACCTTCAGCAGCATTCCCTGGGCATCTTGGCTTCTTCACTAAGTTGGACCTCCATCCCCTTTCTTGGCACTCTTCAACATTTTGGGGTCTGTCTTCAGGTAACGAGGAAATGGTCCCCAAGTTGACCAGATGGGTAGGAAAGTCCTCTAGTTTGGGAGAAAGAGAAAGGTCATACTCAGAAGTTTTTCAGCAGAAAAACATGGAAAAAGGACTGTAGAAAAAAAACACTTTATTTCTATTTTTGTTTGTAAGTCTTGTGGCGAAACAGAAGGGCAATCTATGAAGCTCCTCAGCCAGATTTGATTCTCTCTCAGTGGAGTTTTGTGCTCTCTGCCCCTGGAATGTGCAATGTCCTCACAGATCTGCTCCAGCTCCGAGGATTTGGGTAAAAGCATCACCCATTTCCCAGCACAAAACCCATTTTCTGCTTTTACACTGACTTTCCAGCTGGGGCTGATCTTGCACCCACTGCCTTGTGGCAGGCTCCGAACCCCTCGTGTTCCCACAGAGGGGTGAACAAACACGGAGAGAAAGACCCGAGCTGTTTCCTGAGCCTATCCTGGGTCCCACATTTTCCCGGCGACACAGGGGTTTGCAGCATCCCCACTCCAGGCTTTCTCTGGGACCTGCCTTCCCAACGAGTGCGGCATCGGCACTAAAAAAAGCCCTCTCCACTCAGTGCGAGCCGGGCCAGCACGTCCGCTGGAAAAATGACATAATGACATAATCTGGAGTTCCTCCTCTCCTCTGGGGCAGCCTCGCGCCGGGGCCGTGTGAGAGGAGATCAAAGGACAGCACAGGAAAACGAGAGAGGAGCCCACAGAGGGAAAAACACCCTCACCCGTCAGGCAGGGCACTATCGCAGCCCCCGGCGGGCTCTGGGAGTTCCCGTTCGCAGCAGGGATGGAGACAGACATCCTCTGGCCCCTGGCACCGGCTGGGTGCGGGCAGGGTGTCCTTCTCCGTGCCTCTCCCTCTTTATCTTTCAGACCAGTGTGGGGCAGCAGCTGGAGACAAGATTTGGCTCCTCTTGTGCCTGCTCAAGTCCGGTGGAAGGGATGTTCTTGACCCGAAAGGACTTGGGAGACTGCAGTGCCACCAGCATCCCCCTCCCCTGCATTCTACAGCTGATTTCCCACTCTCCCTGACTTCAGAACACCCGGAGAAAACACAGGAGATGGATGAGGCGGTGGGAGGGAGGTGAAACAGCGAGGAAAAGCCGTGGAAATGGGTGGGTCCCGTGCCAGGAGCGGTGGTGCTGAGGGATCTCTGTCGGAGTCCTGCAGGCTGCAGCCTTTCCATCCTTCATCCTCCTCCCTGTCCCTGCAGCCACAGGCAATTTGCCACCAGCTGCACCCCCAGCCACGTCCTCCCACCCCGGCTCCATCTGCCCAGCGGTGCCCACACCGGGGGATTTGCCTTGCCCAGGGTTTGTGGTTTCTGACCCCTGACTTGCCCGTTGCCACTGGAATTCCCTATCGCTCCAGTGACTCAGCTGACAGAAAGGGAGACAATGGCATTTTACATCAGCCCAGGCTATCAGGAGCCTGCCTTATCTGAGCTGTGTTTTTCTATTAGTCTAACACTCCATTGTGCATCCCTTTATCAGCTGCAATGTTGATGTAATGCTGGCTTGGAAGTGGTTTCTGCATCCTAGCACTAAGACAGCTCACTTTTATTTCGCGGGGGGGGTGGGAAGGGGAGGGTGCGAGAGGAGGGTTTATCGGGATTCTCAGGAGATAGGAGCCCTTCTCCTGCACGGAGCAGGGAGGGAGGGCTGGCTGGGTGGTGGAGGGGGGCTACCAGCCCAAACTGAGCAGATTTTTTTTTTTTTTTTTCCAACCCTCAATTTAATGAGCATAATTTCTGCTCCTCCCGTCCAGACAATATTTTTAGTCGGCGTGTTGGCTCATCAGGATAAATGTCCTCTCTGGTTCCTTCTGCAAGTCCCAGTAGGTTCAGACCTGGATTTCTGCAGCAGGACTGGCCCAGCTGCTGTTGGGAGGGTGAGCCCTGACATGTCCTGTAGTGTGCATCATCCCTAGGAGCATTTTCCTGGGCAGCTTTTCACTGGCTGATACACTCAGGGTCCTTTTCCCCCCAGATTTTTTACATCTCTAAACATCTATTTTCAAAATCCTTCCAGCAACTGAGCATCCTTAAAATGACTTTAAAAAAAAAAATCAGTGGTTCAATGAGAAGGATAAATGAATCCTCATGCATGAAGTAATAAGATAATGATGTGGCCTCATAGGCTTTGCTTCCTGATGATCTTTGTGGGTCCCTTCCTGCTCAGAATATTTTACGTTTAAACCCTCAGGACCCAGCTCCATGCCAGCAACAGGGACAGAGTCACTCCAGCTGTTACACAGGAAGAGAGGAGCACATTGGATTTCTGTTACTGCAGCAACTCAAGGTTTATGGCCAGGTAGGATCAATCCTGTGTCAGATTTGGCTTGTTCAGCAGTGGACAGAGCAGCAATGAGGTTGTCAAGGCAGGGCACAGAACATCTGGGACCATCTCTGAGCTTCATCCATGACTACCATGGTTTCACTCAGCTCCCCCAGCCCACGTGGCAGCCATGCTTTGGCCAAAGGCAGCAGCACCAAATACTGACCAAAGTCATATTTTCAAGCTCACTGCATCTCCCTCTTGGAGCAGCCTCTGGTGGAAGGGGATGGACCCTCCCCTTTGGGAGCTCTCTGCTCCTTCCTTGGTGGGATTTCAAGTTTATCTTTTGCTCCTGATTCCACGTGTGAAGGTAGGACCAGAAGATGTTTTTAGTTGTCCTCTTGTTTTAATGAAATTATTAATTTCCTATTTTGCTTCACTCAAGGCCAGTGGCCTGGTAAAGATGAGGATCCTGTCAGGATATGCCCTCATGAAGTGCATAGAGCTGCTTGTAGAAGCCATACATGAATTAGAATCATAAAATCATAGAAAAATCATTTGGGCTGGAAGGGACATTAAAGATCATCTATTTCTACCCCCTGCCATGGACAGAGACAACTTCCACTATCCCAGGTTGCTCCAAGCCTTATCCAACCCAGCCTTGAACACTTCCAGGGATGAGGCAGCCACAGCCTCTCTGGGGAACCTCTTCCAGTGCTTCACCACTCTCTGAGTAAGGAATTTCTTCCTAACTTCTTATCTAAACATGTCCTCTCTCAAATTAAAACCATTATCCCTTGGTCCATCACTACCTGCCTGTAGAAAAAGTCCCTCTTTCTTCTTCTTATAAACCCCCTTAAGGTCTCCTCAGAACCTTCTCTTCACCACTGTGTCATTAATTAATAACAACCTGGTTTGACTCCTCCTTTGCTGTTTCACTGGTGCACAGTTCACAGGGCAACCAAGCAGAGGATGACATTGATTTTGGACTTTGGGTTCAAATGCTGGGTGGGGTACCATGGGTGAGGGGCTGTATTTTGTGGCTCTACAAACAGGTAGAGCTGCAAATCCATCACCCCAGCAGCGTGGTAGCTCTGGTTAGCTCAGCAGGTTTGTTTGATGTGGAAGAATAAGCAATCACATGTCTTGCTGTAGACCCTTGAACATCTGTTTAATAGCAACAGTGAGGTTTCAGGCTTTTCTGTAGTATGTGGAGCTCTAAAGAGCTACTCAGGACCCATTTGCATCTCTTCAAAATGCATCCTCGAGGCTAGAGGAATTTACAGGGAGCTGCAAATAACAGCCCTAGGAAAATGCTGTGCACACACATGTGAGCTTCATCCTCTGTGCCACCACCCAGGCTGCGATGGAGTTCTTACACATGGCAGAGGAGAGGCTGAGTGGGACTTACATGTGCTGCCCAGGACAGTGCTGGAGTCACGTTCCTGGAGGGATTTAAAAGCCCCATGGATGTGACACCTGGGGCCGTGGGTTAGTGGTGGCCCTGGCAGTGCTGGAGGAACAATTGGACTTTTCATCCATCCCCAAAAGGCTTCAGCCTGGGGCTTTGGCATTTGCCTGCCGGCACTTTTGCATCTGTGTTTGCATACCCTGGGCGAGTGTGTTTGCATGTTGAGCCCTGGAGATGAGTGAACACCACACCATGTTTTACTTGCAGTCAGAAACTAAAACAGGCCTTTCTGAGAGGACCTCCAGAGCTAATTTCACTTCTTGCTCCTTCATTTGCTGCTCCCTGTCCTCTGCACCCATCAGATTAGTGAGAATCCCACATGATGGGGACTCAGGACCGTTCAGGTGGCAGTTCTGCAGTGCTGTTGAAGGGAAAGCCAGAGTACAACCACAAACTGTGGTGGTGAACGGTTACTGCCCATCCCCAGCCACGTCCGAGGGGTTGCTGTATCCTCAGGCCACAAATAAATGTGTGGAAGGGCTCATGCAATGGGGTGAAGAAGCCCTGGAGGATCTCATCTGGCAGAGGCTCCTACCTGGACCAGCCATCTCATGCACTGAAGCTGTTTGGCTCTCGCCTCTTCCTCTTCAGCCTCCCCTGCCCTCGGTGGGCTGGCTGCTCTCTCCACACAGCTAGTGGCCGCGGTTTCGTCTCAGTCATCATTTCTATTGTTATCTGCCCATTATCTGATCCTCTCCCGGGCCGGGCCAGGAAACATCCTTCTGTCTTCGACGGCGCTCCATCCTCTTCCTCCATGGAGAAGACAAAAGCAAAACAAGCTCATAATGAATCAGACGTTTCCCTTCTCGCTTTGCCCCTTATTTCCCCCTCTCATTTTTCACACTGGCCGGTTTCTGCCTTTTTCCTCCTGTTTGTTTGGGATGTGGCCTGCGCTCAGCATCCCGGGGAGTCTGGCCGGCTCCTCTCGGAGTCACCGGGGCATGGGATCAACTCCAGGCCAAGCTGGAGGTTCATACGGGTTCAGGAAAGCAACTGGACAGTTGGGTGGAGGAAAAATGTTCTCTGGAGGGCGATTAAACGTGAGATCAGCTTATCCAGCGCAGGATGTCACGCGGCAGGAACGCGCTGAAGGCTGGAAGAGGGTGCTGGGGAAGCATTGCTCTTTGCATTTCGTATTTCTCCATGGCATTCCTGGAGGAGAGGTGGGACACTCACCTCTGTGCACTCCACACGTTTTGTTTCGGCTGTAGAACAAGATGGGGCAAAGCTCTGCCCCTGAAGCCCAGCACGTCTTAGCCTTTGGTGGCCTTTCACTTTTGCTGTTCCAAACCAACATTGGGTGCCACATCCAGCATTCAGTGGGATTCTGCTTCTAAGCCAGGTGGTCCTGGTCTTCTGTGGACCTGGTCAGGGTGGGAGTATTGAGGGGCTGTAAAGAAAGCTCACCTAAAACATGCACAGCAGTCCCCATATGAACAACAGGTCCCTCTCCTTCACCTCTCCCCGCTACCCAACAGGGCTGTGCTCTGGTTCTTCTGTTAATTAGCCAGCTTTTCTCGGGATTTTTGGAAATCCCTGCAGTTCAGGGTCAGTGCTGCTGTGGGCTTGGTTGTGTCTTCCAGGTGGGAGTCAGGTCTTTGGAAGCTGAGCTGCTTTTTGGGGAACTCAACTGGTTGGGCAAGGGCAAAGGCCAGTGGCAAAGACTTCGGTGTCATTGGTGTGGGTGATGGGGGTCAGTGCCAATGGATGTTTCTGGCCCCAATTCCATGACTGGGGGAAAGACAAGAATCTCCAGGGACTGATTCCAGTCCTGAAACATCCCTGCTCTTTTCAGAAAATGAAGATGAAGAACAAGACACAGCCCCACACCCCAGATGGACGAGTTCCCCCAAATAGAGTTGCTGCAACGATTTTTTTATTGTGAGTTTTCACTGTAAACAGAAAGGAACAAATAATAGAATAATTAAGGTTGGAAAAGGCTTCCAAGGTCATCAAGTCCAGCCTTTCAGTCATCACTACCACACCCACTGAACCATGTCATGGAGTGCCACATCTGCTCATTTT
Source organism: Rhipidura dahli (assembly GCA_013399225.1). Taxonomy (NCBI): domain Eukaryota; kingdom Metazoa; phylum Chordata; class Aves; order Passeriformes; family Rhipiduridae; genus Rhipidura; species Rhipidura dahli. Next base: position 119,717 of record VXAC01002961.1, on the reverse strand, counting down.
TTTTAGCACTTCCAGGGATGGTGACTCCACCACTTCCCTGGGCAGCCTGTTCCAGTGCTTAACCACTCTTTCAGTGAAGAAATTTTTTCCTGATAACCAACATGAACATCTCCTGGCACAGCTTGAGGCCGTTTCCCCATGTCCTATCTCTGGTTCCCTGGAAGAAGAGGTCAAATATGAGAATGTAGAAAGGAAAGATGAAAACATCCTTATTTCTTTACCTTTATAAAACACCCTGACTTTTTCTGTCATTTCTAGCCAGGCCACATGGCTGAAACCAGAGGGATCTTCACTCAGTGGATGCTGGGATAGTTTGTGGTTAGACACTGGGAAAGCTAAACTGGTGCTTTAGAGAAGATCCTGAAAAATGAGAAAGGACATGGAAAAAGGGCTACAGAGATTATCTGAAGAGTGAAGAGGAAGCCTTGGCATGACAGGCTCAGAAAGCTTGGGCTGGTTGGCTTATCAGAAAAGGAGACATAACTGGAGAAGAGCTGCCTGGGGAGAAAAATGCCTGATGAAAAGAAAGTGTCTTCAATCTAGCAAAAAATGGCCTTGCCATGGCTGCCAGGCAGAGCCAAAACACCCAGGCTTGTGGTGGCTGTTGAGGGGCATTAGTCACCTGGCTAACCCAGGTTCTTCATCCTTGGACACCTTTAAATTAGGAGCAGATGCATTTCTGGAAGCAAAGCTTCAGTCAGGTGCAAGCTGCTGAGTTTGCAGGCAGGAGCTGCACCTGAGTATCACACCCACAGTGCTGAAATGAGACAGGATGAGCTCTGATGGATGAGATTCCAGCTGGATTTGCTTCAGCAGTTCTGGAAGGACTGCAAAGGGAGATCTGACACCTCCTTGCTGACTGGTTTTTGGGATTTATGAGATTTCTTACTGATTCGAGGGCACAGCCCTTATTCCTATCCCAGAGCTCTGGCTGGAGTAAGGCAATGGCTCAGCAAATCAAGGTGATGGGGAAGCCAGAGTGAGAATCACAGAATCATCAAGGTTGGAAGAGACCTTCCAGATTATCTAGTCCAACCAGAATTTCCACTGGGAAATCTTGGAGTAGTCCAGGAAATGTTTCTGTTTATTAAGCCAGGCTGAGAGAGCTTGTGGTGTCCAGCCTGGAGAAGAGGAGGCTCCAAGGAGACCTCAGAGCCTCTTCTGATGCCTAAAGGGGCTCCAGGAGCGCTGGAGAGGGACCTGGGACAAGGGATGGAGGGACAGGACACAGGGAATGGCTTCCCACTGCCAGAGGGCAGGGATGGGGGGGATATTGGGAAGGAATTCCTGGCTGTGAGGGTGGGGAGGCCCTGGCACAGGGTGCCCAGAGAAGCTGTGGCTGCCCCTGGATCCCTGGAAGTGTCCAAGGCCAGGCTGGATGGGGCTTGGAGCAACCTGGGACAGTGGAAGGTGTCCCTGCCCGTGGCAGGGGGTGGAACAGGATGACATGTGAGGTCCTTTCCAACCCAAATAATTCTCTGACTCTGTGATTTTTTTGTGCTTTTCTGCTGGTGTTTCTACACTCTTTATCCTTCTGGGTGTGCAGGTAATAAGCAAACAGGGCGGCTGCTGGATTTAGTACTTCACCTCTTCAAAACGGACTTGTCCTTTCTTTAACACTTATCCTGTTCTTCCTTCTTTTGTTTCATTGTTTTTTTTTCTCTTTGAAGGCATATTTCACTGCCAGCATTCATTATCAATGTTCAGTTTTCTCACTGGGCAAGATTTACAGCACAGATTTTCAGCAAATGTGTTGCTTGAAAAATGCTTTTTCTTGAGCTCTGCCTGCCATTCTGAGGAGGATTCTCTGCTGGGGAGAGCCTCCAGCAGCTAAACAGGGTCTAAAAACCCCATTTAGACCACAGGCTGCAAGGTGTTAGCATCAAGAGAGCAACATGAAGGATAAAAAAGAACAGGACTGAAGGGTACTGTGACAGGTAGAGGGCCTTGAAGAACTCAGTCAGTCCAAACAGTGGATTAAACCTCCATAACCTTTCCTCTTTGTGCAGCCTGTTCTTGTAAACCACTGGTGATGGAGACTCTGTTCTTCCTCTCCCTTCTCTCCCCAGACAGGGAAATGGGGAACATATCAATTTACCCCATGCCTTATCTAGGACTGAACACTCCATGTCCTTCAGCTGCTCCTCCTCGTCTGTGTTTTTCACTCTTCTCCTCATCCTTGTTGCTGTTTTCTGCATTTCCCCCACTTCCTGCTGCCTCTCTGTGTGGTGCCCAGGCTGGACCCTGTGCTGGACCTCCTCTGTCTCAGGTTTTAGACCAGTTTATGCATCTCAGTGTGGAATAAAAGCCCTTTGCTGCAGCTGATTGATGCTCAGCCTCTGATTTGCCATGCAGATTCCCTCCTGCTCCTGCTATGATGGGGTTGGTCCCCATCAGTCCCACCTCACTGCACGCAGGATCTCTTTCCTAAATCCACCTTCTCCTCACAAACCTTTGTTCCCTGGAGATTACTGGAGATTCTCACAAACACTCAGCTTCCAGGAGCTTTTATACCGATATGCCAATGGAAATACCGTGTTCTCCTCTTGCTGAGTTCTTTCTCAAACTCCCACAGAACCGGTGCTGATCCAAATCTTTAGGAAGTCAGTCCAGTCCCATCCACATGAGCTGGTGGTGGTGGGGAGCATCCAGGATTTTGTGCCCTGTGTACACAGCCCTTGGCATGGCAGGGAGGGGCTGCAGCCTCCTGCATAGACAGAGGCCCTGATACCTTTCATTACATGGCTGAAGAGAAAAAAAAAACCAAAAAAAACAAAAAACCTTTCCATTCACTCTGAGCAGGTTTTCCAGCCCCTCCCGTTTTGACCCTGATTGCTTATCAGCTGAGATATGTTTATCCTAAATCTTTCTTTTCTCCTTTTCGTGTCTCCCCCTCAACCTCTCCCTTTCCTGCTTTTTCTCCCACTGTTTCTCTCTCCCAGCAGCCCACACGCACACCCCCTTCCCAAGGCCAGGGCTGAGCTTGCAGAGGAGTGAAGCTTCAGACTAAACTTTAATTTGCACGCTCCCTCTCTCAAGGGCACCCGGTGTTTTTTCGGCTGTCGATCGCTGCAGAACTGGAAGGTTCTGGTTTGTGCCACCGAGACAGCCCCAGTGTAATTACAGCCTGTTCCCTGCCTGTGGAATTCAGGAGAGACCAGCTCCTTTTATAGCCTGGCCAGAGCCCCTGTGAGGGGCTGCTCCTGTGCCTCTCTTACACCCTCTGTCCCCGGGAGTGGCAGTGAAAGCGCTGCAGCGTTGACCTCGAGCCCTGCAGGTCCTTTAAGTGGTTCCTAGAAAACCCTCCTGGCACTTTGCCCGTGGGGCACAGTCACAGCTCTGCCCTGGGACAGCTGTGTTGGTGCTGGCCTGCGGCTCTGCAAAGTCCCTGCTGCTGCAGACACTGTTCACAGACCAGGTCCTTAAAAAATTCACGTTAAGGCTTCGAGACACGGCTTAGGGCTGGGCTTGGCAGTGCTGGGTTCATGGTTGGACTCGATCTTAGAGGGCTTTTCCAACCTCAGTGGTTCTGTGATTCTCTACAGTGTGAGCTGCCCAGTTGTGCACATCTGTTCCCAGGAGCTCTGTTTCTATCACCTCCTAGAGAATCCAGGAGCCCTCTTCCTCAGCCTGGGTTTTTGCCCATGCCAGGGCAGATGTTAGGATGCAGTTCAGGAGCCACCCTCCCTGCAATGATCTCCTCCCAGAGCAGTGGTGCTGGTGGGGAAGATGCAAGGGGTGGGGGGAGAAGAGAAATCCTACACTTGTGTTTCTGGGAGGTGCTTGTGCTGTGGGAAATCTGGGCCTTTTTGGTGTCCTGGGAGCTGACAGCAGTGTCTGGTCAGGGCAATTAAAGAGGAAGAAGGGAGAACATCACTCCATGCTGCTTTCCCAGCTGTTCAAACCCAACTTTCAGCCTAAATCACATGGAAATATCAAAGCACAAATGAGTATCATCTTCTCCCTGTGCAACTGTGACTTCCATTCTGATGGACCTGTGACTTCCATTCTGTTTCTGTCTCTGGGACCCCATCCTCTGGTTGTCCCCACACATCCCAGCCTGCTGTTGTTTTCCACATTCCCAGCTATTGGACAGTATTAGCAGAAAGTCAAGTGCATGTAGGTCTTGGGGATTGGAGAAAAGTCCTTCCTGCTCCTTCTGTAAGGACGCAGCGTTTCCATGAAGCCATCCTGGAGTGTTCCTCTCAGATTGCAAAAGCAGGATGTTGCAAAATCTCTGAGGACTCTGGGAGAGTGAGATTGGATGGAAACCGAGGGGTCTTGTTCTCCAGATGGATTGTTGGATGTTGCATGGATGTTTTGGCTTTCCTCATCCCAAGGTCCATGGAGTGGGGACAGAGTATCTTAGGGCTGTCCAGAGTGTGTGTTATGCCCCAAGTGAGGCAGATTTGGTTATCCACTGAGCAGAGCGTTGGTTTGGGAAGTGAGGTGGGATTTAAACTGTCCTCCTTGAGTGTCTCATCATGCTTCTCCCCGCTGTGAAACAGAGGCACTGCAGGAGAGGGGTGAAGAGAGTTTGGTGTTATCACGAATAACAAGACCAAGTGTGTTTCTAATCTTGGGGATGAGATGATCTTTTCCGTCACAGGACACAGCTCCACTAATAAACAAAACAGAGCCAAACACAGACACTGGAGCTTGGCTGCCTCTGTCATTGAGGTGGTGCTTGGCACAGTTTTGGCTCCAGCCAGCTACTGCCACCCTAAATCTGTACAGGGCAGAGCACAGGGGTGCTCCTTCACCCACACAAAACCCTGGTGGAACACCCAGTCTTTTGGGGTGCCCTGTAAGAACTCCCTCTGGGTGCAAGGAGCATGTGGCCAAGCACAGCTGAGCCTGCTGATGCATCACTCCTCTTGTGCTGCTTCTTAGACCCTTTGCATAAACATTTGCCAGTGGCCAGGGCTGGGAAAGAGCCCATGAGCAGATAGGGCTCTGCTCTGACTCCATACTGCCGCTCAGATGTTTTTGCCCTGCTTTTCATGCAGATGAGCTCAGACCATGGCAGAGGTCAGACCAGCACGGGATAACTTTAAAAAGCCCAGAGCTGAAGCAGACAGCTCTTCCCAAAAGCCTTCTTCGTCAATTTTTTTTTCCCCACTCCTGCCATACTCAGGTCATGCCAGAGTTTCTGCTTCCAGCACGTGGAAAGTGCAGCAACTGCCTGTCAGAAAACACAGGGAATAAAGAACTACAGAAGAAAAGGGCAGATAGCACAGGGCAGTTCTTGTTTATCTCACACTGGAGCTTGCAAGGCTGCAGAGATCCTCAGGCTGAGCTTGGATGGAGAGGAGATGTCCATTAGCTCCATCTCCTTCATTTTCCACGTGAAGCTTTCCCCCCACTTTGCCTCTCCGGTCCCCCCAGCACTGCCCCTGCCCCCTGTCCCATTAGGACCCAGCAGGCTGTCGGAAGCATAATGGAAGAGGGAGCTTTCATCCATCACAGACCTTGAAGAGTTCAGCGAGGCAGAGCCATCGCAGAGGAGAAACATTCCTCCACGAATCCCCTCTTGTCTCTCGGGTGGGAAGGGGGAGGAGGAGGGAGAGATAAGGACAAACTAATTTGTCTTTTTTAATTGGCTCAGAATACTTGAACGAAAGCTGGTTTGTTATCCTTGGCTTTGCTCTGGCAGGCGTCCAGGATGTAGGGCCGGGCCAGAGGCTTCTGAAGAGTTAACCTCTTCTAAATATCCTATTAGGATCCTCTCCATTTAGTGTAAGGACGATGTAAGCAGAGTCAGAGTGGGAGGGCCTCTTCGGCTTTCTTTTTTCCCTTTCTCTGGTGGAAACTCAGCTTTGGAAGGGACACAGGGACACAGCAAAGGCCTGAGGCTGAGAGTCTGCTGGTCAGATTTTGCTGTATGCACTGTAAACACCCAGAGCTGAGCTAATCACCCCCACCCAGCTCACTTTGTAGTCAGCAGAGAGAGACAGGCACTTTCTGAGGGACAGTCGAGTCACACTAAGGCAGGATCTGAAAGATGTCAAATGATTCAGGCCTGGAGTGACTGGAAAGGGACAATTGAATGTTTTTTGGGTTGGAATCCTACAATCACAGAATGGTTCAGGATGGACTGGACATTTAAGAGCATCTAGATTCAACTCCAAGACAATTTTTCCCAGGACATTTACATTTATCTGTTGTCGTGCAGATGGGACAACAGATCTGTGGGAGGCTTGTGCAGGTCTTGGAGAGCAGCTGGAGGCTGAGGGCATCTAAAATATTCCTTGATGCCAAGGCATGGGCAATGGATCAGTCTGATAAAGTCACTCTGGGTGACTCAGGCTCTGGATGTCTGTCCTTAGCTGATCATGTCTTCAATACACAGTGGTGAAGAATTATGGAATCACAGAAGGGTCTGGGTTGGAAGGGACCCTAAAAAATCATCCATTCCAATGCCCCTGCCATGAGCAGGGGCACCTTCCACTAGACCAGGTTTGGAAGTGGCACCAAAGTCAGGCTCGGGGTCAGAGTGCCTGGCCATCCACAATTTCTGTTTGTTGTCCAAGAGAGATCACCAAATGCTTTAAAACAAACCCAAAGGCATATTTACAAGATTGTTTAGGCGTGAACTCCACCTTCATCAGTCTTTGTGGTCATGATGCCTGACAGACAAAGTGGTCCAGCGTGCTTCCTTGGAGGGTCCCTACTCTACCTTTCATGAAGATGGATGATGTGGGCCAGGCTGGTCCTCAGGGCTTGGAGCAACCTGGGCTAGTGAAAGGTGTCCCTGCCCACGGCAGGGGAGTGGAGCAAGATAAGCTTTAAGTCCTTTCCAACCCACACCATTCAATGATTTTCTGTGTGTGGAGATGAGTTCAGTGATGGTGGATCTTAGAACAACCCTGGGCTTTTCCAGGGCTCCTCACACACTCAGCTGAGGTCCAGCCAAGAGGCATTCTGCAGAAAACCAGTGATGCTGCACTCTTTGGCTTCCTCCCGTGCTTGGAGGGGTGGATCCTTTGTTTGCAGATGGTTGCAGTCCCAGGTCAAGGCCTGTGCCCTCCACATGTCTGGGAGCATCAGATTTGCTTTGGTCTCTGACAGCATTACTGCAAAGTAATTTCTCTCTTTGGGCCGTGCAGCTTCAGCAGGGGAAGAGGCGAGAGGCAGAGCTCAGCAGCTCTGACAGACAGTTTGCCAGGTCCAGGGGTTAATTCTGTGCTCCGTTATAAATTTCCCTTTGTAGAGCTGGCAGGCCTAATTGATTTAGGAGCCAAATTCCCATTTCTCAAAGAAGACTTATCTGGATTTGTAAAAAGTGGAGCTTGCTTTCAACCCCAAAGCAGCAGAGTTAATGTGCGCTCTACATGTTCTGCCATCTTAAATCATCTTAATTAACAATGTCATTTAATTCATAGAAATGCCTGATTCCTGTTTTTTTTTTCAAAAACCCATGTTGTGATCAAAACCCATCATGTGGGCAGTTTAGTGGCATTCTCCAGCCTTATGGAAAGGAAATCTACCTTGTGGGGGGAGGGGGGGGTTGTTTGTGCAAATAAAAGCCTACAAATTGAGAAAGGGAAAAACTGGGGAAAATCCTGAAGAAAGATATCCAAGACTGGAATTTGCCAGGGCTGGATATCTCTGCTCCTTTTTTTCATTGATGGAATCTCCTGGAGTTCACCCAGTGTGACCCAAGCAACACCACTACAAACCAGTCCCAGCCCCTGGGTTTTGCTTTCCTTGGAGAAATCCTTTGACAGATGCAGGCAGAGAGGGGGTGGCCCAGCAGCCAGACACTGCTGTGGGTGCCCCCAGAGATGGGTCTTGCTCCCTGCTCCATCCCAAAAGTCCCAAGATGCCTGGGGCAAGTCCCATCCCATGGTAGCTGCCACAGCCCCAGCCAAGGACCAAAGAACCCAGGGAGTGAAGGGGCTCCTTGAAGGCATCTCCCCCATCCTCCTGCCCCAGGGCAGAGTCAGGATCTGCCTCCTTACCCTTGCCAGGGCTGTTCTGAGCCATGCTGAGAAGGTGTCGCACTTTCTCCTTCTTGCATTTCCCTGTCCTTGCCATTAAAAAGTCCCTTCCCTCCCTTCTTTCACCTCTCATGAAGGAATGTCACTCCTCAAGTGTCTCTGCAGACGAACCAATTTCACTGCTCCCTCCTTAATCTGACTTTCCTGCTCCTTTAGTCATTCTCTTGGCGTTTTTTTGGGCTGTCCCCAGTCTGACCCCTTTTTCCCTTGAAGCCTGGAGGGGGGCCCAGCGCTCCAGCTGAGACCTTCCCAGCACCAAGGAGATAACTCCAGAGCTGACTTCAAAGATAATGCCGTAACTCCACGGAGCCTCCCAACGGCTCAGATGCTTCCCAGCTTCACAGAGGATGGGGAAGATGAGTTCCCATTGTGAAAGGAGATTGGGGAAGGCAGAGCTAAGACATTTTGGTGTCCACATCCACCTGGCCAAGCCTAGGGCTCTGCTGCTGAGGGGAGCAAGGAGCTGTGGTGGCTCCATCGACACTGGGGTGGGGTTTGGTTGCCACAGCGATGTCTAAGGTCATTTTAGTCTGAGGTCCTGCCACCAGTTGGCCTCCTGTTGACATCTCAGGTGCTTTCAGGCTTTCCCAGTGCCTCTGTTCAGCCAACTGAATCATGTCTAAGGGTATAAAGGGAATAAAGGGAAATTTAAAGGGAATAAAGGGAATATAAAGGGAATTTAGACATCCAGATCACACAAAGACACTGACCTGGAGAATTTTATTAGTCTTAATCCGCAACTGAGCCCTGACTTGGCATGCCAAGTCTCACAGCCTCCCTTGCTGTTTCACACCTCCCTTCTCCATTCCCATCACTTTTCCCCGTGCAAAGACTCCCCTTTCCCTGCTCTGCACTGCAGGACCCCTTCCCTCTCCATCCCTGAGCATCCCCTGGGAGCAGAGCACTGAAACACCCCAGAGGGACTTGGGATTTGAGTCTTGTACAGAGGAAAGGGATGGTAAAACTCCTTCCCTCAACTCTGCTCTCACCACTGAGCTTTGCCTGGAGAGGAGCTGCCTCCTCCTGCCTGGGGATGTGCTGGAGGCCGAGCAGAGCCCATTCCTGCATGGAAACCTCCCTTCCCTTTTCCATGGCTCCCAGAGCCGGGCACCCCCAGCCCTGGCAGGGCTCTGACAGTAACCATGCCACGGGGGGCTGTCAGTCACAGCAACGTTGGGCAGTGTCAGCCACAGTTGGCTGTAATCTCCCGGGGGGGAGAGCGGTGCCAGAAGTGACAGCTACCTCTCTCCACATCCCAGGGATATAAACAATATCCTGAAATAATGACAGGATTGAGCATGAGCATCAATATCCTTCAGCTGCTTCTCCCCCCCTGCTCTCTCCACCCCGGAGTACGTTCCTGAAAAGCCTCGTTTCCTAATACCTGGGGTTTCTTTGCTTATTAGCCTTATCTGCTGGAGCAAAGTACCTCGGTGAAAGACATTTTTTGGTGACGTTTTTCGGAATGTTTTTGTAATCCTTGCATTTATAGGCAAAGACAAGGAGATCAAAGCTGCCCAGGGTTTATAAAGCATGTCAGGCTGAAAGTTTGACATCAATTAGGGTGATATACACGTTGTCCAGATTTATGAGAAAACACTGATTTGGCCCCATCCCCTGCCCCCAAATCAGTGAGACTCCTTGCAGTGACTCACATCTCTTTTCAGGGCCTGCTGATGAGTGATCAGAGATCTGTGGCCCAGTGGTTCTTCCCAGCTGGAATCCTGCATGTCCTGCCTGCACTGAGCTGGCCGGCCTCAGCTGCTTCCATTCGCTCTGCCCATGGCACTGCAGTGGCAGCAACCAGAAATTATTCACTTGAAATGTGTTTGGAAGGGGAAAGGGGATACAGGACTGAGGATTTAATTTTCTTTTTAAGGCTTTTCTGCTCAATTCTTTTTTTTTTTTTTTTTTTTTTTGCATGTGTGTGTGTCTTTTTTTGCTTTCTTTTGCAGCAGAAATTCCTGTCACCAGAAGGAATGGCTGAAAACTGTAAATCCTTCACGGTTTGGTTGCAAATGGACAAATTCCTTCTCAAAAGGCTGCTGGGGGATTTCCTAATGAGAGAGGTTTGGGTCCCCATCCCCACCATGTTCCCAAATACTGTCCCAGTGTGGACACCCTCTCTGTGCCACAGCAGGGAAGGTGCAGTGGCTCAGTTGTTCAGGAGAAAAGAAGAGATTCCAGTTCACAGCCTCTCTCAGGCTCAGGAAAGTGAAACTGAAAGCATCTGGTTCCCAGAAAGGAGCCATGACCTTCTCTCCAGTCTTCCTGCTGAAGGTGGCCATGTCTATTAACAAAAAGTAAGTGACTTGTGGAGCGTGAAGGTAGCAGAGGAGAGGGAAGGCTGTGCCTTTCATCCTTGAGCTGCTCCTCTGCACAGGTGGCTGTGCTGTCTTGGCTTTTGCCTCATGCAGTGAGAAGGTGGGGATGGAGCTGGAGTCTGATTTATAGACACAGACTCCCTCTCTTGTGGTCCTCTGGGATTTGCACTCAGAATCCTGGAATAGTTTGGGTTGGAAGGGACATTTAATGGTCAGTTTGTCCACCCTCCCTGCAGTAAACAGGGACATCTCCCACTGTCCCAGGCTGCTCCAAGCTCCATCCAACCTGGCCTTGGACACTTCCAGGGATTCAGGGGCAGCCACAGCTTCTCTGGGCACCCTGTGCCAGGGCCTCCCAGCCTCAGTGTAAAAAATTCCTTCCTTATATCCAGTCAAAATACAGCCTCTTTTAGTTTAAAATCATCACTCCACGCCACAACAGGCCCTACTAAAATTTTGTCACCACTTGTGCAAGGTGACTGTGATTAGCAACCCCTGACCTGCAGGAGCATCTTTAAAAAGCATTTTTGGTGTTCAGCTGTGCATTTTGCAGTTCCCCTGCCTTTGGGAATTTGGTCCAGGGAGAAGATCTGAAATGTCAAGAGAAAGGCAGCTTTCCCCCAGCTGGAGGGAGTCCCTAGACATGGATTTGGAAGCAGTGGAACTGTGTATGTATCTGCTGTGCAGATTTCATTCACCTCTGGTGTCTGGACAGGCAGCAAATCCTACAGGATCATTTACCTCTGCATGGCTGGAGTAAATATGAAAGCAATCCTGAATATCTGGGAACCTAAAAAAAGGTTCTGGATCTAAAAATGATCAAAGCAAAGTCAGGGAGGGGGATGAGGATAATAAATGCAAATTGGATTGTTTATCCCTAAATTAGACCTCGCTTCCATCTCATTTCCCCTGCTGCCTTCAGATATCCTCCAAGTGTTTCCTGGCAGTCCCTCTGCATTTTTAACATCCAAATTTTCCTTGTTCACCCCAGCGTTCACTGCTCTTCCTGTGTCTTGTGACCGAGGGTTGATTGCAATGGACGCTGCTCCTCCAGAGCAAACCAGGAGCTGATTGTCCCTTTAACCCTCCTGGAACACAGAAATCCACCCAAACCACAGGATTCCCCAAAAGCACCTGTGACAATTAGAAACTGAGTTTGCTGGGTGGAGGGAGCAGGAGGTGAAGATTTCAGCAGGGATTTTCGTCCCTGTGTTGTCACAAGTCGTTCTGTGCCAAAGTGTTGTAATGAGCACAGGACCTTCCACCAGGATTTTCCATTTCCTCCAAGTGGAACCCAGTGCTGCAAGGATTCTCTCAAATCTCAAGGCTCCTACACACCTCAACACCTCCTCTGGATCAGACTCAAGGCAAAGGATAAGATTTAATCATTCATTGCCTTTGCATGGAGAACATCTCAGCACAGGGGGTTTTTTCAGCTCCTTTTTGCTCACGGTGGCTGCCGAACGTGTCCTGTGGTGGTCACTGGAGGTGTCACCCAGACACTCAGCAGAGCCTGGAGGGATTCAGCTCATCTTAAAGCAGACACCTCCATCCAGCTGAATTGCTCTCCAAGCTCCACTGGCTGTGGGAGCCTGGGGACTATGATGAGTTCAGATGCTTAAAAACATTCCTGATCATTTTTTGGGGTGTGTTGGCCCTGCTGCTGAGCAGTGCCATTTATCTGGGAAGAGGAGATGTGCTGTGATGTTTGTGTGGTCCAACAGAGCCCATGCATGTGACCCAGCCTGTCTTCTGCCCATCCTTCAGAGCAGCACTCCGAGAATTCCTGTAGATCCATGAGCTGGCGTGGCAGCTTTTGTGTCTCTGCAGCAAGGGATGCTTGAAAATGGACCAGAATCAGCAATTAGGGACAAAAAAACTGATGTGGGGCTGTCCAGTACACAAAATGAATGAGGAACCCCTGTGGGACCCCCTTTATTGCCCTTTTGGTGATCTCTGGAGCCATTGAGGACCTCAGGGTGTGCAGGTTTTCTTGAAAGACAGCCAGTGGTTTCTGCAGACCCCAGTGGCTCAGCACTTCCCACCTTGGGATTTTGCAGTGGGAGCCAATGTTTTATCAGTGAACTGAGCTGAGAGATCCAATCCACCAGGGAAAGCAACATTAGCTACAACTTCTCCCCAAGGGGTGTTAGAAGGTTGTCTTTAGTCGTGGTGCAGCCACATCCTTTATTCCTTATTCCAGGCCAAACCAGAAATGACCTGGAGTGCCTGCTGTGCTAATTTCTCCCAAATTTCGAGACCTTCAGCTTCTCCAGGCTCTGCTGTTCAGTCCATGCCTGAGCTTGCTCCTTGTTTACAAATCCATAATGAACAAGTTCAGCCTGGGAAAGGCCCCAGAAAGTGGGAAGCCTCTTCCAAAGAGCTGCTCGTGGAGAAGGTGCCAACCAGAGAGAGAAATGCTCTGGTGTCCCCTGTTGTCTGCATGGCAGTGAGATTTGGGGCCGTGCCTTTAGCTGTCCTGGCTGCAATGATTCCTCCCATGATTGCAGAGGGAAAGAAATGGGAAGCCATGGAAATGAGTAGAGGAAAGGCTGAGATAATTGGCATTGTTTGGTCATTTTGAAACTCAGGGCAAAATGCTCTGAAGTTTTCTCTGTGGGGTTCTTTTTGGGGTGTTTTGTTTTGTTTTGATTTGTTTCGGTTTGCTTTGGTTTGGTTTGTTCTGTTTTTTTTTTTCTGGCTGAACTTGCCAAATTTGGCCTGAACTTGCAAAGAGACTTGATCTGCCAAAACCTGCATTTTTGAGTGAATTAATGATGGTCATGAAAAATTTCAGCCAGCTGAGACAAAACCCAGAGCTGTCTTGAAGAGATAAAGTTGAAATGGTGCAAAAGTCTTTCCAGACAAGCCTTTATGGTTAGCTCCTTAAAGGAATGCATGTACCTAACTCCCTCCCAAATGATGGAGAGTCACTGCTTAATTCTTGGATGACATTGGCCCTTCATGCTGAGATGGTGATGGCTGTTCCTGACAGCAGAAGGGACTGAACCAACAACCACTGAAAGCAAAAAGCAGAGTTCACACTAATTCCATTCACCCTATCCAAGGATTTGCACAGATTTCCTTTTAGGACAGTGTGAGAAACATTTGGTGGCACAGGACTGGATCTGACCCTTCTTCCTATGAGCAAATTCCTGCATTTGGCATGTTTCAAGCCCAGTTTGCTTTAGCCTTAGCTGTAAAATGCAGATTCTGTTGAAAAATGCCAGTGACTGTCTCTACTCTTTGGCCTTGCTTCGTTTTCAAATCAAAGAACAGCCTCAGCATCCTCCCTCGTCCTCCCTTTTATTTCCCTCTTGGCAAAAAATAAACGCGTATATTTTTCCTAGGGTGCTGGTATCTCTGCCCAGAACATGCCATGACATTATTTTTAACTCTGTTTTCTCTTCCTTGCTTTTCTTTATGGAAGAGCCTTGGAAGCCTCCCTCTTTTTTTTTCATCTGTGCCTGCATCTGCTTTGCCCTTTCCTTCCCTTTCCTTGCTGCTCCTGATAAAACACCTTGGTCTGGTTCCAGCAAAATGCCAAACGTACCGTGCAGGGAGCTGGGCAGAAATACCTCTGCTGATTAAATCACCCTTTTTAAATAGCCTGAGCTGTTCATGTCAGTCCTGGTGCCAGAGAGTTTCTTGCCTACCCAAATCCACTCAGCAGCAGCAGGTCAGTGGCAGCCAACCTCTCTTGCTCTTGGCTTGTGCTGAGGAAAGGCAGCTAAAAACCAGACAGATATGGAGATGTCTCCTGAAACAACAGGAGGAGGTGAAGGAGCGAGAAGAAACATTTCTGGGCAGTCTGGGTGTTGTAGTTCACCAAAATTCTGTTGTTCTCTTGCTGAGCATGGGCTGAGGGTTGTGTTTAGAGCCTTAGAGGGCCGACTGTGAGTTGTGGTGTGGCTGTAGGTGGGTTTGAAGCCTCACTGTGCTGGATGGACAGGGCAGTGAGGAGTTTTGGGAGGCTCAGATGTGTCTTGGTGACCACCAAGGTCCTGCCTTATCTTTGAGATCTTGTGGCACTTCCTGGTGCCGAGTTCTCTTCTCAGGGACAGGGGGCAAAGGGGCAGCCCTGCTCATGGCTGAGCTTCCCATAGCTCCAGTGCTCCTGCCCAGGTAGGGAGGAGGGAGGAATTGATTCCATCTTGCTGGGCACTCAGGACCTTGCAGATGCTGCACCTCTGGCAAAAGGCTAAAGGAGGAAAAGCACGAGGAGGAGACCTGACCTCCTCTGGGCTGGCTGTGCTCAGTGGGTGACAAGGGAAATGTTCTCTGGATAAAAGCAGACTTCTCTTTAGGATGGAAAAAACCCTTTTTCCCCCCACTATCCATACAGGGGGGCTGACTGGACTGCTGCAAAGGCTGAAAGATTGTCCCTGTTCATGGTGGGTGCAGGTTCCAGTGCACTTCTGCATCTCATCTCCAGGCATTCCAGAGCCTTGTCCTCATTTGGGTCCAGGCCATTAGCACTAACGAGTGACTGGGCCTGTGGACCAGAGAAAATCCTGGTCACATTCATGGTGGATTCATAATCCACACGAAAACAGAGTGAGTGTTTATATGGACAGAAAGAAAACCCAATTTTATGCCAGCAAGACTTTAAATAGCACACCAGGGCTTCGTAAGGGGTACAAACCCTTACATCTGAGAGAGCAGGAGAAGAATGGGATCCAAAAAATATCCCATGGGAGCTGCTCAACCTGCTGCTGGGCACCTCCTGTTGAAGCATCACCCTGCAGCCACCAGCCTGGGGAGGGGACCAGAGCATCCCGCACCCCGTTACTCCACACTCGTCTGCCAGCGCAGCCCTGGCCCGTCCTTCCCGTTCCCAGGCAGGAGTCAAGGTCTCCGTGGCTGGAGAGGCTGACGCAGGCAGCTCCCCCGGTGACGCTCCCGCTGCCGCCGGGGACGGAACATTCCCGAGGGGAGGCGAGAGGCGGCCGGCGGGGACGGGCACAGATGCGCACAGAGAGTCACCTTGAGCGCCTCCGGAGCCCGCAGGGACGCGGCAGGATTGTTTTGCCGTCCTGCTCCAAGCGAGAGGAGGAGAAGGAGGAGGAGGAGGAGGAGGAGTGGGGCTGACAGCAGGGATTTCGTGGGAGATGGCGTTGGAAGTAGCCGGTGCAGCTGGGCTGTGTCCCGTGGCCTTCACCTGCTGCTTTGCCAGGGGAAAAAGGAAAGGGGAGGTGTGGCTGCAGAGCTCTTTGATTTCTGCTGCTTTCATACTTTGTTTTCATCCCCGGTGGAAGGACCCTCTGGTCCTGCAGCATGGGTTGGGTCCATCCTGTTAAGCTCCCTTCACCTTCAGAAAAGGATGGCCAGACTCACAATGATTATTGGGAATTTGGGAATGGTGTCCGGCTCATAAAAACCCCCAGACTATGCCTGGGACTCACCTGGGTCAGTGCTACCCAGGCCAAGACAGACCTGTGCCAGACTGAGCAGGAGGGACAGTTTGGAGGTGGAGCTTCAAAGGGGTTTCCATCTTTCGAGGACAGACAGAGCAATTGGGTCATCCCCTTTCCCTCCATCCATCTTTTTGAGCTCCTTCTGCTTCAGAGGCAACATTGGTTGGGTATTTCCCTTGCAATGAGTTATCCTGATATGCCTTCCTTTTGCATCCAAGTGGGACAAGGCTGTGAGAATCCCTCTGAGTAAAATACAGCCCATCCCCAGGCCTTACTTGTGTACAAAGAGCTGATGATGGAAAGCTGGAGAGGGGCTTTGGACAAGGGATGGAGGGACAGGACACAGGGAATGGCTTCCCACTGCCAGAGGGCAGGGATGGATGGGATATTGGGAAGGAATTCTTCCCTGTGAGGGTGGGGAGGCGCTGGCACAGGGTTTCCAGAGAAGCTGTGGCTGTCCCTGGATCCCTGGCAGTGTCCAAGGCCAGGTTGGACAGGTCTTGGAGCAATCTGGGATAGTGGAACAAGATGATCTTTAAGGTCCCTTCCAACCCAAAGCATTCAAGGATTCTGTGGAACCAGAAGCAAATTCTGATCCCCAGCCTGGGGTGTGCTGCTTTTATCCCAACAAATGGCTTTAAATTTTCAGGCCACGCCTTGGGGCTGGGATGCTGTTGGTCCATGCCAAAGGTTTTGCAGCCTTCCGCCGTCCCACTCTTTTTAGACCAAATCCATAAGAGGCAAAGCAAGGCAATTATTTCAGAAACACCCACAAGTGCTCCTCTGGCACCCCATGCTCAAACTGGGCACGCAGAGCACACACACAGAGCAGTGCTCCCACCCCTGCAGCCTTCCCCGACTCTCCAGCCCACCATATCCAACACTCAGCCCCAGGCTGAGCCTCTCCCAGCAGTTTTGGCTCCGAGCAGCCAAAGTGGGAGCGAGGAGAGGGCAGGGGGCTGGGGGGGAAGGGTGTAAATTGCTCACCGAGGATGCTATCACGTCAAACGCTCTGTTTACAAGCTGCTGCCAGGTTATTGAAGATCAGAGAGTGGCTGGCTCTAAACACAGCTACTCCTGGAGTGCAGCGTGTCGGGGCTGGTTGATACATGTCCCCCCGCTGCCCTTGGGGTGACCTTTGAGACCCTGGAGTTATCAGGGGGAAGCGACCATGCGGTGGGGCTGGGGGACCACCTAGGGTGTGAGGGGAGCCGTGGGGAGATGCTGCACAGCCCAAGGGGAGGAGATCTGGAGATACAGAGGGCTCCTGGCCTGCATAGAGCCAGGGCTGGGAACTTATGGGAGCATCTAAACACCTGGGATAAACATTTGCCTGACCATGGATGGCAGAGGTGACTTCTTCCAGCCTGACCAGTTGGGTTGACTGGCGTCCTCTGTGGTGTTGGTGCATGGAGAGGTGGCTCTGCCCACCAGATGAAAACCAGCACTGGTGATTTCAGGCAGGATTGAGTTTATCTGATGTATCTGTGGCATTAAATTCAACACAGCCAGGAATCTGATCATCTGCACTGCTAAACTTTTAACTTGTTCCCAGAAACTGTCCAAGACCCAAACAATCCCTGGGCATCAGGCTGGAGACAGCACGCACCAAGAACTGCTCCCAAAATGTATTTTGGATCTGTCCACACTGTTCTGGAGGTGGAGAGAGTTAAATAGCATGGGCATGGCCAGGGCAGACCAGCTGGCCTCAGGATCAGGGGAACGAACGGGTATTTTTTGTTTGCCAGTACAGAGTAGGTGCCAAAGTTTAAGGTACTGGATAGTCAGCAGCAGACAGAGCAGCCCTGGCAGTGTTTGTCAAGGCAGAGGAAGACCCCTGAGTCTTTGTTTGAAGATGGCAGTGGCAAAGTCTAGTGGAAATGTCCCTGTGCGTGGCAGGGAGGCTGGAACTGGATGACCTAATTTAAGGTGTCTTCCTACCCAAACCATTCAGTGATTTTATGAAGGTTGGTCAGATGCAGATGGGAGAAGCGAGGGGTGATATTTATTTCTGATCTCCTGGATGGGACAGGCCAGTTGTTCTGGGGGTTTGATTTGGATAAGAAAACAGGGGTAAAGGCTCTCACATTCACTTGTTCAGAGCAGCCGAACATCCCCCTGCTTGCCAGAGCACAATCCCCACTCAAGGCTTATCCCTGTGGCCTGGAGGCTCCCTGAGTTTATGGAATCATTCAGGCTGGAAAAGCCCTCTGGGATCATCAAGTCCAACCATCCCCCAGCACTGCCAAGGCCACCACTCACCCATGTCCCCAAGTGCCACATCCACACATTTCTTAAATCCTTCCAGTCATGGTGATTCAGCCACTGTTCCCTCATTTCCAGCAGTGTCCTCATTCCCAGACACCAGTATGGCTTTAACTCCCATTTCTGGTCTTGATCCCAAGCATGCTCAGCCCAGGGCAGTGGACTGACCACAGCAAAATTCCCACCACCCTGACAGAGCTGCCTTTCCACTGTCTCCACCCTGTGGCTTCAGCCTGCCCTGGGAAAAAAAAACAGGGAAAAAAAAGAGGAAAGATAAGGCCAGAAAGAAGGTTCAGGTGAGGATGTGTTAAATACAGATTTGAAAGGCTGAGGGGAATCTCCTGCTGTCACAGAGACAATGATGGCCAGCAAATCATCTGTCTCTGGTACAATTAGGGTGACATCTGGCATTCAGAGGATGGTGACAGGAATTGGAGGCTCCAGGGAGATGCTCCTTCCTCCTGCTTTGCTGGCAGAGACCTGGAGCTCAGGTTTAAGGTTAAACTTAAACTGCAAATACTTTGAGCTGGCTGCAAATCCTTTGCTTGTGCCCATGGGGACGGCAAGGCCACCCTCATCTCCAAGGACAGAGCTGGATTTCCTGTTGCCAGCTCCCAGGACTGTGAGCAGGCCAGAGCAGCTGCCCATCCCTTCTCTCCAAAGCTGGATAAACTCCTAATTTTAACTGGGAATGAGCATTGATGGACAGATGGAGGGAGGAGGAACCCCTGGAGAAAGGATGTCTGGAAGCAGCCTAGGAAAGGAGAACCCATGGCAGGTCACTGCCTGTCTGCAGTGGTGGGCAATCCCAGATCCCCTGGAAAAGGGTGCAGCCTGAGCTCTGGGAGAGCAGAACAAGGAATTCAGTGCTTTAAAGACTTTCCAAGCCAGGCATGGTGTTGTAACACCCAGCTCAGCCCCTCGAAGGATGAGCAGCCCCAGCCCTCTGCCTGCAACCCCACACAAACCTCTTTGGGGCAGCCACAGGGGGCCCTGAGTGATTAAGGAAAACCTTAATCCTTCCCTCGAGTCCTTCCCTGGAGTCCTCTTATCCATGAAGAGTTCTCCTGGCTGGTCTCAGGGATGGAATGTTGCCCCGAGCACGCAGTGGGGATGGAGAGGACTTTCCTCGGGCAGATTTGTTGAGGACTCTGTCTCTGCTTCCCACCAGGAGCACATCTGTGCTCTCTGCCACCCTCACAGCCTGGCTGTGACACACAGCCCCAGCTTCTCCTTGGTTAGGGGTGCTCAAGGATGGCCACAAATGCTTTTCAGAGCCAGCCTGGAGCGCCTCAACCCTTGGGGATGCTCTGAACTAAGATTCCTTGGAGAAGCAAGCTGGATGAAATCTCCTTGGCACCAGGCTACAGAGCAGCCTGGCCAGGGGAAGGGGCCCTCCTGGAAAAAGTGGTCATTGTTCCCTTTGGTGGAGCAGCTCAGAGACCAGAGCTCAGCCTGGCAGACCTCGGTGCCCTTGTTTGCTCTGCGGTGTTTGCCAGGGAATGTTTGCCCCGCTGTGGGTGGGTGGAGGTGAAACAGAGCCAGGGGAGGGCTCCTCACCACCTCCCTGACCCAGCAGCCATGCCTTGGTTCTCAGTGGCAGCATGGTGAGCTCCAGGCACCCTGTCCTGCACAGAGGAGGTGGAGACACTTGGATCATCCCTTTGGGAGAGATCCTGAGCTCCTGTGGTGTGGCAGAGTGCTGTGGGTGAGCTGTGCCTGCCAGTGCTGCTCCAGACAAGAGCCCAGCATGGGATGGCACTGAAATAAAATACAGCAGCTTTGAGCTGAAGGAGGGTGGATTTAGATCAGGAAGAAATTCTTGTCTGTGGAGAAGCTGTGGATGTTCCATCCCTGGAAGTGTCCAAGGCCAGGTTGGACAGGGCTTGGAGCACCCCGGTCTGGTAGAAGTTGTCCTTGCCCATGGCAGGGGGGTGGAATGAGATGAGCTTCCAGGTCCCTTCTATCCCAAAGCATTCTGTGATCCCCTGGTTCTGTGACATGAATTTGATGCTGCTTTGCTCTTTCTTTGCCCAGCTGACCAAGCCCATCTCCAAGCGTGTCCAAAGGAGGGTGACAAGGCTGGTGAGGGGCTTGGAACACGAGCCCTGTGAGGAACGGCTGAGAGAGCTGGGATTGTTTAGCCTGGAGAAAAGGAGACTCAGAGGTGACCTTATCACTCTCCACAACTCCCTGAAAGGTGTCTGCAGTCAGGTGAGGGTTGGTCTCTTTCTCTAGGCAACAACTGACAGAACAAGAGGACACAGCCTCAAGCTGTGCCAAGGAAAATTTAGGTTGGATATTAGGAAGAAGTTTTTTACAGAAAGAGTGATAAAGAATTGCAATGGTCTGCCTGGGGAGGTGGTGGAGTCACCATCCCTGGGTGCGTTTAAAAAGAGATTGGATGTGGCACTGGGTGCCAGGGTTTAGCTGAGGTCTTGGGGCAGGGCTTGGACTCCGTGATCTTGAAGGTCTCTTCCCACCTGGGGATTCTGTGATTCTGGGATTCTGTGATTCTGTGATTCTGTGATCTTGCAGCTCCAGGGCCCAGCTGCAGATGGAGCATGTGCTGTGCTGAATCTTCTGTTCATTGTGAGAAAATCCACACTGCTGGGTGTGCCTGCATTCTGAGGAACGCTGGAGCTCACACCTTACCACACAGACAGCAAACCACCCCCCGCCCAGTGCTGCAGCTCCCCACAGTCCCCCCTCTCACTGCTTTTTCTTTACTTTCTCTCTCTCCCCCACCTCTCTCCCCTCGGCACCTGCTGGTTTTTTCATGCCTGTCTCCCTCTCTGGCCCTGGCTCTGAGTTTCCAGAGGCACTTCCCACTTTACCAAGATGTCACAGTGCACAGCTATTACCTGGAGAAGGTTTTACACTGCAGCATCTGCAAGGTGAAGAACTGAGAAGTACCACAAAAACCTTCTCTCCAAAGCCTCAGACCACTTGTAAACAGGGTGTTAATGACAACAAACTCAGCACAAGAGCAGACATTACCCACAGAGATGAAATTTCACACAGAAGCTGGGGATGCAGTAGCAGGACCAAGGCTGCATGGAAAACCAAAGACCAACAAGGGAGGTCTGAATATTTCAGTGTGAGAATTGGAAAGATCATTGCAGTGGCACCCAGGGAAGGAATGAAAGGATTATCTTAGATATTGTGCAGGATGTACATCACTGGGTAATTATTTTAATCCTTGCCTGAAACATTCAGGGGTTCATGCTCTGTCTGTGGCAGGAATTGACTCATAACTTGTAAAACACCTTTGCACAGCCCAATGGGCTCTTCTTGGGTAGGTTCACAAACTGAGTTTGAGAGCCTGGATCACTTTTATCACCTTTCTCTCACTCCAAGACACTCCTGTGAGCCTCAGGCTGGAGCTCACCCATGTGGAGAAACACCTCTTAGGCTGCCAGGTCAATATGGGGACAAAGGGGCTCTTTCAGAGCTTTCTGATGGCTTTGGAGCCATCCTGGGCTGGGGGTCACAGAGGACAGCACCCCACTCTTGACCTGGGACTGTGACTGCAATCCCTGGTGTCCATGCTCAGGAGGGCAGGTCCTTTTCTGTCCAGCTGTGCTGGAGAAGTCGCAGGCTCCATTTCCCAGCGGTTTGGGTGGGTGTTTTGTAAAACCGAGGATATTTTTTAAAACTGTGGCTGCTCACGGAGCTCACGCTCTCCCTCCATCCCTTGGAGAGGCTCAGCTCGGTGGCACAGCCCCAGCCCACTCCCCAAAGCAAGGGAGGCGTTTCCAGTGGCTTCTTCCAGGCCTTCATGGAGGAGATTATGGAGCCAGGTCTGCTGCAGGCAACAAATTTAACGTGTTTGTGCAGCAGGAACAAAAGGACCGTGGTGTCCAGAGCAGAGGAAGCTCAGCTCACAGGCTCTTGTTGTGTTCACCCTGGGCTTGGCCACGTGCTGCTGCTGGCCATAAAAATATCCATTTCCTTTCTAATTTGAGCTACAACACTTGACACTTTGGCCTTGGGCGATAATGCAATGTTCAAGTGCTCAGCAGACACCCTGCAGCCCTTCTTCCTGCTTTGCTCCAGCACAAATAACCCACAGTTTTCACTTCAATAAAATATTAACAGCCAAGGAGTCCAATAGCTTTCATCTGTATTTATTTCCTGGCTATCATCTCATTAACAGGAATCTGCTGGTTCTGCATGGAGTTCCTGGGATCTGGGAGAGACCAAGCTGGAGTTCAAGCAAGGGGAAAGACTTTTCCTTCAACTCCAGTGAAGTTATTAAAAAAATGGCTTTTTTTCCCCTGCACTGTGGTTTAAAATGAGATTTGTGTAGTTATAGCACAAGTGTCTTGTCCCTAGGGAGCCATGAAGGAACTGAGCCGAGGCTGATTCATCTTCAATTATTTCTAGGACTCACCAGCACGGAGTTCATGGGGTTTGGGTTGTGAGGATGGAGATCTTTTCCACAGCCCAAGGTTTCCATCCAGCTCCAGTGCAGTCCTAGAGGGGTGCAGGTTTCCCATAGACTTCCATCCACCATCCCTATGGAAAAATCCCAGACCCCTTAGGGTTTCTCCACTAGATCAGCATTTCTGAGGCTGGACCAGCTCAGCCAGTTCCCTTCTTCCTGAGTCTGGGAGGTCATTAATTGATATTAAATCCTCCTTTCCCCTTCAGTGGGACAACTCCTTTTTCTCTGAGGCTCTTGTGCAGCAGTGGCACGAACAGATAAATCTGTGTCATGTCTTGGAGTGTGTTGGGCGTTTTTTCTGGTGCACAGGTCAGAGAATCATGGAATGGTTTGAGTTGGAAGGGATCTTAAGGATCATCCCATTGCAAGCTCCCTGCCATGGACAGGGACACCTTCCACTATCCCAGGTTGATCCACATCCTGTCCAACCTGGCCTTGGACACTTCCAGGGATCCAGGGACAGCCACAGTTTCCCTGGGCACCCTGTGCCAGTGTTCTACACCCTCACTGTAAAAAATCATCTTCCTTATATCTGGCTTAAATCTACCCTATTTTAGTTTAAAAACATCACTCCTTGTCCTGTTGCAACAGATCCTGGTAAAAAGTCTGTCTCCATCTTTCTTATAAACTCCCTTTGAATCTTAGAGGGTCACCCCGAAGATTTCTCTTTCCATCTCTGCTGTTTCTTTCCTGTAGCATCCCTGTTCCACTGTGAAAAGCACCTTCTACAGGTGGACTCAAAATCTCCTCCATAGAGAAGAAAACAGCAGATGAAACAACCCAGGAGAGATGATTCTGGAGAGTCCCCCGTGTCCCATCCTCGTGCTCATTCCTGCGGCCCTCACACCCCTCCCATGTGCCATCTGTGCCATCTTCGCCCTCTGCTCACCAGCCCAGTGAAACTCCTGACTGGAGAGCAGCCTGAAGCCTCTCGAGGGCATTTCCCCACGTCGGACATTCACCAGAAACCAAGGGAATGGCTCTGAATCCTCCCGGCGCTGGGTGCGGAGCGGGACCGGCCGTGCTGTTGCACGGGGAGCTTGTGCAGCGAAGGCTCAGCCAAGCCAGGAGTGGGTTTTATTTCTCTAGGATTTTATTACATGAATTTTTACTTCCCCATGAGCCGTCCAGATTCGCTGGGAAGGAGGGACATCTCGTGGCCACACCACGAACATCTCTCCTGCTCCTCGAGCATCCTCCCCTCCCAGCCCCGGGTACCACCCCAGCATCACCCCGAGCTGCCCGCGGAGCCCCCCGGCCTCTCCCTTGTCCTCCAGGGGCTGCGGGTGGCCAAGGCAAGGACGAGGTAAGGACAGCGGCTGGCCATGGGAAGGATAGGGGCTCACTCTCCCCCTGACGCCCCAGTAGAGAAATGGAAAATCTTCGCATTCAGTTTTTTATTACTGATTTCAGGCGGAGCGGGGGCATCGCCTGGAAGGAACGCTCCAGAGCTGGTGTGGCCCCAGGAGGTGCGGGCAGGACACGCTCCCACCCTGCCCGTGGCACGGAGGGGGTGTAGTATTGCCACCAGCGGCATCAGAGGCAGGGCAGAGATTCTTCACCCCCATCCCACCACCCTGGCCGCGACCCCCTCTTCTCGGGGCTGCATTTGAGGAGCCGAGGGGATTTTCTGTATCCAGGTGGGTCACGAAGGAGTTTTCTGTCCTTTGTGCCGGAGGTGATGCCTGCAAAGTGGGTACGGCTTTCCGAGGAGGAGGAGGAGGAAGGAGCTGTGGCACCTCTTCAGTTTCTGCGGCAGCCACAGAGCCGGCAGCATCCGCCTCCCTCACATCCCCCCTCATTCCCCATCTCCAAGGGAGAAAGGGAAACGCCTGCACCGAGCCACCCCCGGCTGGTGGCTGTCCCGCGGCGCTGTCCCCAGCAGCTGCTGGCGGCTCAGGGCTGCGGCTCGGGCTCGTACTGCTTCTCCGTGGAGGTGTAGAAGTCCTCGAGCACCGACTGCAGGTACTCGAAGGTGGGGCGCTCCTCGGGGTTGCTGCGCCAGCACTTGAGGATGATGCTGTAGAGCTCCCCGGGACACGTCTCTGGGCAGGGCATGCGGTAGCCCCGCTCCAAGTTGCGGATCACCTCGGGGTTGGTCATCCCTGGAGGGGAACACGGCCCAGCAGGAGTTATTCGGCACCCCCCGGGGAGGGGGGAAGGTCAGCGCACCCAGCAGCTCACACCCCGGGCAGGGCTGGAGGGGCTGCGGTGGTTCCCGTGGCTGGGAATCCTCCCCTCCTCAGGGCTGAGCTTCCCCTCTGTCCCTCTGTCCCATCCCCGAGTCCCCTCTGTAAGTCTGGCTTTGCACAGGGAACTCAGGGAACACCTCAGGACACTGAGGGACACGTGAGTGTCCCCACGGGGGACAGTGGGGGACTGGAGCATGTCCAGGGCAGGGGACAGAGCTGGGGAAGGGGCTGGAGCCCCAGGAGAGGCTGAGGGAGCTGGGAAAGGGGCTCAGCCTGGAGAAAAGGAGGCTCAGGGGGGACCTTGTGGCTCTGCACAGCTCCCTGACAGGAGGGGGCAGCCGGAGGGGTCGGGCTCTGCTTCCAGGGAACAAGTGAAAAAACAAGGGGAAATGGCCTCAAGTTGTACCAGGGAAGTTTTAGATTGGATATTAGCAAACATTTCTTCACTGAAAGTGTTGTGCAGCCCTGGCACAGCTGCCCAGGGCAGCGATGGAGTCCCCATCCCTGGAGGGATTTCCCAGACACATCAGTGTGGCACCTGGGGACATGGAGCAGTGGTGGCCTTGGGTTAAATCAATTTAGAGGCTTTTTCCAAATGAAAGATTCTAAGAGACAGCTGAGTGTGTCTGGGCACTCGTCAGTGGGTGCCTCCGAGCCTGGAGCGGTGCTGGATGCTTGGAAGTGGCTGGATACTCACCCTGTATTCCCAGAGCCCTGCAGTTGGATAAGGGATCCTGTGCTGGGGTAAAGGATCCTGTACTGGGATAAGGGATCCTGTACTGGGATAAGGGATCCTGTACTGGGATAAGGGATCTTGTGCTGGGATAAGGGATCCTGTACCTGGATAAGGGATCCTGTACCGGGATAAGGGATCCTGTACCAGGGTAAGGGATCCTGTACTGGGATAAGGGATCCTGTACCAGGGTAAGGGATCCTGTACCGGGGTAAGGGATCCTGTACTGGGATAAGGGATCCTGTACTGGGATAAGGGATCCTGTACCTGGATAAGGGATCCTGTACTGGGATAAGGGATCCTGTACCTGGATAAGGGATCCTGCCGTAGGTGATGATCTCTGTTAGGAGGATCCCAAAGGACCACACGTCAGATTTGATGGTGAACACCCCGTAGTTAATGGCTTCTGGGGCCGTCCATTTGATGGGAAATTTGGCACCTGTTCCAAGGGAAACAAAGGGAAATAACACCTGGAGTTGGAGCACCTCCCTCACCTCCCACAGGCACAGCAAATCCCCCAAACTGATCCCTGGTTCCTTTGGGCTGCTGATTATGATTCTGTGATTCTTCCTAGGAGAGGGGCTCCAGCCCTCTGATCATCTCCACGGCCTCCTCTGGACCTGCTCCACCCCAGAGCTGGATGGAGGATTCCAAACCAATGTCCCTGGCAGATTTATTATAGAACAACAACAGTAGGATTTTATCCTGTATAAAATTTCTTTGGCTTTTGCCAAGAAAAATTGGATCAAATGATCCTTGAGGTCCTCTTCCAACCTGGTACCCTGTGGTTCTGTAAAGCCACTTACTAGAAGGGGGTTGTTTTTAGCAAAACCAGAATTATTATTAACAGAATTACACTGATTTCATCAAAGCTTCTTCTAAGGATAAAACTGCCTTAAAAATTTGCAGCAAAATCAAAGTTCCCCTTCATGGCAGTTTCCCAATTACATTTGGGATCTTTTACTACCCTGAAATAGTTTTGCACGTTGAAATGGGTATAATTTGTATCAAAAAGTGTTTTGGGGACAGGAAATTGAAAGAAATGTTTCTTACCTTATTGAAAAAGCCCACAAGAACTATTAAATTTCCTTTCCTCAGAGTATGTCTCAAGGGGAATTTTATCTCCTCCCAACTCTAGATGAGGACAGATTTCCAAAATTTGAAAATCCTCTGATAAGTGCCACTTATGCCCAACTTAACTGCGTTATTTCAACCACTGCTGCTGCTTTCCCTGATGCTCTGTAGAGTCTCTTTGCAATCTGAATGATCTGATCCCACACCTGACCTCAGAGTCAGAGCTCAATAGAGGGATGACCTCAGAAGTCTTTTCCAAACTAAATGATTCTGTGATTTACTGATTTTAAAGTGCTCAGGGCTTGGTTTGCCTGGCACACACAGAAGCTGCTGCTGGGCCCAGATTTGTGCCTCCAGCTCCCCTCTGCAGTGCAGTGACCGAGTTACTCTGTTATTTCCTTCCCTCTGGACTGAATCCCCAGAAAAACCTGGGCACAGGCAGCAGCTTTCATGAGCAGAGGCCAAATTTCTCCAACAAACAACCGGAGTGCCAGCAGGACTCTGCCAAACAGGACCAAAAGGCTTTTGCCCTATTTCCTTCTGCAGTTTTCAGTTGGTTTTATAGCCCACAAGCGCTGCTGCCTCTCCCAGCACTGGATTTTTGGCTGTTTCTGTTTCTCTGCCTCTTGCCTGGGTGCCCTGTGCCTGATGCCAGCCCGGCATCCTGGCATTGCCGAGGGCAGTGCTGGGAGGGGCACCCACCTTCCTGTGCCAGGTACTCGTTCTCGATGAGCCTGGCCAGGCCGAAATCGGCGATTTTGCAGCACAGCGTCTCCGAGACGAGGATGTTGGCAGCCCTCAGGTCGCGGTGGATGAAGTTCATGCGCTCGATGTAAGCCATGCCCTCTGCCACCTGCGGGGGGAGGAAGAGCCCTTCTTGGGTCATCGCCTCCCCGTTCTACCTCGGCTGCTTGGCAAAAACCTTCACAAAGCAGTTTGTAGGGGGTCGCTGGCATCTCTCGCTGCTCGTGGAGGTGCCTGCGTTCCCCACGGATGGGTGGATGCACAGGTGGATGGGCAGACAGGTAAATAAATGGATATTGCCCTCGTGTGGGTGCAGATACTCGGCTTCAGCAGCCGAGTGAGGCGGAACAGAAGCGCCGCTCTCTGTTCTGCTCAGAAGTCGCAGCCCCGAGCTGTGTCTGCAGCGGGAGCTGAAACCACATCACTGCATTCCCAGTTTCTGCCACAAGTCTCTCCTCTCCGGTGGGGGTTTTAGTCATAAACAACCCGGGTTAAATATGTGAATTAAGAAAAGCGAAAAAAAAAAAAAAAACCACAAAAAAGCCCCTCCAAACTAGCAAATCATAGAATCATGGAATGGTTGGAAGGGACCTTAAAGATCTCATTCCACCCCCTGCCATGGGCAGGGACAACTCCCACTGCTCCAGGGTGCTCCAAGCCCCATCCAACCTGGCCTTGGACACTTCCAGGGATCCAGGGGCAGCCACAGCTTCTCTGGGCACCCTGTGCCAGGGCCTCCCCACCCTCACAGGGAAGGATTTATTCCTAGAATCTTATCGGGGTACCTGGTGTGTGATGAGCCTTTATCAATGACAGCAGCAATATTTCATTGATGAGTGCTGGGGGTTGAAAAAGGAGACTGATAGAAGACAGAGATTGCCAGGCTGAGTCTCAGACTTGGACTGGGCATTTATTGGGAAGGTGGGTGGGTCTGTGCAGCCCTGGCCAGCACTGGGTAGCACCTATGAAAGCTTTTAGGTGCCTAAAAGTTGGTGGGTGAGGGCAGAGCAATTTTCCACTCCATGCAGATTCTCACGAGCCTCAGAACTCACATGTGGTTTCAAACAGGATACTCACTTGTACTTTCCAGTGCTGCATTTCTACCCTGTGTCAACACCCCTCTAGTGCAAGGGCTGCTTTCTGCAGTGGAAAATGGAAGAATTGATGTAATTTCCTGCCCTGATGTTAATGAGATAGGACGTGGTGCTCAGCCCATTCTGGCCCAGAGTGTTTTGAATCATTTACCCTCAAGACTGACCACAGGATCGAGTGCATGGGCCCAGACTGTTCTAATTTTAACCCCCACGGATGTCATCGGATCAAAGACTGCGCTCGAAGAGGGTCGGGCGCCTGTTGGGCTGTGATGTCACCCCAACAGCACGGATAAACAGATTGCAAAACAGCTCAGTAGACTGCCCTTTCCTCCTGCTGCTCCTCCCAGATATACCCAGGGAATGTTTGAGTCCCTGCCCTGGGGAGGAGGTGCTGGGGTGGGAGAGGGAAGGATGGAAGTTGTTCTTCCAGCTGACACCAGTGCCTCAGGGATGGGTAAAATCCTTCCTACCCCATGCTGAGGGTGACCTCTGTGGGTTTGGGGTGTGGGGGTTTGGCCTGTGTTCAATTGTCCTGGTCCTGGTGTGTGGTGCAGGTTGCCCAGAGAGGCTGTGGCTGCCCCTGGATCCCTGGAAGTGTCCAAGGCCAGGCTGGATGGGGCTTGGAGCAACCAGGGACAGTGGAAGGTGTCCCTGCCCATAGCAGGGGGTTGGAATGGGATGATTTTTCAGGTGCCTTCCAACCCCAACCATCCTGTGATTCCATCATTCTGTAACATTGATCAAAATCTTTGCTCTGAGTCCCACATGGATTGCTCTGGCTGCAGGAATTTCCTCCTGCACAGAAATGCATCAAGGCAGTTTCTGGAGAATGCTCCCGCTAAAGCCAAGGGCTCTGTAATATGGATTAACCAGGATCATATTCCTTACCCTCAGGAATTTAAAACAAACCACAGGCTATAATTTTCAAGAGAGGGGATGAAACAGCGAAAGACGGAGAGAGGGAAGTGGGGTTTTCAGAAGAGGAGGGAAGGAGGGAAGCAATTAAGCCAAAGACACCAAATGGGGAGGGTGCATTTGGCTCCACAATGTGTCACAGACAGCAATGATGAAGCTGCAGATATGTAAAATATTATCAGTGGTGAAGAGGGAAGGAATAGAAAGAGGTTCCTCTGCACTCCTATGGATGGTTCAAAGTAAAAATAACAGAAGGTGGCACTGCTTTAAAGTATTTAAACCTTTTCATCCTGGTTAGAGCAAGAAGGAAAGGCTTTCATTATCATAAAACATCTCCTCAAATATTAAGATTCTCCAGCAGTTAATTCATTAAAAAGTAACTCTATTTAATGGCTGGGACCAGCAAACCTTTACACATTTTTTCCTCAGGTCCATTTTGCCAAGAGAGGCTGAGTGATCTTATGGATAAATCCCAGACATTCATTCAGTTTTATTCAGCTTCAGGATTTGGGCTTTTTTTCTTTCCCCCAGTATTTCCTAAATAGCCTCACTCTGCTCTGGGTGAGCCAAATTCTGTCAGCAGCTGGCTGGGACCAAAGTGCAGCAATTTTGCCATTCTCATTCTTCATGTGCTTTCCCTAATTTTTCCCTATTTGTGTTTGGAGGCACCTGGGGACTGAAATGTTACAGTCCAATGCAGCTGATAAGATTTGCAGCCTTTTAACTTGAAAGTTAAAGGTTTGTCTTCATAAAGAGCAATATTCCCAGATTTGAGGGTCAGAACATCCTTTGTGCCTCATCAGAAGGGCAGAATTGCTGGTCCTGCGCTGGGGGTCTCTTTGTTGAGCTTTTTCTTCTTTTTTAGTAAAAAGAAAAGGAATTTTCTTTTCCTGCTCAGCAAGGCAGAAAAGCAAAATAAATAAATCGGACCAAAATAAACTCAACCACCCCCCAGAAAACCCCAAACTCTGGATCTCTAGCCCTGCACTGAGCTATCAGAGGCTGCCCTAAGGACAGAGCTGACATGCACGGGAGGGATGAGGAGAATCCCTCAGAGAACACACCAGGAGGAGCTGTTTTCCTCCAGGACATCTTTGCTCTGACTGACTTCAGACTTGCAGGAATTCCACTGAGGCAACAACAAATCCTGGGTCCTTTTCCTAGGGACTGTTCACTGACCTGAGCAGAGATGTCAATGAGTTTGGGGAGGTTCAGTTGGCTTCCTTCTTCTGTCTTCAGGAAATCCAGCAAGCACCCTGCAGGAGAGGAGGGACTGCTGTAACTCTTCCCAATATTCTATAAATTTGTTTTCCTTGGTGCTTTTCTGAACACAGGCAACAAATCTGCCTGAGGAGAAAAGCCAAGGAACCAGAATGGGCATCCACTGGAGCATCTTCCTTTAGGAAAGGCCCCAAACAGCCCAAATTCCCCTCTGTTTTGTACAGATCAGCTGCAAACTGCTGGGCATTCATCATTTAAACTGTTACAAACAAGAGGGGCCAAAGACAGGACAATTTTACCACAAGGGGAGTAAAAAACTGAACCAAACTTCCAGTGAGAACAGTGGAGAGGAGAACTTTAAATACTCTTCAAATGGAGCACCACCATCTTTTTTTTTTTTTTTTTCCCATCACCCAGAAAGCCTCTTTCTGTATTAGAACCAAACTTTTGGGTCACTTTGTTGCAGATTTGGTACAACCCCCTCCTCCTCACCCCCATTCTGCATGGGAGCACTGGCTAGCTCACCAAACTGGTTTTGCAGAAGCCCAGCCAAGAGCTCCAGGAGGGTTTTACCGTTGGCCATGTACTCTGTCACGATGTAGATGGGCTGCTTGGTGACCACGGCGTACAGCTGGACCAGTTTGTTGTGCCGCAGCTTCTTCATCAGGTTTGCCTCTGCCAGGAAGGCATCAGGATCCATGCTGCCCTCCTTCATGGTCTTCACAGCCACCTTGATGTTGTTCTTGTAGTAGCCTGAAGAGAGAGAGCGATGCTTTGGGGGGTTCTGGGCTCTCTGCAGGCACGGTGGGGTTGTGTGATGAGGAGGAAAAGAGCTCATGGAGCAGAAAACCACAGGAACAGCTTGAATCCCTCATAAAGAACCAGGTGGTAAATGCCAGGACCAGCAGGTGTGAGAGGAGAGGGGACACTCGTGTCACAGCTGCCAATCCTTGTGGCTGCATCAGGGATGGTCCCTGCAGTGAGCCCACCCTCACACAGCCCTCCCAGACCCTTCCTGGGTGAAATCCCTGGGACTTCCCACCAGCTCGATGCCTTGGGTTTTAACTTTTATATTTTCCAAGCCCTGCAGTGCCCAGTGTGTAACTCTGGAGTTGCCTGTTCCCTGTTCAGTGCTGCTCTCTGTGCTGGGCACACACAACAAAGCCTCTCCGGGGCTGCTCTCCAAGGACACCCAGCCCCTTCTGGGCCCAAAAAGCATCAACCAAAGAGCCTCTGAGGGGGGCAAGCTGAGGGCAATTCCATCATTAACTGCAGCTTTAATTGGAGAATGAACCCTGAGATGCAAATGAACCAAACCCAGAAAAGTGGGAAGAACTCGTGGCCTCTCAGGGTCCATCTCGGGGCCCATCTGGGCAGCACCTCTGGCTCCCCAGGGGTACCTTTGGAGGCCTTTCCAATAAATCCCCACCTTTATTCCCTTTACTCCTGTCTGGTCTCTGCTTCTAGGAGGCCTCTCAAAGCATCAAGCTGGGCTCTCAAATCACCCAAATGCCACCCAAAAAAGGCAGGGCTGTGCAGCCAGGACGTGAACTCAGCCTGGTCCTGTCAACAATCTCCATTTCCAAGGCAACCAGCGACCGCAGAGAGGGCGGCAGAGGAAGCTGAGCTCCCCCCACTTCCTCTCACACTGATTAGCAGTGGGCAGGAAGGCATCAGGGATTGAGATGTGGGGTATAAAGTGGAAGAGGGGAGCAAAAAAAAAGAGGGAAAATATCCCCCAGGCACCCTGCTGGGTGTGACTCAGGATCCTACAGCTGTGCCCAGCATTCCCAGGAGGAATGAGTGCACATCCCAAGAGATGTGTAAATAGTGAGTTCAACACCCAGCCCCTGTGAAGCCCTTGCTCAGCCACAGATCTGTGAAATCACAAACTGCCCAGTCCTTCCCAGGAATGCTGCAGCTGCTGCTCTGTGTGTGCCCATAAACACGTGTTCATCCTTAAGGATCCCCACTCCCAGGACAGTCTTGCCTTAGGGGAAATTAAAAAAAGGACTTTCCATCTCCTCTCTTTATGTCTTTGTTTCCTGGAATGGGGGGGAATTCCACTTACCCATCCACACTTCCCCAAACTGCCCGCTGCCCAGCTTCTTCACCAGCTTGAGGGCCTCCCGAGGGATCTCCCACTCGTCCTGAGCCCAGGGTCTCTGGGGAACCAGGGATGTGCAGGGAGCTGTGAGGCGCTGGCACAGCCCATCCCCTTTCTCTGGACGAGGACAAAGCAGAGGACAGTTTATTGGGATGGCAGAGAAAACCTCCTCCTCCACTTCCATCCACACACGCCAGGAAAAATCAGCCCACTGGAACCTCCACAGCCACACAGGGCAGGGGTGGAGTCCCCAGCCCTGGAGGGATTTAAAAGCTGTGTGCATGTGGCACCTGGGGACTTGGCTTACTAGTGGCCTTGGCCCTGCCTTGGTCTTCATGATCTTAGAGGGCTTCTCCTCTTAATTTTTAATAATTCCATGATCCCATGAAAAGTTTTCAGCCAGAGGGATCAAGGCACCCAGAATGCTCCCAATTAAAGGAAAAAGCTCAAAGGGCAATAGAGGAGCGAATTACCCCACCCAGTTATTCCAAACCCTGTTTCCCAAGCATCTCTCCTGCATATCCCAACAGCATTCATCTCATTCCTTTCCTGATGGGAGACACCCCCTGAGTTTAGGGCTATGGGCAGAGTTCACCCTTGCAATTCCCTAGGATGGAAACCAGAACATGTATGGATACTAAAAAAAAGCTTCAGCAGGGAATTTCTTCAGCCCTCTGCAGAATTTTGTGAGAGCTCTGTCTTTCCCATGCAAATAATTTTAAAAATTGTCACCGTTTTGTAAACACCTTGCACCTGTGGGTGGTTTTTGCAGTATTGTTATGGTTCTAACTAGAAAAATATTTAGGAATGGGTGTCTTAGAATTTGGCCAATCCCCTCAAGGGGTGGATGGCCAGAGGACCAATTACCTTATGCCATCTAACACACTTTTGCGAACTAACATATAAAAGCCTTTGGAAAAATTATTAAATAGCTTAAATAATTATTAAATTATTAAATTTATCCCTGAGTCTGTGTCGTTTCTCTACCCGTCCTCAGTGCAGCAGCGACAGACGTGGGATCTGGCTGTGGGATCAACACCTGGACCATGAGAGCAGCTGGAGCAGCTGTGGTGTCTCCCAAGCCCGTCCTCCCTCGGTCCCCGCCCTCTTCCAAGACACCAAACACGAACAACTTACGGCTGTAATGCTGGATGAGCTCTGGCAGGCTGGAGAAAGTCACCCTGGGGGAGATGTAGTACCCCCCTCCATCCAGGGAGCGGATCCTGTAGTGTTTGATGATGTCCCCGTGGGCCGAGTTGGTGTCTCTCACGGACAGGGAATAGGCGTCTGGAGAAGGAGCAGGAGGAGCTGTGAGGACAAACTGCACCCAGGCCAGGGACCAGCTGCCTCCTCTTCACCTTCCACCAGCCCTGGCTGGTGCCTTTCCAGGGCAAGTCCCCCAGAATTTACAGCTACATGATTCCCTCTCTCCGAGGCGAGGGGAGAGGATGGAAGTTCATCAGAGCTTAGTTCATGCTGTCCAGGCTTCCTGGAGTAAGACCTGCCTGTGCTGTGGCCAGCAGCCCCATGGAAGCCCTGTGGGAAGCAGCAGCACCTCCCCAGGCAGAGCATTCAGATGTTCCTTAGGCCAGGATGGTCCTTCCACAGCTCCATATTCCCATCTGACCTCTGTCAACCTCAGCATCACAAAATCAGAATGGTTTGGGTTGGAAAGAACCTTAAATTTCACCTCATTCCAGCCCCTGCCATGGGCAGGGACACCTTCCACTAGCCCAGGCTGCTCCAAGCCCCATCCAGCCCGGCCTTGGACACTTCCAGGGATCCAGGGGCAGCCACAGCTTCTCTGGCACCCTGTGCCAGGGCCTCAGCACCCTCACAGGGCAGAATTTCTTCCTAACATCCAATCTAAAGCTGCTCTCTTTCAATTAAAAGCCATTTCCCTCTCAATTAAACATTATGAAACCTTTGTGCCAAGGTCAGTGGTTCAGCTGGAGGGGTGCAGAGGGGGAGTTCAGGAGATTCATCTTGTTCAGCCATAAACTTGTGGCTGTGGCTAAGCCAGGTCTAGAGATTCACATCTGGAATCTTGTCCCATTTTGGGCTTCAAGGCAGCTGCTCAGCCATCCAACACTCCAACCTCCCATTCCTTCCGTGCGAGTCTGACCCAAGGCTGCTTTTCAGTGCCCAAAAGCATCGCTAGATGCTGCTGCAGAGCAGAGCTTCCAGCCTGTGTCCATGTGATTCAACGCAGCTCAGCTGTGGGGAGTTTCCCCCTTTGTCTGGATCACATTTCTGCAGTGAGTTGTTACCAGCCTGCTGGGCTTTTCTAACTCTAATCTGTCACCTGAGCTGATAAACTGCCTGGTTTTGATGCTTTTTTAATGAAAAGGCAAGGCTGTACATGTTTAAAAGTGTGTATCTGCTCATGCAGGATCATAAAAAGAAGCAACTCTGAAATCCTAATCCTGCATGAGAGGGGAAGGTTTATTAACCTAAAATCCTCACTGGCTGGTGTTTCTCCATCCCAGCACCAGCTGTTTTCCCTACCCCGTGCCTGAAAACCATTTGCATTTATAAAAAGCAGCAAACCCCCCCCCACCTCTGTGGATATTTTCTCTGTTGAAGTGATCATAAATCTTTACAAGCGGAGTTTGGAGGAGTCTAAAGTTTTCCCAAGTGCCAGCAACCATTTTAAAGGGGACTCCCTTCCTGCAGAGACCAGATCTGGCAGTATAAAGTTCATGGAAAAACCTGGTGGTTTAAATGCAGGGCCAGGGAACCTCAAATTTGACGTGGTGGTCTCTTCAGCAGAGGAAGCTCTTCTGATTCTCTTGCCTTCACCTTGAGCGTCAGGCAGAAGACAAATTGAGAAGCCCTTTTGGTTTGATCAGCCTTGCAGCTGAACAACTGAGAAACAGCCCTGGAACATCTTCAACAGGGCAATAAAACCTCAAGGGAAGGCAAAGGAAGGGCTCCTCTGGCTCCTCAGTGGTGCCCATGTGGCCCTAAGTTCCAAACTAATGATAACAAACATCAAGGCCAAAGGCTGGGCTTGATAATCCTACGAGATCTTTTTCAAGCTAAATGATTCTGTAATTCTGTGAAGAAGGATATGACAATGATGACAACACCTATATGTAGTAATAATAATAATAATAATAATAATAATAATAATAATAATAATAATAATAATAATAATAATAATAATAATAATAATAATAATAATTATTATTATTATGATTATTACTATTATTATTATTATTACTGTTTCTATTATTACTATTATTAACTTCGATTTTTGCTGTTGAGAGTGATGATGTTGTTTCAGTTTCAAAGAGACTGAAATTCTGCCCAAGCCAGGCTGCAGCCCAAGAGAGTTTGGCTCATGTGGCACAAGAGCAGGAGGGTGCTTGGCGTGCCTGGGACACAGGTTGGGGTTTGTGTGGGGTTTTTACAGGGCAAGGCCTGCTCTGGGTGAAGGCAGCTGCACTGAGGCCAAACAGCCCTGCAGAAGGAAATCCAGGAATTGATGATGAACATGTCTGCAAGGGCAAGAGGAGACCTGCCCTGTTTCCAGTGTGGTTGCACCCAAAATGCTTCCTCTCTCGCAGGATCTTCTTTCTGGGCCCCATCAACCCTTTAAACTCTCCTGCACCTTTCAGAGACAGGGCCAATCTCTCAGCTGCCTACTACTGGTGTTAATTCCCACCCTGTCATTAAGCTAATGACTGACTTTCACCCCCAGTCACAGTTTAATTTGCTGCAGGGAGTGTGGTGGATCTTCCCTGTCATTCTCCATGGCCAGTTACTGTTCCCTTGGGAGCTGCTGTGCAGAGGCAAAGCACCAAGGCTGGAAAGATTCAGTTCTTCCTTCACAAAATCTGGGAATGGTTTGGGTTGGAAGGGTCCTTAAAATTCATCCTGTTCCACCCCCTGCCATGGACAGAGGCACCTTCCACTAAACCAGCTTGTTCCAAGCCCCATCCAACCTGGTCCCTGCTCCCAGTGACAGCAGCAAATGAAGATTATCAAGTGGACTTCTAATTCCCCCTGATGATACATCCAGGATAGACAAAAGGAATTCTTGCTCCTCAGCCAGAAGGGACATTCACCTGTCCTGCAGTCCTGCACCACATCCTGGCACAGACCTGGGCTGGTAAAGAGTCCAGAGTACAAAATTCATGGAACAATTTCATCATCCAAAGAACTGCCCAGGGCAGCAGTGGAGTCCCCATCTGGAAGGGTTTAAAAGCCACATAGAGGTGGCACTTGGGGACATGGTTTAGTCCATTTCCTGCTCCTGTAGCTTTCAGCAGCCCCTTAAATCCTTCCCGATGGGAAGCGCAGGAGCTCAGCTGGACGCAGAGGCTGAGCTCAGCGAGGTCCCTCCTGCCAGGAGCAGAGAGGCAGGAATCCTGCTGGGAGCCAGGAGCCTGTGGCTTGGCACAGCGGGGAGAATGTGTTCCTGCAGCTTTTGGAATGATTATTACTTCAGGGGGACTTTGTTTATTTGTAGCAGCTTCAGCAAGGACAGTGCTCCACTGATGATTTCACTGCCGGCCCGCTTCCCACGCTGTCCCCATATTCCCATCTTCCCAGGATGCTGGATGTGCCTTTCGTGGGCTCTGAGAAATGCTGGCTCTGAAGATTTGCAGAGTTTCTGCATCTCAAACCATGAGGAAAATGGGACTCTGCTCAGGATGGGCTGGGAATAGGTGCTGCTTTTAGTCAGGGTGCAGAACTTACCACACTGTGCCTGAGACCTCCCAGTATGAGACAACCACCTCCCAGTTCAAGTCACTAATGGGGATTAGCTCAGCACAGTGCTCACTCCTGATGGTCAGATTTTGGTGATGATGTGCAAAGTGAATGGAAACATGTCAGGGGAAAGGAAAACAGGAAAAAGCAGTGGGGCTGCAAGGGCAGGGTTAACTCCACAGCATTGCTCTGGACATCTCTTGGTCAGCCACAACAGGGAATTCAGCTTCATGGCACATTTGGACATGCCTGGCTTTTTCTTTTCCCCTTCTCTTTAGGGAGGAGGAAGGTGTGGCTAAGATAGATCAAACGTGGTCATTCAGGCAGCCCAAATCACGGGGTGCTCATGTAGCAGCTGGGCACAAAGGATGATCTAGAGTACGGGGTGTTCAAAGGAAGAACACCCATATCTTATACCAGATATCGGAAAAGGCAAAAGGCAGGGACACATTTCAGAGCAGAACCCGATCTCTGAGCATTTGGGACTCACAAGGGGGTTCCATGGAGTGGAACCCACCACATGTGCTAATGCAGAATATCCCACACCTCATTCTTCCTGACAGCAGAGACGGGGCATTAATGATCTGGTAATTTCTCCTTGGATTTCAGGACTCCACCACCTCTGCTCAAGCCCTGTGTTATCAAGAACCACCCACACTCCAGGTAATTGCAGAAGCTGGGGACAATTGTCCTGAACAAGTGTAGTGAAAGGTCTGATCCCACAAACATGTGGCATCTAGAGATGTCACAAGGACCAGGATCACACATGGACAGAGCTTCAGATGCAGCACACGAGGATTTGCTCCGTGTTGCTCCCTGCCCTTCCTGGGTGCAACAAACAATCACCCCAGTTCCCCAGATATCCCAGCAAACAAAGGGAGAGTGGGAATGGGATAAACAGAACAGCAGCACATGGTGATAAGTCCAAGCCTGATCATTGCAAAGGCACCACAAAGGTAGCAGGGAAAACCTGATACAGCAGAAAAAAGCGACTTATAAAGTGGAATGCTTAGGAACAAATCTCTTAACTGTCTCCTGAACTGAATATTCCTCAAAACTTCTGAAAGCTGCAAATCCCTGAAAATTCTGAAAGCTGCTCCTGCTTGCCATCAGCACAGCAGGGATGTGGGAGGTGAGCCCAGGCACAGGGCGGAGAGGGAAATTCAAAGTTGAGTGCTAAAGTCTGACACAGCCACACTGCCTGAGGGCTGAGGGAGACAGATACAGCAGGGTGAGGTTCCAGGTGCTGCATCCAGAGCCTGGCACTATTGAATTTTCTGGAAATGGTGGAAGGAACACTTCCATGGCAGAAGGAACAGATGCTGCCTTGGAGACTCCCTTGTGAATAGGAGAAAAAGGAGACAGGGAAGGAAGAAGGAGAAACTACAGAAGGCAAGAGCCAGGTGTAGGATGGATGATCCAGACTCTTCCCTCTCTTACTGTTTGGCCTGGGCCTTTGGAAATATTTGGGAAATAAGTCACAGAAAAGAAGGTTCCGTAAGATTTCAGATGGATGCTCCAACTCTACTGATCAAGTCACGGTTGGCCATCATGATCTTAGAGGTTTTCCAACCTCAGCAACTCCTTGATTCTACTGGGAAGACACAAAGCACCTTTTTACATGTGTCAAGGAAAGACTCCTGCATCCATTTGAAAGCAAAGGAACCAAATGACAACAAGACTGATGAAACCAGATCCTGATCTACTCCATGGCTCTGGTTCAGAGCAGAACCATGGGGCCACCATGAGCATCATTTCCTCCATGCTGTAAACACACATGATGGCCCAGAGGAAACAAAGAGAAAAACGTAGGAAAGAAACAAAATGGAATTCCTATGGGACAACTGAAACGAACTGCCAGACTCTACGAATTAATAGCACAGAACAAAGAAATTGAAATTACATGGTTAAATATTGTGGTTAACAACTGTATCCCGTGCCCAAGAAGAGTGGCCACAGTGCTGTGCCCTTTCCATCCTCACTGGATCGTTTCTTCAAAAGTCATGTTCATATGGAAAGAAAGTGGATGAAATCCATTTATCCTGCTCCACTCAGTCTCCTTCCAAAAGTTCTGGTTTGTATGATTTCCCCTTGCTATCAGAAAAAAACGCATTTCCCTGGGAAAATAACTTTTTCCAAATTTCTCCAAGTTTCTGTTGAAAAGGGGAGAAACACTCCTTCAAGAGTGCGTAGACATATCTCAAAAAAACCCAAAAAAACCCAAAAAACAAAAAAGATGAGATATTTCATTGGGGAAAAAAAGGAAAAGAAGACCTCACACCTGTTTTAGAAAATCTGCTTATTTTTGTTCCTGTGTTTCTGCCGTGAACTCTGCTGGAAGAGCCACCACAGCCAGAACTGCACATCTCTATGGCATCACAAGCAAATCTTTGCCCTCCAAGCCCCCAGCTTGCTCCTAGAGCCCTGCTGAAGGTTTTCCAAGTCTGGGAAACAACGAGGAGTTACCTTTGCTCCACAGATCTCACCTTTGGTGGTTTCACTCTCCCGGACAAGGAAAGAGCCGACTTTGTTCCCAGGAGACAACAGAAGCCGTTCAGCATCTTTTCTGCTCAGAGTTCTAAAATACCACCTGAGAGAAAGAAAAGGCAAAATCATGGCTGGAAAAGGAAAAACTAAAAAAAATTGAACTCTTTTGAGTTAGTTCTTTTTTTATATATCATTACACTGTGGAACTGAGGGTTGTTTTTATCAGAAAATAGTTTTTTATCTGCTGGAAAGTGGCAGTAACAGACTGTTTTGGGTAGATGAACACCAGATTTGGGTCACTTTGGGCTTGTTTCACAGCCTGGAAATCCAGACAGCACAGGGAGTAGATGGGATGTGCAGGATCCCATACACAGGAGAATTTCAGGCTTTGGATACAAAGAGCTTTTATGTCTCAGCCACGTTTCTGTGTGCTGCTAAATATTTGCTGAACTCAGTGATGGCTGGGTCCCTCCAAGAGAGATTGAAAGCAGGACTGATCATTTAGAGCTGAATGCCATAGAGGAGGATACCTCATGGAAAAAAAATTTCTCCTTCTGTTTGTATTTTCGGCAAAATAAACTCTTTTGAGTCCAGTCTTTCATTCCACCTTCCTTGCAGGGAGGCTGCATCTGGGCTCATTAAAAAAGCAGCGCTGTGGGTCTGGGCACTGGTGCTCAGTTTTCCTGTTAAATTGTTGGTGTGGTCCTTGGCACATCCAAGACCTGGATCAATGCACCCCATCCCGAGATTCCCAGTTTACATATGGAAACCCTTTTGGAGGGTGAGGGTTTAACACCATTTGTGTGGGTGGACTGGCCCAGTGGGACCAGAGGATGGTCCCTGGCACTGCCACCATAACCTTTCTGTTGTGCCCCCCAAATCCTTGTTTTCCACAGTGGGTGGGACAAGAACCTTTGCCCACTTTCCCTTAACAACCTCATCCTCCCTTTCCACCCCCATATGATGCTTAAAAACTTGTCCTGAGCTTTTGAGTGGTGTTGTTTGGGATGAGGAAAGACCTCTTGCCATCCAGCCCAGCAGTGACCTCTTCCTGCCATCAATAAAGCTCATCCTGGAGCTTGCTGAGGTCTGGGGCACCGCATCCGTGTTCACCACTCAAAAGCTTTCCCACTTACTTCTCCTCTTCCAAACTGTCCACTTGTGCCACGAAGTTACTGGGGATGTATCCTTTCCTCCCAGTGCTGAGGGACTTTGCCAGCCACCAGTCCCCCTCGCTGCAAAGGGAGCAGAGGAAAAGGGGTGAGTGCCCAGAGGGGGTTTTGTGACAAGCTGAGGCTGTGAGGATGTGGATTGTGGGGTTTGAGCACTGTAGATGGACTAGGATTCCTCCATCCATTCTGCAGCTCCCTCTGGATTCCCTAGGATGGAAACCAGGCTGGAGGCTGTTGGTGTTTCAGGGACTTGTGGAGGTGTCAGGCTCTTTCCATGAATGCAGAACAACCACAGACCCAAACCTTTGCCACGCACCTCAAGTGAGAGGAGGGGAATCTGGGTCATGGGGTTTGTTTTGTCTCTTGAGCAGGGCATTGAGGGTCCTTTTCGCTCCTTCCTTTGTCTTCTGGACACCCCACTTTACTGTCCCACTGCCAACTGAGCCACCAGCCGTGGCCCAAAGCCACCCCTACGTGGGGTTTCTCCATCTCCCTGTCCCACGAGTCCCAGCCCATGGTGTCTGGGTGAGAAATGTCACCTCTTGAGGCCACCTCACAGAGCAGCCAAGGATTGAGCAGCCCTACAGGGTCTGGGGGCCCCAAGCCCACCTCTGCCCTGTTAGGGACTGAGCCTCTTCTGTGGTGAGTTTGAGAAGTTGAAATGAAACCCCACAAGTCTCTGGCTCAGTTCTGTCCTTTCCTCTGACTACACCCAACCCACATCCTTTGCAGAAGCACAATCAGCACAAACACAGGACAGGAGCTGGTTTTTTTTTTTTCTCTTGTTGTTATTTATGCTATTTCTGCACCCACAGGCCCTAACAGCAAGGAAGGTCCCAGTACCACCCAGGCAGGGACAATAGCCAGCCCCAGAGTGTGATCCACAGAAGTGTCACCGTGCAGAGAGAAGAGGGCACCCACAGCAAAGCCAAGGCACAGCTGCAAAGTGGTGGCTGACCCCAAGGTCCCCCCTTTCCCAGCCTCCCCGTGCTCCTCTTTGAACTTCCTTCTGGCAGCAGGTTGCTTACTTGGAGAGGACCTGCAGTTTCTCCCCCTTGACCAGCTCCAGGTCACGGTCACTTGAGGCAGGAAAATCGTACAGTGCAACCACGAACAAGTGATCTGAAAGAAGAATTAACTCCTTTGAATCCAGCCTGTTCCCTGAGTGGCTTGATGCACACCTCAGGGTATGGTGGGGCATTTCAGCCCCTAAACATGGGAGTCTGTCACCCTCCCCACTTCCAAATCCAGCCTTTCCACCAACCCAGCCTTCCTGCTCACCACAACCTCTGCTCAGGGATTAACACTGATTCAACAAATCATTTCCTGTGTATGTGTTTTTAAACACTCAGAACCAACCCCCCACCATTCACAAAACCCAGAGTGTCAACAAGAAAAAGGGGTTTGTGTGGAATTAGAAGGGTCATAAATAACCTGTCAGAGTTCAGCCTGAGTTTTACACTGTGGTAAATGAAAACTGCCCTGGCAACGTTTCCCAGGCTGGCCGTGGAATTTGATTCAGAATGATGTGGGCTTTATGATTGAAAAAAGTACAAAGTAGTTTCAGTTTCTGTTGTTTGAGGCCGTTTCTAGGATTTAGCTCTCCCTGGGCTCATGGTCTGTGGCCTGTGCTCTGGGGCCATCCAGTGTCTTGCCTTTCCTCCCTCTTGCACACAATTCCTTGCAGACCATAGAATGAATCATGGAATGGTTCGGGTTGGAAGGGACCTTGAAGATCATCTTGTTCCACCCCCCTGCCATGGACAGGGACATTTTCCACTATCCCAGGTTGCTC
Organism: Rhipidura dahli; assembly: GCA_013399225.1. NCBI lineage: Eukaryota > Metazoa > Chordata > Aves > Passeriformes > Rhipiduridae > Rhipidura > Rhipidura dahli. The sequence goes on along the minus strand of VXAC01002961.1, from coordinate 77,005 downwards.
CAAGCCCCATCCAACCTGGCCTTGGACACTCCCAGGGGGGGGGAAGCCACAGCTTCTCTGGGCACCCTGTGCCAGGGCCTCCCCCCCTCTCAGGGAACAATTCCTTCCTCACACCTAACCCAAACCTGCCCTTTGCCAGTTTAAAACTGCTGACCCTTGTGCTGTTACTATCTGCCCATACAAAAAGTCCCTCTCTCTCCTTTTTATCAGCCTTGTCTATGTGCCACCATCCTCTGACACAGCCCGGGGCAGATCCCTGGGGGCTGGGGCTGAACCTCTTGGTTTGCACACCCGAGAGGTGCTGGGGTTGCTCTCAGGGAAGTGGTGCAACCCCTTCCCCTGTGCCCTGCATGCTCAGAGCTGCTGAAGCAGAAAAGAGCAGCTATTTTGGGCCAGATCTAACTTTATAAAAAAGGTCAGCACATGCACAGGACCATGGAAATGAAACCGAGACACTGTGGTGAAAAAGGAAAGCAAAGGAGGAGGAGAGAAAGGAAAAGGAGAAGGAGAAGGAGAAGGAGAAGGAGAAGGAGAAGGAGAAGGAGAAGGAGAAGGAGAAGAAGAAGAAGAAGAAGAAGAAGAAGAAGAAGAAGAAGAAGAAGAAGAAGAAGAAGAAGAAGAAGGAGGAGAAGACTGAGAATAAGGAGAAAGAGAAAAGTAGAATAGAAATGAAACTAAAATCTAAGGTAAAAAGAAAAATAAAAGAAAAATAATAATAAAAGGAAAAAGAAAAAGGAGGAAAAGGAAAATAAAAAGAACAAGCAAAAGAGCACAGGAAAAAAAAAGAGAAAGAAAAGGAAAAAAGAGAAAGAAAAAGAGAAAGAAAGAGAAAGAAAAAGAAAAAGAAAAAGAAAAAGAAAAAGAAAAAGAAAAAGAAAAAGAAAAAGAAAAAGAAAAAGAAAAAGAAAAAGAAAAAGAAAAAGAAAAAGAAAAAGAAAAAGAAAAAGAAAAAGAAAAAGAAAAAGAAAAAGAAAAAGACAGGATGGGAATTGTGCTGCAGCAAGGCTTCAGCTTGTGCTCAGCCTAATTAATGCACTGAGAGCAATGGACAGCCTATTATTAGCATTTTTCAAAACAGCCTGTCAAGCCCCTGTCTCTGGGTGACCTTTTCAAATAATGCCACCAGCAAGAGAGCCAGACTGGCCCTTTGTCACGGTGAGATAACCGTGTCTCTGGGGCAACTTGGGTTCGTGTCTGTGCAAGGCTGGCTGCTGCTCCCGTGGCAATTTGTTCAGGAGGAGAAAGGGTGAGTGTGGGAGGAAAGGCAGCTTTGGAAAGCAGAGACCTGAGCAGCTCCCTTCAGGCTTTTGAGAAGGAAATCGGAGATCCATGAGAGGTTCCAGCAGAGCTTCTCTCCCAGGATGGGGAAAGGATGATTGCTCACAAGGGAGAATGCTTTGAAGTCTGAAAATAGCTGGCACGGTTGGGGGCTTCCCCTTGAGGCAGCTCAAATTACAAATGCACCCAAACTCTGTCTGCCTCCTTGAGAAAGTTGTTATCACACATCTGCTGTGACATGAAAGGGTTTGGGGCATGTGCCTCCTGCGAGGTGTCCACAAGCAGCCTGCCATCCACACGCACCCTCCTGGTCCTCTTGAAAGGGAAATAAAGCCGTGATCGCACTCGTGCTTGGAAAAACAGGAGCAAATGTGTGAATATCTTCAAGCCCAGAGTGGCTGTGAACTCCAGAAAATGAAAATGGAGTTTTGATCTTGAAGCAACTGACGTAAGTGGAAATAAATGAAATTAAAAAGAGCAAATACAGCAAGGACAAAAAAGGGTTTGTGTGCTGAAAAAAAATACTTTATCACCTCTTATCCCAAAATAGGCGCTGAGAACACTGCACGCTAAAACTGAGCCAGAAGAAAAGCTCTCTCTGCCCGAGCCAGCAGGAGTTCCCATCTCAGGATGAAAGGGGCTCTTCTTGTCTCTGAGTCCATCACCCCATGAGAAACACATGGATAACACAGCCTTGGCCTGCTTGATCCACTTGGGCCAGGAGAGGCTCTGAGGTGGAGAAGCCGTCGGGGCTGCGAGGAGCGACTGCTCTGCAGATAAAGCTGCCAGCCCCGGGACTTTGATGGGAAGCCAAACACATCCTGGCTCAGAGCTGCTGTCAGGAAAGTCTGATACCAGCAGGGTTTGCAGAGGCTGAGGGCCAGTTTGGTGGCCCAGTAAGAATGATTCAACCAGTCCTCTGACCGCTGGCCCATCTCAGATGGAAGGTCTCTGCAACCGTGTCTCGTGGCCATTGAGCTGGGCTGAGACTGTGCCAGGGTGCCCCAGAGGATCATCCATGGCTTTAGAGCCCTTTCAGGATGGCCACAGTGTAAGGAACACCCTGCAGGACACGTTGGCCAGCTGGGTGAGCTGAGCTATGAGTTGCTGCTGCTGGAGGTGGGGTCAGCTTTCTGTTTCAGCCTGGCAGGGGCTGGTTGGAATCACTGAATCACTGAAGTTGGAAAAGACCTCGAAGGTCATCAAGTCCAGCCACTAACCCAGCATGGCCAGGGCCACCCCTAAACCATGTCCCCATGTGCCACATTCACATGGCTTTTAAATCCTTCCAGGGATGGTGATTCCATTGCCTGGGCAGCCTGTTCTGGAGATTGATAACCCTTTCTGTGAAAAATAATTTTCTCAATATCCAATTTAACCCTCCCCTGGTGCAAGTTGAAGCCTTCTGTTCCTGGCCTTTCTCTTTTTACCAGGAAGAAGAGCCCAACCCCTATCCCTACAGTCTGCAGGGAGTTGTGCAGAGCCAGAAGGTCCCCCCTGAGCCTCCTTTTCTCCAGGCTGAGCCCCTTTCCCAGCTCCCTCAGCTGCTCCTCCTCAGATGTGCTCCAGATCAAGGTAAACATTTTTGATGAGAAGTTTTAATTTCTCACTGAAAACTCAGCCCTTTCAGCAGAAACAACCCTTCCTTTTCCCACTTCAGCTCAAACCCACGTTTCTGACACAATTCCTTTAAAATGCAAAACCATATCGAGAAAAACTATAAAAATGACCAAGAATTTCAGCATTAACCTTGAGATGCCACAAAAAATCTCAAGTTCCAGAGCATGCAGAGCTTCCACCCTCTGAAACTCAGTCCTGTTCATATTTTGATCAGCAAAATACAAGTGAAGAGGTGGGAGAAGTTGTGGTTCCTCATCAGAAGGAACGACCTTGCAGGGAGTTCCACTCCTTGTGTCGTTGCAGGTTATTAAAATGCCTGAGGATAAGCACCCAAAACAACCAATTCTTTCCATCAGTGGGATTTAAATCCAGCTGTGAGCAGCTGGCAGGGCAAGGGCAGGGGTTGTTCTCCTGATTTTCCATGTCTTATCCATCCAATGCAAGCAAACAACAGCTCTAACATGGGACTGTTGGGTTTGGGGCCAACCACAGGCCAGGACTTTGCTGTACCAGAGGCTTTGGGGGTTCAGAATCAAAACTTTGACTCCACAGAGACCTTAAAAGCAGCCTTAAAAAGCTTTGTGATTGCTCAGGGAACAGTGTTAAAATGAATGGGAGACTCACACTGCGGAAGAACCACCTGAAGTGAAAAAAGGATTGGTGATGCCACGAGCCAGAGTTCTGCACCCCTTGCCTGGCTTTGTGTTTCTTCCATGAGGATGAATAATGTCAGGAGCAATTAGGCTTTTGTTAAAAATGGTTAAATAATTAAATAAATAAATAAATAATTTCTGAGACGGGGGTGTGAAAGCTGGAGAGTGTGAAACAATTTCAACAACTCAAGATCAGGAAAAAAATCATTCAAAATGCAAGAAGAGAAAAAAAAAATCACAAAAATTTAAAAAAAGAAAAAAAAGCAAGAAAAAAAAAATAAGGGTTGATTTTACATTACATGCCACACTTCTGTAGCCAATAATTTTCCCTGATTGAATTTTAAGTGCTCCCACAGGATTTAATTCATCTCTTTTAATTTTTTTTATATGAAGTGATTGCTTGGATTTTGTGCTTTCTCCTTCTATTCACTCGATTTGCTGTAATTTAGGAGAAGATCTCTGGTATCTCAAGTATCTTGCATGGTTCTTATCAGCCCATTTTGCCACACAGGGCACAGTCAGATGTACCATCATTTCAGGAAATTCAGACACTGGTAGAGAAAAATAGGAAGTTTCCCAGACTGTCAGTGTGAATATTCCTCCAGAACTGGAACTGAATCTAATCAACAAAATTATTTTTGAGAGCTGAAAATGGCTAATATGGTACTTAACCCATTTTTTAGCATCTTTCCACTTCTGCCTTTGGGCATGAAGTAGAAGTAAAATCTGCCTCCCTGATCACAATTTCTGCTGTCTCTGACCAGGCTGGAAAAAAAACAACCCTGTGATAAAAACCCAGTGATAAAAACCCAGTGATAAAAATCCTGTGATAAAAATCCTGTGAAAAACTGTCAATCTCTGCTCAGCTAGGGAGGTAGGAGAGCACAGCCACTTGGAGATGTGCCATGAAAACAATTCTGCAAAAGGAAATGTGGCTTCTGGAAAAATGGTATTCCCATGAAAACACACCCCAGCTCACGTGGTTGAGGAACTTCACCTCCCACAGATTTTATCTCCATAAAAAATGCCAAATTTGAAGAAAATGTTGGTGTTGCAGGAGTTCCTGTGTTTGGACCATGTCAGGGTCCAAATCATCATCCACAAGACCTAAGAAGATCTAATTCCACCCATCCCAGTTATTCATCACCCCTTTTTTCTTCCCTCATGCCCTGTCTCCCCTAATCCTTTTCCATCCATGTGAAGAACTTTCATGTGTTTCATGTGTTGCTGACTGCTTTCCTCCAAGCTTCCTCTATTTTTTCTCCCTCTTCTAATTAATTTCTTCCCTCTTCTCCCTCTCTCTGTCCTTAATCTGCAGAACTTCTTTGACAACAACACACAGGAGCTGCTGCTGGAGGCTGGGCAGAAGGAGCAGAGGGCTCCCTGCTAAAAGACAATAATCTCCAAGCACCATCTGTGACCTGCAGGTAATTGCAGGGGTGGATGAAGCCGACAGCAGATCTCCAGGCAGGGGCTCTGTGTATCCTTATTTTATGCTCTTCCCTTTCTTCTCCTTCTCTTTGTAACCTCTGTGGGCTCTCTGATGCCTGTGATTTCCTCTGAAGTTTTCAGCTGGCTGCATAAAGCATCCATGACTTGTCACATTGCAGATGGGGCAGAGCAATCTCACACAGCTCCAGTCTCAGATCTGCCTTTGCTCCACCAATCCCGGCATCACAGAACTGGAGGCAGCCTTAAAGATCACCTGGTTCCAAAGGAGAGGGAGTGATTTTCCCCTCTCAGTTTCTTTGTTGAGCAGGGGAAAGTTGGCAGCTGCAAAGGCTTGGTGGTGTAATCTGAGTTTTCTGAACCACTCTGATAAACTCCCTGCCTGTCACGGCTGCACATACAGAAACCACACGCCTGTGATGCGATGGCTCATCCTCAAACCCTGCCATTTGGGGACCACCACCCTGCAAAACCCCACGGGGAGGCAAAGAAAACAGAACTTTACCTTGTGCAGAGGCTTGGTTTAGATGAGGGTTGTTGATAACTTGTCTCCCCTGTGGTAGAAATAGAAAGGAAAAAGGAGATATTTATTACTTTGCTGTGTTACAGGAAGAACTGATTTCAGCTTCACAGACGAGTGGGAGTCTGGTCCAGAGACCACTGCAGTCAGTCAGCAGCCCCTGTGTCTGGCTCCACACGTGTTGTGATGGCTTTAGCACATTTTACCATGAGGTGTTGGTGGCTGAATTAACAGAAAGCTGGAACAACCCTTGGCTTCCCTCTGAGTTAAAGCAGAAATCCGCTGCCCACTCACTGGGACCCTGCTCTATCCAGTCTGATGCCAGGGTTCACATCAGTGAGGGATGAGGTATGAATGGTCCAGTTGAGGAATGGCAATTGCAGTAGCATTTCAATCAGAAACCCAGAGATATTGTCTGCCATAACTGTCCCAAGGCTCATGGAATATCCTTTGCTCAGGGTTATGTTCAGAAAACAGGCAGTGACTGTAACAACAAATGAATCAGAGAATTGTAGAAATCATGGAGTATTTGGTGGTCCTTGTGGTTATCCACTCAGGATGTTTTAGGATTCAATGATTCTGTGATTACTGAGTTGGAAGGGACCCACAAGGATCACTGATCCAACTCCTGGCCCTGCATAGACACCCCAACAATCCCACCCTGTGCATCCCTGAGAGCATTGGCAGCCTTGGGGCTGTGCCCATTCCCTGGGGAGCTGCTCCAGTGCCTGACACCCTCTGGGGGAAGAACCTTTCCCTGATATCCAGCCTAAAATTCCCCTGGCATGGCTCCAAGGTGTTCCCTCAGTCACAGAGAGAAGAGGTCAGAGCTGCCCCTCTGCTGCCCCTCAGGAGGAAGTTACAGGCTGTGAAATTAAATAGCAACAAGTTACTGCAACTCATCCAGGCACACTTTTAAAATGCTGACACGGTCCCTGGTTTGGTTTGGCCCTGCTGCTGGAGCTGGCAAATTGTCCACAGATCTTTCCAAATGAGCTGGGATGGAACCACCTTGTTTTGGGGGATAACAATTTGAAACTGGCCTTCACCCAAGTTCCAACGCCAGCCTTGGATCCTGGAAAAAATCCTGGCAGTGAAGAATGTACTCTGATAAGAGAAACGAAATACTGACTTTTTTTTTTTGTTTGTTTTGTAAAATTGAATAGAGACATGTAAGATAAGGATACAGACTGTCATTACTGACATCTTTTCAAACTGACCATTAAATTCTTTTAACCATATTTGCTACGTGTGCAGAATCTGTGGTGAAATTAAAAGGTTCTGGGAAGGGCTGAAATGACCACAGCTGCCAGCTGCAGTTGAGGAGAACCTTTTACCATTTGGATATCTGATTCCCATCTTTTGGTTGTTTGCTTTTGCCACGTCATTACTGACTTGTGTGTCTTTGTGAACTCCAAGGTACCCAGTGCCTCTAGCGGCTGCTTGACCACTGCCAGGTATTTTTATACACGTGCAAAAGTGGTGAAATACAGACACAAAACTAAAAACACCTCATGTTTTCTGCCTGCACCACCCTCTGACCCCTGCTTAGCAGAAGTGTGGGGTGGGAGAGCTGCACATCTGCTGCCATTTCTCATCTAACTGGAAGAAATTTGGATTTCCCCTGATGTGTGAGAGCTGAGTGCCCGTGGCAAAAAATAATGAATAGTCAATGATACTGTATTTATACTGATAGTGGCTTCTCTCCAGTGAGCTGGAGAGAATGAAATTTAGGAAAATAACATCTTCTTGGTCAAATTGACATCTGCTGTCATGAAAACTGGGCTGAATAGCCATGGGAGAACTCAGAAATGAAACTAAAGGAGTGAAAAGCATCTCCAGCTGTCATAAAAAACAATAATTGGCAATTCCTCCCCTCTCCTGGGGCTCAAGATGGTTTTCACATGAGAGTTGCACCTCAAGTTTCTCTTGTGCTGGCTGCTGGCTGCAGTGCTGGCAGGGGCAAGGAAAGACAGAACAATTTCACATCCTGTGGACGGCAACAGAGGTGAAGTGACTTGTAAGGTTTAAACAAGGGAGATTGTCATTTGAGGTCGCCCAAATCCTGCCCCAGTTCCTTCCTGCTCTGTGTCCATGCCAGCAGAGGCTGAGTGGCTGCAAAGGGATGCCCAGAGTTTGTGATTCTCAGCTCACCCCGACACAGATTGGCTGCAGACCCCCTTGCTGAAGCCGTTGAGGACTCACAGTGGTGAAGTTTCCATTGTGGTTTGCAATTTTGAATCTTAGCCTGAATCTGACCCATCTTGCAAGTCAGCAACATTAGCTTGGGTTTCAAAGTGCTGATGAGAAGATATTTCTAAGTACCAACACACTGTATTTTAGGGGTTTTTTAATATACAGAGGTTCCTCGGAGCCCTTCCCACCCTTGTCCAAAAGATACAGGGATCAGCTGGGAGGACCAGGTTGCCCAGAGAAGCTGTGGCTGCCCCTGGATCCCTGGAAGTGTCCAAGGCCAGGTTGGACAGGGCTTGGATCAACCTGGGATGGTGGAAGGTCTCCCTGCCCATGGCAGAGGGTGGAACAGGGTGAGCTTTCAGGTTGCTCCCAGCTCCAGTAATTCTGTGATTCTGTGGTTCTAAATGTTGCCTGCATCACTCCAGACACCAACCGAGCTGTGGGGGAATCCCAAAAGGACACAAAACTGCAGGCTTACCTTGGGTGGGGCAGGAGGAGGTTTGCCCTTGGTTTTTGGGTTGCCCCCAGAATTGTTCTTCTCATTGGGCATCGACTGATTTTTGCTGCCAAACAACCCCATCCTGGAAGGAAGAACAGAAATTGTTTTTTAATGAGACTGCTCTGGGGGAAAGGTGCAGGCACTGAGGGACAAAACAGTCTTTTCATTCATGGAGAGCAGATTGGAGAAGATCAGAATGCAGGAACGATGGGACAGTGAAGAGGGGAGTCTGAAACCATCCTATCTACGGTCCTCCTGCCACCCTGGACCTTGCGAACCCCACGGTTTCTGTTCCCACATGACTCTGGTGTTTCACACTTTGCAAATGAGGTTCAGACAGACACTAAGTCACCAGAGGATAAAAAAAAAAGAGGCACAAGTGACTGCTTTGGATTCATCCCCTCTCCAGTGCAGAGATCCTCAGCTGATACTGAACTCACTCCAGAGCCGGGAGACGGCAGAGGGATGAAGATGGGTTTATCAATAGCCCTGTGCTGAGCAGTCCAGCTGCACCAGGGCTTCAGGAGGGTCACACAGTCCCTGGCCCAAGAACGAGTCACCTCAGGCTGCTCAGAGCTTTCTGCAGCTCGTGTCCCTCCCACGCAGCGGGGGCAGCGCGCGGATGTGGCCGCGCTGTGCACGGAACCAGCCGCGCTGCTCCTCACGTTTCACCAGCACCGGCTCGAACTTGGCTTGTCCAGGAAGCCATGGGACCTCTTCGACCCTTTGGAAAGCTGTAAGAAATTTCAGGAATACGGTGTAGCTTGCATCCATCCTGCCTGTAAAGTGGGGGCTGAGGGTTTGTCTCATCCATCTGCAATAATCTGGTACTTTTTGATGCACTCTGGGTCCTTCCAGAAGTCACGGATTAGGTTTCCTTATACCCTGTGCATGTCTCAGACCTCCTGGACACCTCAAGGATCACCAGACACAAATGAATCAAACCTTTTCCATGGATCATCATCTGGTCTGCATTAGGGTTTCCAAACTCGGGCTTGAGGACTGTTTGACTTTCATCCTAGAAATGTAATTTCAGCTCCGAATTCAGTCAGGAATTCAAGGATAATGATGGGTCTGGGTAGCCAAAATGGCCAAACTCTGCTTGGAGCCTCAAGATTGAAGGAGCAGACGAAGCCAGTGTTACTGAAGTGCAACACCCAGTGCCAAAGTCTGCCCCAGTCCCTGCTTTGAACCAAAAGCTTTGGAAGTTGTGGGCTACATGCCCAAAAGCACCCCAAATCCAAACCCTGAATACTCAGCTGTGCAGAGACACATTGACTCGTATTCTTGCCAGACTGCCTCAAGGTCTGCAGTGATCATGGAGGATCAGGGACTGCCCCCCAAATGTCAGTCTGGCACTGTGTCGTGTTAGTCAGACTCCAATGTCAGATGTATTCAGGAAAGCTCCCAGAAAACCAGACTTAAAGGAAAAAATATTCCAGTAAAAGCAACTTTTTTTTTTTTTTTTTGCTTTCTAGCATGGATGTAATATTTCAAAATCTGAGACTCTGAAATGAGGTTCCAAATGGAGCCATCACAATATTTTAAGGTATTATTTTTCTAAATGTTTTCTCCTTTCTGCCTCATTTTATACATTTTTCTAAATGTTTTCTCCTTTCTGCTTCCAGAAAACTGGAAGGAATTGGTGAAATATTTCAAGATAGCCCAATATACATTTTCCCTCCATCCAAAACTTTTCCACCTCTGAGATTTCCTTTGACCTGAGTTTACAGATGGCCTATCCATCTGTCCCCAAGCCTTAGCTCCGCTCCAGGCACTGACAGCACAGGCAGAGGGGGAGTTTCACCTATTAAATCAACCAGAGCAGTTCCTGCAGCAATTTAGTTTTCATTTGGCAGCCTCCAGGTCACACCCAGGGCTTGCTGTGCTTAGCAGATCTGGCAGTGCAGTGGCACAGGATTTATTAAGGGAACTTTTCCTGCTCTTCCACTCACAACTTTGTGCCAGGATTTCTGATTCTGGATCATGGTTTTTTGCCATGAGAGTGGCTGGAATTTTCTTTTCACCCAGGGAACAGCAAGGTATCATTTTCATTCAGGCTGGATGATGGGTAAGTTTTAGATATCAATCATTACCAATAGTGAAAGACAGAAAATCCATCTACGTGTTGGACATCGATCTGTGGTCCTTGTTACAGTCTCATTGGAAAATCCTGGAATCTTTGATACACACTGCTCCCAAAAGAGAGATAATGTGGGAAATTGCCATATTTTTTGGCACATTTAGGGAATGTGAGATATAACATGAGTCAGCAATTTGCTTTGACTGTCGGTCAAGTCACCAGGATGGTCTCATGAGAGAATTGATGGACCATCTATGGGATCACAGGTGCGTCTTTTGGGGTTTTCAGTTGCTCTCAGTGCGTGATGGCAATGAAAGATATTTGGGTCTTCAAATATATCCTCCCACACACATCCTCCCTCTCCCCTTCCGCTCTACGAAGGGCAGTGCAGTTCATCCAAACACAAGAACACCAGGTGCTCACATGATTAATGGAATGCACAATTAATAATAATAAAAGTAGTAGTAGTAATGTATTTGCAATGATTTTGGGGCCTGCAAAGGGGTATAAAATGCTGTTGGAGACTGCACCCACTGGACCAACTGGTCTTCCAAGATGGAAGGCAGCTTCTGGATGGGTCTTCACCCTGGCAGGGACACCTGAGGGCATCCAGCCCAAAGATAGGGAACACACTTTTGGGTGGGTGAGTAAAAGGGCTCAGACACCGTCAAATACAGAGATAAATCCTAAAGTAGCTCCATAAGTGCTTTGCAGCTGTGAATTCTATGAGGCCAAAGAATGAAAATCTACATTTCTAGCTAAACTTGCTTATATCGTAATCCTTTAGTCACAGGCTGTTGACCAAATCTGAGACGAAGTGGAGTGAGCCACACTAAAATTTGTCTGAGCAGTTCAGAGAGCCAGGAGGTCTAATGACTCAACAGGAGAAACTACAGCCTGGTGACACTATAACCCTTGCAATAGATGATGGAGCTGTTATTTAGACATTTATTGGCAATATTTCTTGTATTGGCTATAAATCTGATCATAATCATCCACATTGTCACCGTGTCCTACTTCTCCCACTGAGGCAAGAACCCTCTTTCACCTACTGTGGTACCCAGTGATGGTGCTGGTGGGGCAGAATGGGAAAAGCCTGGAGGAACATCAACCTCAGCAAGTCCCACCAGGGGCTTTGGCTTCTCTGGTAGGGTTTGAGAGGAGTGGGGACCACCACTCGTCCTATACCCCCCTGTGGGGACATTGCAGCCCTTTCTGCACCCTGCTGAGACTGGAAACACCTCTCTGCACCCTTGCACAGGCTCAGCTTTGTCCCCATGCATGGGTTGGAGACACAATCATGCAAAAGCAGCTCAGAGAGGGGAACAACATGGCCCACCTTGGGTCAAGCCTCCCTCCCACACACAGAAGGGGTTAGAACAGCTCTGGGGATTCACAGTCCCTACAAAATCCACCAGTCCCACTTTCCCAGTTGCCTCCATCACCATTCTTCAGCCTTGCAGGTGTTTTGCAAAATCCCAAAATAGTCCTGCAGACAAATGTTGGATACAGAGAGCTGCTGGTTCCCATTTCACAGCTGGTGGAACCTTCAATTGTTAAAAAGCAATTCTGTTTTCAAAAAAAAAAAAGGCAGCTGAGTTGAATGTATGTTGTGCCAACGTGTTTCCACTTCGGGTTAGTGCTTTTAAAAATTATCTTCACAAGAAAAAACAAATGAGAAAAGTCACTCAGAATAGTTCTCTCACCCTGTTCTTATTTTTTTTCCAGTGGAAAGGAGCACTGGGGAGAACATAGTAACTCAGAAAAGCATAGAAATTTCCTTTTATGAGTTAATAGTTTTTCACATCTAAAAGTGTTGGTTTATGTTTAATAACTGAGAGGGGAGAAACTGTTTTCCTCAAACCCCCAAATTCATGAAACAAGTTCTTTTTAAAGTGACCTGAAAACAAAGCAGAACAAAAATGTTTTAAGGCAACACAAGGTTTTTCCATATTCTTCTTCATCAGGAACTGTAGTGATAGGACAAAGACTAATGGGTTAAACTGGAAGAAATTAAATTTAGGTTCTATATACAGAATAAATTCTCCCGTGTGAGTGTGGTGAGGCCCTGGCACAGGGTGCCCAGAGAAACTGTGGCTGCCCCTGGATCTCTGGAAGTGTCCAAGGCCAGGCTGGACTGGGCTTGGAGCATCCTGGTCTAGTGGGAGGTGTCCCTGCCCATGGCAGGGGGTTGGAATGAAATGATCTTTAAGGTCTCTTCCAACCCAAACCATTCTGGGATTTTATGATTCTGTATGCATAAAAGAAAATTAGCAACAAAACAGTTTTAGAAAAAAAAAAAATTGTGGTGTTCTTGGTGTGGTCCTGTGCAGGCTCAGGAGTCAGACTCAATTATCCTTATCTGTCCCTTCCAGCTCAGCATAATCTATGGCTTTATGAGTCCCCCTTAGCTGCTAAGCCATGAGGAATAAATATGTGATGCCGAGGTGTTCCTGGAAGAGCCAAGCTGAAGAAGCCAACAGACACCAGGGCAAGGAGCTCTGTGGTGCAGCCAGCTCTGAATTAGTGTGGGACAGACAGGAAGGTCACAGGAACACTGGATACACAGGCAGAACCTCTAAAACGTGCTGAGTGCCCACATCAGGGGATGACAGAACGCAATTTTAGCAGCCTTCAGAGGGGCAGCTGAGGTGGCATTTTGGCTACAGAGAGGTGGATGCAGGTGCAAATGTGCCTGCAGGAATGGGTCAAAGGGAGCTCTTCTGAAGATCAGAGAATCACAGAATATCCTGAGTTGGACGGGACCCACAAGGACCATTGGCCCTGCACAGACACCCCAACAATCCCACCCTGTGCATCCCTGAGAGCGTTGTCCAAACTCTCCTGGAGCTCTGGCAGCTTTGGGGCTGTGCCCATTCCCTGGGGAGCCTGGGCAGTGCCCCACCACCCTCTGGGGGAATAACCTTTCCCTGATATCCAACCCAAACCTCCCTGGACTCAATTTCATCCCATTGCCTCGGGTTCTGTCATTTCAAACCTTTGCCCATCTCATTTTTACAGGGAGCAGCCCTGCACCACCTACTGCTCTTGGCTGCTTTCCTCTACCAGGACAAAAGAGATCTAAAGTCATTTCTGATGTGAGTCCAGCACTTTCTGCAAGAGGGATATGGATGACACTGACAGGCAGCCTTGGGATTGCACGGGCAGGTACAGGAAAGGAAACAAGACCAGAGAAGAAAAGCAGAAGTCTTGGCTCACCATTTGCCTCAACCCCACGAAACTGCCATGGAAAAAGAGGTTAATACCCAAGCAAGCCAATAGAGTTTCACTCTGAGGGCAGCTCCAAAAAAACCCCTAAGCCTACTGAAATCACAGAATGAGCCCCCTTTCCATCCAGATTCTGAGGTGGGTGCAACAAAGTGTTTTAACAGTTCACTGAGATCAGATATTCCAATTAATTTTAAAACTTAAGAATGTGTCCTTTTTTTAAGAACACATTTTTAAAAAGGAAATGGGTTCAAAAACCCTAAAAAAAATTACTTTGAAAATGCAGATTTAGCCTATTATGAAGGGTTATAAATGCTGAATTTCTCTTTGCAAGTCCTCCCCATCCTGAAAGAATTGCTGAAATCAATTCACTTCAGATGCAATAATTTAAGTATTCCAGATTTGCATTTTTGCATCAGCGAGGAGCAAAAAAGTTCAGTAAAAGAAAAATTTCCTCCGCTTCTCAGCACATCACAGATGCATTCAGTTCTCTTTTCCCTCAATAAAATAGCTCTTCAAAACACTTCCTGACCTGGCACCCTTGGATCGCTTTGCAGGACACAAAATTGAAGAATTACTGAAGATCTTGGTGGATCAGCTCCTTAAATAAGAAGGAAGATTTGCTACTGAAGCGGTTTTTGCTGTGACCGTTTTCTACCTCTGCTGGGTTTCGGTCAAGTCCTTTTTAGCTCATATTTTGAGATAATTTGCAGGTTTGTTGCTAAGAGAAGGTAAGAAGGCAACTCGGAACCAACGTGCTGTGCTATAAAGAGCACTGAAACCATGAGCAAGAGGCAGAAGGTGGAGGCTATGGCCACCATCCTCTGTAACATGGTGGCCAAACTCTGGCTGCCCCACCCCTGGAAATGTTCAAGGTCAGGTTGGATGAATCTTGGAGCAGCCTGGTCTAGTGGAAGGGGTCCCTGCCCATGGCTTTAAGGTCCCTTCCAATCAAATCCAAACCATTCTGTGATTCTATTATTCCAGCACTGCTGTCCCCGTGAAAAGCAGGAGAGGCCAGAGCAAGAAGCATCATGGTTCCTGCTGGGGAGCGAAGAAGATGTTGGGTTTGCATGGTGCACCCACGCTGAAGAACCAGGAATATCCTACTGGCCGTGTTCAGACACATTCCAGTCCTGATCTCTGATGGATACCAGGCTGTATTTGAGCATTGAGGACTCTCTCAAGCACTCTGGTCCATGTGAAAGGTCCTTGAGGGAAGGTGAAAAACCCCCAGGAGCAGCTGGGCTCTCCCTCTGAGGTGAGATGCTGGTGTTGGTGCTGGTCCGTCATAAAACATCTCACACCTGAAGAGCCCCCAAGTAGCTGTAGGTGCCTCCTTCTCCTGGCCCCATCCTCCTCCTTCCCCACTCCAGTGCATCCCACCTCCCTGTCTTGGACCCTGTCCAGGTCCCAGTCTAGGGCACAGCCGGTGTGGCCAAATTGTCTTGGAAATATCTGTTCCCTGCCAGTCAAGGACAGACCGACGACAAATCTGGGAGCTTTGGGGTCCTGTGATTTATCCCTTAGTGAGGGGTACACATTCCAGGAAAGAGACTGAAGCCCACTGGCTTATTTTTGGATCTCCTGCTACAATCAAAGCCAGCTTTCCATTTCCATTACAAATTTTATATGCCCTAAATCTACCTTTTTTTTTTTTTGGCCACGATTTGCAGGTGAACCTGGCCCAAGCAAATGAACCAAGTAGAAAATCCATCTGTTCCAGGCCTTTCTGAAGAGCTGGGAC
Source organism: Rhipidura dahli (assembly GCA_013399225.1). Taxonomy (NCBI): domain Eukaryota; kingdom Metazoa; phylum Chordata; class Aves; order Passeriformes; family Rhipiduridae; genus Rhipidura; species Rhipidura dahli. Next base: position 61,732 of record VXAC01002961.1, on the reverse strand, counting down.
AATCCATGGGAGAAGGCTGTGTGAGGCTGGGGGAGTGTGGGAGTGCACAAATTTCCATCACCTTGAGTTTTAGCAGACACAGAAAGTTTTTTGACAGGGAATTAAAAAAAAAA